>JAUDYJ010000003.1:210648909-211161409 GCA_030761175.1 Masticophis lateralis | reverse complement strand
CCTCTCTCCCTCCCTCCATCTTTCCTTTCCTCTCTCTGCCCTCTCTTTCTTTCTCTCTGTCCCTTTTGCTCCATGTTCCTTTCCTCTCCTCTCCTCTCCTTCCCTCCCTCCCCTTCCCCTTTTCTCCCCCGTTTCTTTGTCTCCCTGTCGGCCTTTCCTTCTACCCTTACCCTACACCCATGATGGCGAACCTATGGCCCACAGCCGTATCTGTGGGCACGTTAGTGTTGCCCTAACTAAGCTCCAGCATGCATATGTGTGCTGGCCACCTGATTTTCAGCCCTTCTGGGCCCATCGGAAGTTGGGAAGTGGGCTGTTTCCGGCCTCTGGAGGGCCTCTGGGAGGGTGGGGAAGGCAGTTTTTGCCCTCCCCAGGCTCCTAGAAAGCCTCTGGAGCCTAGGTAAAGTGGGACCGTTTGGATGACCACTGGATAATTTTATATTCACTATATTCTAAAAGATATTCTAAAAGCAACTATATTCTGAAGGCAGGAAATATCTCCAGCTAGAGAAAATACATCGTCAGCAGGAACTCCCTTGATACTCTAACTTGTCAGAAGAAAAGGGAGCATCCTCATGAAACATAGTCAAGGGTGATTAGGCCAGAGAATAGCACCTGGACGGGAAGCAAATATCAAAAGAAGAATTTGTACTTTAGCCAGTTACAGAAGAGTAATGATTGTTTGGCAAGGATGAGGTAAAATCTTAGTAATTAAGAGATGTCAATTAAAAATAACAAATGTATGTTAACCATATATGGAAAGTTGCTGTGTTAGCAGAATCCTTTGTTTAGGAAAGTATATAAGTGTTATACAAGCCTGGAGACGTTACTCAGAGCCAAGATTGGCAAACATGGCTTGAGTCTTGCGCAAATAAACTCTCTCTCTGACTGACCCAGGAATGTTGCTTGGTCACTTCATTCCATAACATGGGGAGGGTGAAAAACAGGCTTTCTGGATCCAGCAGAGCTCGGGAAAGGGGCCGTTTCCAGCCTCCAGAGGGCCTCCGGGGGAGGGAAGCCTTTTTTGCCCTCCCCAAGCTCCAAGAAAGCCTCTAGAACCTGGGGAGGGCGAAAAATGGGCCTATTGGGCCCACTGTGCCATCACGTGCCAAAAGAGGGAGGAGCCCGGGGGGTCACGCATGCATGTGTGGGGGGACGGGACGCATTGAATTATGGGTATGGGCACGCACGCTCGTAAACCCCCCCATGCTCCCCCTGTTTTTGGCACGTGACGGGAAAAAGGTTAGCCATCCCTGCCCTACACTATCCTATTCTAAGGAGGGAGGGAGGGAGGGAGGGAGGGAGGGAAAGACAGGAAGGAAGGAAGGAAGGAAGGAAGGAAGGAAGGGTGGGGAGGGTCTGAAGTTAACCTTCTATAGAATAACTCCAAGGTTAACTTCAGACCCTCCCCCATAGAATCTATGCTGTACTGAGTGCTGGTTATTGTTGGAGAGATACTGGTGGAGAGGGACTGGTTCATTATCAAACATTTTCTATGTGCCTCTCTCTCCCGCAGGATACATCCCAGCCTGCCTCCCATCCTCAGGTTACAAAAATGAGAAGAAGAAAAGCCGCCGCCGGGGCGCCTCTCCTGACCCCCTTTACACCCCGATCCAGGAGGACTACAGCGATCCCGAGAGCCCCCAATCCAGCCTCTCGTCTCACTACTTCCAGGGCGAAGCGGCCGTCACCGAGAGCTACTCCATGGACGCCTTCTTCATCATCGACGGGCGGTCCCGCCGGCGGGCCGAGGGTCCTCGTCGCGGGGCACACCGCCATGCCTGCACTGAATGCGGCAAGACCTACGCCACCTCCTCGAACCTCAGCCGGCACAAGCAGACGCACCGCAGCCTGGATAGCAAGCTGGCACGCAAGTGTCCGACGTGTAGCAAAGCGTACGTCTCCATGCCAGCGTTAGCCATGCACCTGCTGACGCACAACCTCAAACACAAATGCGCCGTATGTGGCAAGGCCTTCAGCCGGCCGTGGTTGCTGCAGGGACACATGCGTTCGCACACCGGGGAGAAGCCCTTCGGCTGTTCGCACTGCGGGAAGGCCTTTGCTGACCGCTCCAACCTGCGCGCACATATGCAAACCCACTCGGCGCTCAAGCACTACCGTTGCAAGCAATGCCACAAGACTTTCGCTCTCAAATCCTACCTCCACAAACACTACGAATCTGCCTGCTTCAAAGGGCCGGAACACGCCTGCCCGGCGGAGAACTGACCCCGAGCTGGGGCAGGAAGGATCCCACGCCTGCAGCCTCCTCCGGTCATCCTGGGATTTATTCCCACGTCACAAAAAAAAAGAAAAGAAAAAAGGAACCTTGCTGGAAGCAGGAGGATCCGTGGGAAGAATCGCAGGACACCGCGTTTACGGGGAACGGTCTTCAGACGGAAGGCGAGTACTGCAACCTCAGCGAAATTCTCTTTCTAAAACTCAGTGTCTGGGTTCACACAACAGGTAGAACCCAATGAAGTCAAGACGGTAGATACACCTGCCCAACCTGCTAAGTTTGGTTTGTACTTAGCTTTGCTCAGGTCCCGTACATGTGTAGGTGAAGTCCCAGGGAGCGATCTGTCTCCAAACTCTCGATTAATTCATGCGTTGAAGAAATGTGCAAAACCTAGACGATGGATGGATTCAAACACCTGGCTTAACCATGTTGCGTGAATGCTATCCGTGGCTGGATTCGCATGACACACCCGGTCCAGGCTGCAAAGGGGTTCTCGGTCCTGCTGTGTGCAGCCTGCAAATGCTGATACATCGTACCTGCGGCAACTTTCAAATTCACTCACCCAGGGAGCGGAGAGAACGTGCATGGATGAATGAATGAATGAGCGAAGGTTGAAAGAATGAAGATGTTAATTTCTATCTGGATGAAGTTTGGGGCCGGGGGGCACCTGGTCCAATCTGGGAGTACACCTGCTGTCTCAGCCAGGTGCATGAAGCCATAAGGTGATTGGTTTGGGCCCAGCGTAAGGTGTGAATGCAGGAATGGCGTTGGATAAATCTGACGTGTTGTGTGAATCCAGCTAGGAGGAGCTTTGGGAAAGAGATCTAAAACGGACCACAAAGCCCATCTGCTTTCTGACTTCCTTTTCCCCTTCCTTCAACTCAACGAAAGCAATAAAACGCCCATTTTGCTCACATAAAGGTCTTCCCAAGGGATCTTTCCCCTCGTGTGATCCCTGCTTGTCTTCGCACCCTGCGAGAAACTTTGGACTCCTTTGGACACTATATGGGAGATGCGTCACTCTTTCGGTACACCGTGGGCATATTTATTCCTTCGTTTATTTATTCCCGTTATTTATTTCAATGCTGCTCCTTCCTCTGCCTTTGTGGGTGGGTGGGGTGGGGTGGAAAGAACACGATTGGCCAGCGAGAGACACTTTTCGAGGACGGAACGAAAGCCGGTATTTTTCATCTACACAGGGAGGCTCTTCGGAGAGGTAGATGTCCAACCGATGAAGCCACGCCGGGTAGCTTGGAAATCAAGACTCGCCTGGTGGTGGAGACTAGGAAGGGTCTACCACAGTGTTTCTCAAGCTCTGTCACTTTAAGGCAGGTGGACTTCAAATCCCAGAATTCACGCCTGGCTGGGGAATTCTAGGAGTTGGACAGCCGGTTCATACAGATTCGGTCGAACCGGTAGCAGAGATTGTGGGTGGCCCGCACTCCAGCACTATGCTGTCCTATTTAGCCTCCGGCGTTGAAGTCCACATGTCTCAAAAAGGGGCAAAGCTTGAAGAAGACTGGCGTACCTTTGTGGGACAAGGGTCTGGGAACACAATGTGTGAATGTGTGGGTGCCAGTGTGCGGATGTTATTTAAAAAAAACAGTGGCTTTTCTGGTTAGAACCAGAGTTATAAAGGCTTGGTGAGCTTTGAGGTTGCAGCAATCCGAGCCTGGGAGAGGGGTCAAACAATATCTACATGACATCTTCAATTATGCGCAAGATGTTTTTTTAAAGGGGTGGGCTTTGATAGCTGCCATCTTGACTTTTTTGACCGCCTTCCCCTGGAAGCCCTTGCCAATGGCTCCATTGAATGGCCATTCTAGATTCTAGAGCAGAAGTCTTCAAACATGGCCGCTTTAAGGCTTGTGGACTTCAACTCCCAGAATTCTCCAGCCAGCATAGCCATTCTATATTCTAGAGCAGAAGTCTTCAAACATGGCCGCTTTAAGACTTGTGGATTGGCTGGAGAATTCTGGGAATTGAAGTCCACAAGTCTTAAAGCGGCCAAGTTTGAGGACCCCTGTCCTAGAGCAATGATTCTCAACTTTTAAGAGATGTGGACTTCAACTCCCAGAATTCCCCAGCCAGCCATGCTGGCTGGGGAATTCTGGGAATTGAAGTCCACCTATCTGAAAGTTGTTAAGAATGAGAAATATTGATCTGTGGGGTGCCAGTTAGGAAAAAAGGTGGACTACCATAGATAGGGAAGACTTGCCAGCCCTTGAGGACTACAAACTTTAACCCCGAAGCAACAAAAACACACTATATCTCGGATCCAGACCATTCCTGACCCCAAAATTCTCCTTTGGGTCAAGTTTGACGGTTGAGATCCTCAAGGATATGTCCGGCCAGGTAGTTTCCTTGGCAGCCATGCAGAAGAGATTGGTTGCTGCTTCTCCTGGTGGTCTCCCATCCCGGTGACTCAAACAAGGTCTAGCTTACATTTTTCAAACAATCACAACAGCACAAATAAAGTCTCGTTGAAAACAAGCTGGACCGCTCAGGATCACGTGGGTTTCTGGGTGATAACAGTGAAGGGGTTCGATTTTGACTTTTCAAGTCTAGTCTACAAACCCGGACATTTCCTTGTGATTTCTATGTGGTCTCCTTTCCCTTTTCTCTTCTTGTTTCTCCAATACAGGCAGTCCTCAACTAACGACAACAACTGAGCTCAAAATTGATGTTGCTAAGGGAGGAATTTGTTCAGGGACTTCCCCCCCCCCATTTTACGACTTTTCTTGTCACAGTCGCTAAGTGAATCATGGCAGCTATTCAATGACTAAAACGGTCGTTAAGTGAGGCTGGCGTTCCCCATTGACTTTGTTCGTCAGATGGTCGCAAAAGCGGATCACATATGACCCCGGGACACGGCGACTGTCATAAATATGAGTCAGTTGCCCAACCTCTGAATTTTTGATTCACCTGACCATGCGGATGCTGCAATGGTCATAAGTGTGAGAAACGGTCCTAAATCCCTTTTTTCAATACCATTGTACCTTTAAAACTATCACTAAATGAATGGTTGTAAGTGGAGGACTGACTGTACTTTTGGCCGTAAGTCGAGGCCTGCCTCTAATTGTGGCTGTAAGTCGAGCGACCTGTAATTGTGGCCATAAGCCAAGGACAGCCTGTAATTGTGGTCATAAATCGAGGACAGCCTGTAATTTTGGCCATAAATCGAGGACAGCCTGTAATTGTGGCCATAAGTCGAGGACTACCTGAAATTGTGGCCACAAGTCGAGGACTGCCTGTACTTGTGGCCATAAGTCGAGGACTGCCTGTAATTGTGGCCGTAAGTCGAGGACTGCCTGTACTTGTTGCCGTAAGTCGAGGCCTGCCTCTAATTGTGGCTGTAAATTGAGGCCTGCCTCTAATTGTGGCCATAAGTCGAGGACTACCTGTAATTGTGGCCATAAGCCAAGGACAGCCTGTACTTGTGGCCGTAAGTCGAGGCCTGCCTCTAATTGTGGCCATACGTCAAGGACTACCTGTAATTGTGGCCGTAAGTCGAGGCCTGCCTCTAATTGTGGCCGTAAATTGAGGACAGCCTTTAATTGTGGCCGTAAGTCGAGGACTGCCTGTACTTATGGCCGTAAGTCGAGGACTGCCTCTAATTGTGACCGTAAATTGAGGACAGCCTTTAATTGTGGCCGTAAGTCGAGGACTGCCTGTACTTATGGCCGTAAGTCGAGGCCTGCCTCTAATTGTGGCCGTAAATTGAGGACAGCCTTTAATTGTGGCCGTAAGTCAAGGACTGCCTGTACTTATGGCTGTAAGTCGAGGCCTGCCTCTAATTGTGGCCGTAAATTGAGGACAGCCTTTAATTGTGGCCGTAAGTCGAGGACTGCCTGTACTTTTGGCCGTAAGTCGAGGCCTGCCTCTAATTGTGGCCGTAAATTGAGGACAGCCTTTAATTGTGGCCGTAAGTCAAGGATGGCCTTTAATTGTGGCCATAAGTCGAGGACTACTTGTACTTGTGGCCATAAGTCGAGGACAGCCTGTAATTGGCTGTGAGAAACTTCATAATATCAGCTCCAGGGGTCTTCGAGCCCCGTCCACCTTTTTCCTTCTGGCAAATTCTCCCGGTAAATCTGAGCGCACCAGAAGAGCTGCTGTTGCCCTAAGTTTAGGACTATTCTCTATTTAAATATTCTAATTTATCTTATTTATTATCCTATTTATTGTTTGCCGATGGGGAAGGGGCCGGGTGGGTGGCGGGGAAAGAGAGTTTTCTTTGAAACGGGCTAGGCTTTCCTGCCTGAGCAGGGGAGCGGGTTGGACTAGATGACCTCTGGGGTCCCTTCCAACTCTCTTATTCTATTCTATTCTTTGCATGCACTCTTAGATAGGAAGGGACCGGTTACGACTGGCGCACAAGACAGATCTGCTGCGTGCTGGATATTTTTGTGCGCATGTGTGGGGTTTTTTTGGGGACTTGGCTTTTGCTCCAGAGACCAAGCAGAGATTTAAAACAGGGATCACAAATCAAATTCTGCACCAATGCGATGTTGTTGGCTTTCGGACAAAATTGTGTGTGTGTAGTTGGAGCACAGGAACTTGCCTTAACAAACACAAATCTGGAGTCCCACAAAAAAAAAATGATTTTCTACTCCGGACCACTGCGTCTTCTTACAAGGGACGGATCTCCCAGCCTGGAACCAACCTATAAAAAGTTCTGGAGAACAGTTTCGAGATGGCTTGACTCGAACCCAGATCCTTTCTCCATGTTGAGGACTCATCCCTGCCACCGCCACGTGGATTTTCTCCCATAACTACGTCGTGCGTTTGAGGCGCCGAAGAAGGAAGAGAAGGGGCAACTAAGATGGCAACGAATCCGTACGCAGGCAGTCCTCGACGTACGACGGTTCCTTTAGTGACCGTTCGAAGTTGCAATGGCTCTGGGGGCGAAAAAAGGGACTTGTGAGTGACCCGTTTTTCACACTTATGACCGTTGCGTGACGTGATCAAAAATTCGGACGCTTGGCCGCTGACTCGTATTTATGACGAGTAATATATCAAATATCAAATTTATGATATTTGACAAGCAAAATCCATGGGGAAGACAGCTTCACTTAACAACGGTGTGACTACTTTAACAACGGTGTGACTACTACGACAAGGAAAGTTGTAAAATGGGACAAAACTCACTGAACAAACTGCTCACTCAGCATCATAAATTTGAGGCTCAATTTGTGGTCGTAAATCGAGGACTACCTGTATATACTTGAAACATCCCCTTAATTTCTTTTCCAACCACCTTCCGGTGTAGGCCATCCAGAGGTGGGGTCGAGTTGTTGGCCAGCTTCATCTAGAAGATCTCCAAATACAGCTGATCATATTTTAATATACAATATATGCAATACTACCGAAAGGCATTACCTCACCAGAATGTTGGACCCTGTAGCTTTCCACGAGCTTAAAAGTGACTTATCAGGAGGAAATCTTCACTTTTGTCCCTGTAACAACAATCCTGTGAGGTAGGCAAGTTTGAAAGAAAACCTTCCTGATATCAACTCAGCATGTTTCCAGGGCTAAGGGTGGCCTTGGAACTAAGCTACTCAACTCTAACCCAACATTTTAATCCAGCATTTCATAATTTAAGAAGTATGGATTTCAATGCACAGAATTCCCCAGCCAGTATGATTAAGGGTGTTGTTTTCTCCCGGATCATTTGTCTGGTATTAATCCCTGCTTATCTAGTCATTGGCTGCTGGAGAGGATGTGTTCCTTTTTGTTCCTTTCTTCGCTTTTTTTTTTTTATCGTCCCTTTTGAACGGTGTTTAAATATGATGTATTTCTTGGTGTCTATAAACAACACCTGATAATCAAGCTAGGGAATTGTGGGAGTTGGTCCACACATCTCAAAGCATGCTTGGCTGGGGAATTGTGGGAATTGGAGTCCACGCATCTTAAAAGGCTGAAAAAGGGCTGTGTTCACAGATCCGTCCTTCAACAATGGTCTCCCAAAAATTAGGTAGTTCGATCAGCAGCTTAGGAACTGCAATTAATGAATCACAATTAAATTTATAATTTTATTTGAGAAGCAGGGAAACGAATAAACGGCACTTGGCGAGTGAAGGAAAGTCAAGTTTGGGGTGACAAATTGGGGTTCAAGGCAGGGGTGAAATCCTCCCGGTTCGGATCGGATTGCCTGATCCGGTAGTGATGGAGGCGGGTGGTTCAGAGAACCGGTAGCAAAAATCTCTGCCCCACCCCCACCCCATTGCCCAGCTGAGCCTCGCAATCACCAGAGGCTTTTTTTAATTATTTTTAAAAGCATTTTTTCTACAACCTCTTTGGCCGAAAAAATGCTTTTAAAAGTGCGGGGGGGGGGGGAGCCTCTGATGATCGCGCGGCTCAGCTGAGATCATCAGAGGCTTTTAAAAGCATTTTTTCTACAACCTCTTCCACCGAAGAGGTTGTAGAAAAAATGTTTTTAAAAGGAAAAAAAGCCTCTGCTGATCAGGCAAGTCAGCTGGGATCGTCAGAGGCTTTTAAAAGCATTTTTTCTACAACCTCTTCCACCGAAGAGATTATGGAAAAAACGTTTTTAAAAGAAAAAAAAGCCTCTGCCAATCAGGCAGGTCAGCTGGGATCATCAGAGGCTATTAAAAGCATTTTTTCTACAACCTCTTCCACCGAAGAGATTATGGAAAAAACGTTTTTAAAAGAAAAAAAAGCCTCTGCCGATCAGGCAGGTCAGCTGGGATCATCAGAGGCTATTAAAAGCATTTTTTCTACAACCTCTTTCACCGAAGAGATTATGGAAAAAACGTTTTTAAAAGAAAAAAAAGCCTCTGCCGATCAGGCAGGTCAGCTGGGATCATCAGAGGCTATTAAAAGCATTTTTTCTACAACCTCTTCCACCGAAGAGATTATGGAAAAAACGTTTTTAAAAGAAAAAAAAGCCTCTGCCGATCAGGCAGGTCAGCTGGGATCATCAGAGGCTATTAAAAGCATTTTTTCTACAACCTCTTTCACCGAAGAGATTATGGAAAAAACGTTTTTAAAAGAAAAAAAAGCCTCTGCCGATCAGGCAGGTCAGCTGGGATCATCAGAGGCTATTAAAAGCATTTTTTCTACAACCTCTTCCACCGAAGAGATTATGGAAAAAACGTTTTTAAAAGAAAAAAAAGCCTCTGCCGATCAGGCAGGTCAGCTGGGATCATCAGAGGCTATTAAAAGCATTTTTTCTACAACCTCTTCCACCAAAGAGATTATGGAATCTTGTTTTTCGCATGGCCATTGCAGCATCCCGCTGGTCACGCGATCCAAATTCAGACCCTTGGCAACTGGCATGTACTTATGACGGTTGCAGTGTCTCAGGGTGACGTGACCCCGTTTTGCGACCTTCTGACAAGCCAAGTCCATGGAGAAGCCAGGGTGACTTAAACAAAGGTGTGACTAACTTAACAACTGCGGCCGGGAAGGTCGTACAATGGGGCACAACTCGCTCAACAACTGTCTCACTTAGCAGCAGAAATTTGGGGCTCAGTCGTGGCCGGAAGTTGAGGACTACCTGTATTTGCTCCGTAACCACCAGGCTTGCGAAGGTCTGTAGTGATTCTCAGTCATTCCATTCAGAGCTGAAGAAGCTTCTTCGGATGAGAAGCCTTCAAAAGAAAAAAAACCCAGAAAATCCAGTTGCCTCCTGAAAAATAGTTTGGCCAGATAGTTTGGCGTAAAGAAGGCATGACTGCCTGGCCCCAAGTCAACCAGACTGCTCCTTTCATGACCAACACTGGACACAAAACTGGGTCTTCTCTTTATATGGTCTCTCACCTTCGCCATCTTGTCTTCCCGGGTGTGGGTGTGATACCCATTCACTAAGAACTCACAAAAGCCTAACCAAGATTTAATTCCATCAACCCACCCAAAATTGCAAATTTATCCGCGGAGTCTTTTTAACTGATCAGGTTAAGCACGTCGTACGAATGCAGTCACTGTTCTCGTTTGGTATTCCTACTCTTCCCCCCCCCCCACCGCCCCCTTCTACTCAAAACATAGCGTCCGCTGCACGCCAGGTTGTGAATCTCCCAGCCATTCAAGCTTTTAGCTGGGTTCACGCAACATAGTAACCTCGATCGAACGGAGACAGGGCGTTTGTAGTTTTGTAGAAAGTGTGCAAATGCGAGTAGATCAATAGGTACCACTTCGGTGGGAAGGGAACCACATGCGTTCTGTGTGTCTTTGGCACGTAGCTATGCTGGCCACATGACCATGGAAATCGTCATCGGACAACGCTGTTTCCTCGGCCAAGAAATGGAGACGGGCACGGTGCCGCGTAGAGTCCGACACGGCTAGACATGGAAAATCTTTTACCATGCGTGCCCACATGTGCGGACATGCACAAACATATGCGTGCATGGATGGGCACATGCATGGACATGTGTCCATGCACAGCAGAGAGCTGAAGACCAGCTGGCCAATGGGAGGCAGGGCATCCCAGGACTGGCAGCGTGGCAAGAGGTAAGATCTTTTTTCTTTCGTGAGCTTCTGTTTCGATGTCTGCAGGGAAACAGAAGCTCACAAAAGAAACGCCACGGAGATCTGACCTGGGGCAACGGTGCATGTGCCAGCAGAGAGGGCGCTGCATGCCACCTCTAGCACACATGCTATAGTTTCGCCATCACGGGTTTAATGTGTTGGGGTAACTGAGATACAGCCTCATCAGGGTACATGAACCAAGCCATAACGTGGTCGACTCATCCAGACATCGTCGTGTTACATATGAATGCAGCAACTCTCTTTGGTAAAGCCGGGGTTAGATTCAACCTCTCAGCATGGAATGACCGTCTACGCGGGCACCTCTTTTGACGTCAAACCCTTAACTAGGATACTGCGTTAAACCATTGTCAGATGTCGCACAACATTTTGAACCATAAACGGATCGGACGGGACGGGTTCCCCGTCAGACTAAGTCCCACCGAAAGGGAAAAGGGAATGTTGTTGACCCCCTCAACCAACCTTAGCGTGTTTTTTTGGCAGATTGTTACTAGCTTTGTACAACCCATGTGGATGAGTCTGTTGTATGAACGCCGCTGTGGACAGATGTACTCATTCATACCTATTGAGAATGAAGGCGCTTGTAACTGTGGCCGGAAAGAATGCTGGATGTTTTTAATTCCCCACTCAACAAACCTCAGGTTTCAGCCCTCCAAGGTAGGCCAGGGACAAAAGAAAACACACACACACACACACTGCAGGGATTTCAAGAATGCTACTTTACCGTTGCAGGGTATCTTCACCGAATCTTGACATCCCCATCCAGAACCTTTCCTAAGGACGACGAGGTCCAGATGGGGCCATTCCGAGTCTTGTTTTCCCCGCTCCCCACTTTTCCCAGGGCTGAGTAACTGTTTTACCTCTCCTGCCCCCTTTGTCGAGGGCAGCGCGACCTTCGTTGACACTGGGGTACATGCAGACAGCACAAGAACGCCAGGTCAGCATCGGAGGTCCGCACGTCGCCGTGTCCCCCGTCCAGCACAGCTTTCAGGATTCGTTAACGCACAGGGAGCACACAGATGGACCCGCAAGGACACCACAACCTAAACCATGGATACAATTTCCTTGGTGAACTCTTCCCTGTGGGCAATGCCAGGCTGGGAGTGTGTCTGTGTGTGTCTTTCACTCTAAACCACAGCGCCTGGATTCCTGCCCGTAGATTTTGCACTTGGGACGGTACCCCAGTTCCCTTTCAGTGTTTAGACTGTAAATAAAATACGATAGCAATAATGAATTCCCTCTGCATGATTTAGCTTCCCACTCCTGCCCCCCAGCCAGCCAGATGTTGGTCTGGGTAGAATACAGGTCAAATACAAGTCTTCCTGATGTGAAACTACCTGCAGTATTGTAATGCTATTCAGGGATAATAAAGGGCCTTCTTTTCTGCTATGTGGTTGTGTTGTTTGTCTTTTTAGCAGGTGTCCTTCCAAGAGCAGGAAGCAAACTCCTTGTCCCAGCAAAAACCCCTTTTTATTAAGTTACTGTGAATTCCTCTCATTCACATCCAGCAAAGTCTTTCAAGGGAGAATTTACAGTCACAGACCTTATCTGGCTTGGAGAGCTGCCAGGCCCATATCTTCAAAACTTGGCAAGAAATCTCGGAGAGTCACAAACCAATTAAGAGAATTGTCTCCTGCAAACTCCCCTCCCTTTTCGCTCCTCTTTTATTCCCTCTGGGAGGGGCCATTCATCGTCCACCCGTGGCCTTACTCCCAAGTCGACCCTTGTTCTTTATTATTATTATTATTATTATTATTATTATTATTATTATTATTATTATTATTATTTTATTTCTATACCGCCCTTCTCCCGAGGGATTCGGGGCGGTGTACAGCCAAGTAAAAATGATGTATACAAACATTGTAATTTAAATTTTAAAATTATTAAAATTATTACACTTTCGGCCGAAATTAATTAAAAACCCAATAGTTAAGAACTCCAAATTTAAAACTCATTTACAAAGATAGCCCCGCCTGTCGGAAGAGCAGGGTCTTGAGGGCACAGTGGAAAGCACGGAGGTCGGAGATCGTGCGTTATTTCCGGGGGCAGTTTGTTCCAAAGGGCGAGAGCTCCCACAGAGAAGGCTTTCCCCCCGGGTGTCACCAGCCGACATAGCTTAGCTGACGGCACCCTGAGGGTGGGAGGCTATTGATGGCAGAAGGCGGACTCGTAGATAGCTGTTCCCTTCGTCTGGCAACTCTGCACATGCGCATCCTGGGAATAGGCTCCAGCTGTTCATCTGCCTCACTGATGTCTGACTCCGAAGGCAGATGATAGCTATCAGACGGCCCTGGCCCCCTCTCTGCCTCCGACGCAGAGCCCTCATCAGAGACTTCCCCAGACTCCAGGATGGGCCCATGTTCCTCCCCAACCTCCTCACTGTCTTGAGTCTGCCCCCAGCTCCGCGGGCCACAACAGCAGGGTGGATTTGATTTAAACTAAGGCGATTTAAACCGTGGTTTAAAAAAGGCTTGATTTAAATCGACTCGAGTTAAATAATTTTTAAAGAGCTACTGTCATCTGTCCCACAGCGGCTCCTCCTCTGACCCGCTGTTGACTCACCGGCAGTCCCAAAATTGCAAAATATGCTGCCTCATGCTACATAACGAAGCTCCGTCTCATGCTGAATAAACTAAATTATTCACGTACCTTAAATCGAAAGCTATCTTTAGATCGATTTTTTACTCCAAAAGCTCGGAGTTGATAAAAATTGTAAAAATCCAATTTAAATTTTTAAAAAATCCGATTCAAATTTTTTTTAAAATCTGATTTTTTAAATAAAAAAAAAAAACCCATCCATTTTTATCCACCCTGCTTTTAGGGGAACAGTTCCCAATCTTTCTAGCTTGGTGGACCGACAACCGGGGGTGGGTGGGCGGGGGGGCACGGGCAGGAGAGGTGATGGTTGTGTGTTGAGTCACAGGCGTGCACGCATAGCTGTCACTCGCACGAGTGGAGCTTTACATGAGCCGAGGTGGCGCAGTGGTTAGAGTGAAGTACTGCAGGCTACTTCTGCTGACTGCCGGCTGCCTGCAGTTTGACAATCCGAATCTCACCAGGCTCAAGGTTGACTCAGCCTTCCATCCTTCTGAGGTGGGTAAAATGAGGACCCAGATTGTTGGGGGCAAGAGGCTGACTCTGTTAAACCATTTAGAGAGAGCTGTAAAGCACCGGGAAGCGGTATATAAGTCTAAGTACTATTGCTATTGCTACGTGTAACGTGCACTTAACTGCCACTTCCACGGGCTGCATCCGAATAGGCTGCCGTTGGGCCATCGCCCACAGGTGAGGAACCCTGTTTTAGGGGGGGAAAGGGGATGGGGGCCAAAGAAAGCCTCAATGGTCCAAAGCTAAAGTAACCCCCAAACCCGCAGGATTAACAGGAATGGGGTAAACCAGAAAGGACAAACACAACCAGCTGAGCTGATTCTACTGAATTGTAAGGCTACGGTCAGAGTTCCAAGAAACACCCCCAATGCAAGAAGACTCCGAGGCTTAAAGTTCCTCAAAGTTCCACTTTATTAGAG
Organism: Masticophis lateralis; assembly: GCA_030761175.1. NCBI lineage: Eukaryota > Metazoa > Chordata > Lepidosauria > Squamata > Colubridae > Masticophis > Masticophis lateralis. The sequence goes on along the minus strand of JAUDYJ010000003.1, from coordinate 211,147,138 downwards.
ATGTCATATTGGCACATCTGGGAAAAGCCGAATCTGAAAGCTACCAGGTTTTCCCCACCCAAACGAAAGTCCAAGTCCCTGCCCAGCATCCACATGTCCATCACATGGTCCAATCCAAGCACCGTCGCAACTGGAGATGCCTCCCAGTTCCAGCCCTTCAGATGCAGGGCAAGATGTCCTTGATTCTCTGAGAAAGGAATGTTATTTTGACTACGTATCACCCTAGCTCCATACAATCTTTCCCCCCCCTCCCGGTTTCCCACAGCACTAAATGTGGCAGCCCTGAAGATCCAAAGTAAAAGTAACAGAGCCTGGTGGCGCAGGGGACTAAGTGCTGTTAAAGTAGCACTTAGCTGCCAGCTGACTGCAATTACTGCGAGTTCAAATCTCACCAGGCTCAAGGTTGACTCAACCTTCCATCCTTCCGAGGTAGGTAAAATGAGGACCTGGATTGTGGGGGCAATAAGCTGACTTTGTATAAAAAAGAACACCGCTTAGGAGGGGCCAAAAGCCCTACTAAACAGGTAGATACAAAAGTATGATGGCTATTGCTTAATGCATTGTAAGCTGCCCTGAGTCTCCGGAGAAGGGCGGCATATAAATCGAACTAATAAATAAATAATAAAAGATGGCTTCCAGGGCTGACAGCTACTGTATGTTAACAGAATGCAGGCAATCCTTTTCTTTTTCCCCCAAAACATTTTTTATTAAATTATTCAAGTATTATAAAATATAAAAGTAAATAGAGGAGCATTAAGGGAGGAGGGGAAAAGGAAAGAAAAAAAATGAAGCATTGACTTCCGACTCTCTCAATTGCAGTAAAATAAAACTTCCACAACTTTTTGTACATCAAGCACCAAGTTCAGAAGCGGTTTCCATGTGGAAAGAAAAGTACTTGTATTTTTTTCTTTAATCAGAGGAGTCACGTTTTGCCATTTCAGCTAACTCCATCAGCTTCTGCCACCATTTGTCGGTGGTAGGTATCAGAAACGCAGGTAATCCTTGACTTAACAACCGCTCGTTTTGTGACTGTTGTCAGAGGCACTGTAAAAAGCGACCAATGACCTTCACAGGGAACCACAAAACCTTTTCTCTCTCTCTCTCTCCCTCTCTCTCTGTATCTCTCTGACTCTCTCTCCCCCTCTCCCTATCTTCTCTCCTCTCTCTCTGTATGTCTCTCTCCCTCCCCCTCTCTCTGTATCTCTCTCTGTGTATCTGTCTCTCCTTCTCCCCCCTCTGTATCTGTCTGTATCTATGTCTCTCTCTCCCTCTCTGTATCTCTCTCCCTCTCCCCCCTCTGTATCTCTTTCTGTATGTCTCTCTCCCTCTCTCCCCCATCTCTCTCCACACTCTCTGTATCTCTCTCAGTGTATCTGTCTCTCCCTCTCCCCCTCTGTATCTCTCTGTATCTATATATCTCTCTCCCTCTCTGTATCTCTCTCCCTCTCCCTCCTGTATCTCTTTCTGTATGTCTCTCTCCCTCTCTCCCCCCTCTCCACACTTTCTGTATCTCTCTCTGTATCTGTCTCTGTCTCCCTCCCCCCCCTCTCTGTATCTCTCTCTCTGTATCTATGTCTCCCTCCCTCTCTGTATCTCTCTCCCTCTCCCACCTCTCTGTATCTGTCTCTCTCCCCTCTCTCTGTATGTCTCTGTCTCCCTCTCCCCCCTCTGTATCTCTCTGTATCTATATATCTCTCTCCCTCTCTGTATCTCTCTCCCTCTCCCTCCTGTATCTCTTTCTGTATGTCTCTCTCCCTCTCTCCCCCCTCTCCACACTTTCTGTATCTCTCTCCGTATCTGTCTCTGTCTCCCTCTCCCCCCTCTCTGTATCTCTCTCTCTGTATCTGTCTCCCTCTCCCACCTCTCTGTATCTGTCTCTCTCCCCACTCTCTGTATCTCTCTCTGTATGTCTCTGTCTCCCTCTCCCCCCTCTGTATCTCTCTCTCCCTGTATCTATGTCTCTCTCTCTGTATCTACGTCTCTCTCTCCCTTTCTCCCCACTCTCTCTGTATCTCTCGGATTTGGCCATTTGGACCCGTTTCCACAGAAAAAAAAAAACACCGGGAGCCACAAAACCTGGCTGGGCGTGGCCAACTCTACATCACTCACTCCCACCATCACATGACTCCCCTAGCCATGCCTACCCAGCCGGTTATTAGGCCAGAGAACCGTTGCTCTCTCTCTCTCTCCCTCTCCTCCCCCTTTCTCTATCTATGTCTCTCTCTCCCCCTCTCTGTATCTCTCAGATTTCCAAGGCCAGGCAAGGAGTGACTGGGAGGGGAGGGCGAGGGGTAGGGGTAGGGCCAGCCAATGATGGGACAGGGAGCCGCAGTGGAGGGCCCAAAGAGCCGCATGTGGCCCTGGAGCCACCGGTTGCCGACAACCGGCCTATAGGCTAATCAATCAATCTGTCTATATAAAACTATATAGAAGTAGCTCACTACTGCCACTCTGTGGAGTGTTTTGGGGTGTTGTATTATTTATTTTTTGCTTTCTGCCTGTGGCATTTCCTGGTGGTCTTCCATCCCTGCACTAACCGTTTGCTAAATGTTAGAAATTCCAAAAGAGGAAAGAAGAAAGTATTTTGACCCTTTCGGCGCTATCTCATCTCTTCCAGCCCACAGATGTCTTTTACTCCATGCTGGCTGGGGAATTCTGGGACTTGAAGTCCACACCTCTTTAGCTGGCAAGGTTGAGAAACACTGTTCTATAGTGATCAATCAGGATTGAGCTGGAAGGGACCTCGGAGGTCTTCTTGAGTGAGGGTGTCCTTCCGCCTGCCTTGAAAGAGGCGGTGGTGAGGCCCCTCCTCAAGAAGCCCTCCCTGGACCCAGCTGTTTTAGTTAATTACCGTCCTGTCTCCAACCTTCCCTTCCTGGCAAAGGTTGTTGAGAGTGTGGTGGTGTGGCAGCTCCCCCGATACCTGGATGAAGCAGTCTATTTAGACCCGCTCCAGTCCGGCTTCAGTTCTGGATACAGCACCGAAACGGCATTGGTCGCGTTGGTGGATGATCTCTGGAGGGCCCGGGGTAGGGGGTATTCCTCTATCCTGGTGCTGTTAGACCTCTCAGCGGCTTTTGATACCATCGACCATGGTATCATGTTGCGCCGGTTGGAGGGACTGGGGGTGGGGGGCACCGTTTTACGGTGGTTCTCCTCCTACCTCTCCAACCAGTCGCAATCTGTGTTGACAGGGGGGCAGCGGTCGACCCCGAGGCGCCTGGTGTGTGGGGTGCCGCAGGGATCGGTCCTCTCGCCCCTCCTGTTCAACATTTATGTAAAGCCGCTGGGTGAGATCATCCGTGGTTTTGGGGTGGAGTTCCATCAGTACGCGGATGATACCCAGCTGTACATTTCCACCCCAGACCACCCCAACGATGCCGTGGAAGTGATGTCCCAGTGCCTTGAAGCTGTGCGGGTCTGGATGGGGAGAAACAGGCTTCGACTCAACCCCTCCAAGACCGAGTGGCTGTGGCTGCCGGCGTCCCGATATAGCCAGCTGACTCCATCGCTGGTTATTGGGGGCGAGTCATTGGCCCCCACGGAAAGGGTTCGCAACTTGGGCGTCCTCCTGGACTCGCGGCTGTCTTTAGAGGATCATATGACGGCCGTGGCCAGGGGGGCTTTTTATCAGGTCTGCCTGATCCGCCAGCTGCGACCCTTTCTAGATCGGGACTCCCTACGCACGGTCACTCATGCTCTTGTCACTTCCCGTCTGGACTACTGTAATGCTCTCTACATGGGGCTCCCCTTGGGGTGCACCCGGAGGCTCCAACTGGTGCAGAGTGTGGCCGCGCGGGGGATTATGGGAGCGACGGGATGCTCCCACGTGACACCTCTCCTGCGCGAGCTGCATTGGCTGCCGGTGGACTTTCGGGTGCGTTTCAAGGTGTTGGTAATCACCTTTAAAGCGCTCCATGGCTTAGGGCCAGGGTACTTACGGGACCGCCTTCTGCCGCCAATAGCCTCCCACCGGCCGGTTCGCTCCCACAGAGAGGGCCTCCTCAGGGTGCCGTCAGCCAGACAATGCCGGCTGGCGACCCCCAGGGGGAGAGCCTTCTCTGTGGCAGCACCCACCCTTTGGAATGATCTGCCTCCGGAGTTAAGAACAATCTCTGACCTCCCAACCTTTCGGCGGGCTTTAAAAACCCATCTCTTTCAGCTCGCCAGCCTAGCCTGATTCCTATAACATTTTAGCATTTTAGAGTTGTATTTTAAATATGAAGTTAGTTTTTAAATTTTATGGCCACTTATATTATTATTTTATGAAATTTTAACTTTTGTATGTTTGTTCTTAATTGGCTGTACACCGCCCTGAGTCCGCAAGGAGAAGGGCGGTATATAAATTCAAATAAACTAAACTAAAACTAAACTAAACTAGTCCAGCCCCCTGCTCAAGCGGGAAACCCTGTACCGTTTCAGACAAGCGGCTGCCCAGTCCCTTCTTACAATTACCTTAATTCTTGCCAATACAGGTAGTCCTCGATTTATGTCCACAGCAGCAACCAGAATTTCCATTCTTAATTGAGTCACACCCTACTGTAAAACCTTTTTGCCGTGATTAACTGAATCACTGCTGTCATTAAACGAATCATGCGGTCGTTAAGCAAGTCCAGTTCTCCCCCCTCCTGCCATTGGCTTTGCTTGTTGGAAGCTGGCTGGGAAGGTCAGCAATGGTGATCATGTGACCCCAGGATGCAGCAATCATCATTTAAAAAAAAAAAGCCGATTGCCAATCAAGGGACCAGATTTCGATTAAATGGCCCAGGACGGGTGTCGGCAACCCACAGCTCCGGAGCTGCATGCGGCTCTTTGGGCCCTCTGCTGCAGCTCCGTCCCATCACTGGCTGGCCCCACCCCTTCTCTTTCCCTCCCAGTCACTCCTCGCCTGGCCTTGGAAATCCGAGAGATGGGTGGGAGAGAGACAGGGAGATACAGAGAGGGAAGAGAGAGAGAGAGAGAGATACAGAGAGAGAGAGAGAGAGAGGGGGGGAAGATAGAGGGGGGAGAGATACAGAGAGGGGGGAGGGAGAGAGACATAGAGAGATACAGAGAGAGGGGGAGAGAGAGAGATAGATACACAGAGAGAGAGAGATACAGAGAGAGGGGGAAGATGGGGGGAGAGAGACAGGGAGATACAGAGAGAGGGAAAGATAGGGGAGAGAGAGATACAGAGAAGGGGGAGGGAGAGAGACATAGAGAGATACAGAGAGAGAGAGAGAGAGAGAGAGAGAGAGAGAGAGAGAGAGAGGGAAAGAGGGGAGAAAGAGATACAGAGAGGGGGGAGGGAGAGAGACATAGAGAGATACAGAGAGAGAGAGAGAGAGAGAGAGAGAGAGAGAGAGGGAAAGAGGGGAGAAAGAGATACAGAGAGGGGGGAGGGAGAGAGACATAGAGAGATACAGAGAGAGGGGGAGAGAGAGAGATAGATACACAGAGAGAGAGAGAGACAGAGAGAGGGGGAAGATGGGGGGAGAGAGACAGGGAGATACAGAGAGAGGGAAAGATAGGGGAGAGAGAGATACAGAGGGGGGAGAGAGAGAGAGAGATACAGAGAGAGAGGGAGAGGGAAAGGATTTTGTGGTTCCCGGTGGTTTTTTTTTTCCCTGTGGGAAACGGGTCCAAATGGCTCTTTGAGTGTTTTAAGCTTGCAGACCCCTAACCCAGGAGGATGCTGACACAGTTGTAAGTGCGAGGACTGGCCTGAAAGTCACTTATTTCCAGCGGCACTGCAATTTTGAACGGACGCTAAACAGTCGTAAGTCGAGGACTAACTGCATGGCCTTTTGCCCTCCTTCTCCTCCTCCTCTTAAGCCTCTCGATCTCCCATCTTCAGTCTCTGACAACAAACAGCCGCTTCCAGTTAGTTTCTTAATGCTTCAATCAATACGGGGTTGGTTTGGTAATTCCGGCTTCCCGCAACAGGGACACGGTGTACTGTGTATACACCAGACTGTGTGTGTTGTGTACTTCAAGGCCTTGCCTTCCGCCAAGGAAATGGATTTTTTAAAAGTTCATTGCAGCTTTTGCAACAGTGAGGTGGGGCTCTCTGCTCAGGAGAGAAAAATGTGGAACAGTTTTGCAATAAACTGCTCTGTAGCAAGAAGGGGGAAAAATGTCACAGGGAAATTGCAGGAGCGACCCGCCATGTCCGAGGAACACCAGAATCAATAGGTTCAGAAGGGGCCTCAGAGGTCTTCTAGTCCGACCCTTTGACATGATCAGGCAGGGGACCCTACATGCCATTCTTGCAAATTGGCTGTCCAAGTCTCCTCTTTAAAAACCTCCCGTGATGGAGCACCCACAATTTCTGGAGGCAAGGGCCTAAAGCAGGACTAGAACTCACCGTCTCCTGGTGATTGACCCAAAGTCACCCAGCTGGCTTTCATGCCTAAGGTGGGACTAGAACTCATCGTCTCCTGCTGATTGGTCCAAAGTCACCCAGAGAGCTTTCATGCCTAAGGTGGGACTAGAACTCACCGTCTCCTGCTGATTGGCCCGAAGTCACCCAGTCGGCTTTCATGTTTAAGGTACAACTAGAACTCTCTGTCTCCTGGTGATTGGCCCAAAGTCACCCAGCCGGCTTTCATGCCTAAGGCGGGACTAGAACTCACTGTCTCCTGATGATTGGTCCAAAGTCACTAAGTCGGCTTTTATGCCTAAGGCAGGACTAGAACTCACCGTCTCCTGGCGATTGGATCAAAGTCACCCAGCCGGCTTTCATGCCTAAGGCGGGACTAGAACTCCCATCTCCTGATTTCTAGGCCATCACAACCATACCAAACTCATTGTCTCCCTTCATCTATACCAGGGGTCGGCAACCTTTAAACACATTTCGACCCGTTTCCCACAGAAAAGAAAACACCGGGAGCCACAAAACGCTTCCTGCGCCTGACAATTTCCTGAACGGCCACAGAACTAGCCTATGTAGTTGAATTAAATGTTCTGTTTTCTTCTGAAACTTTTCTTTCCTTGGACTTATCCATGCCGGGGGTCGAAAAGCTCAATAAACCGTGTGCCGGCAGCTATCACACATTGGCGGTTGTAACTCATATTTTGAGTGACGCAGCAGAGGGGTGTTGAAAGAGCCACATGCAGCTCCAGAGCCAAAAGTTGCTGACCCCTGATCTATACCATTCATAGGTTGCAAGAACAAATGGAACATACATTTTAAATATCAGATTCCCTGACAGTTAGAAAAAGCAAGTGACCAAACTATAAAATCTACTGATTTCATGTGAAATTCACTTGACCAATAAGTAAACCGGGATCCTAGATAACATCCCACAAGTGGTGAATTTATGGGTTACACGACTCTTTTCTCAGCTGGCTTAACCTGTTTCTCAACACCTGCAAGCGAATTCAAGGCCTTTTGGAAAGCTGCTCTCACGTACCTAAAATATAAAAATAAAAATAGGACCCTGGCTCAGAAGAACAAGAAAAACCATCTGTTCCGGAAGTTTTAAAAAGAGCCCTGGACTGCCACGTTAAAAATGCTAAGACGCGTTAGATGTGTTTGAAACAGTAAAGCCTAAAATTAGAGAGACACTCGGATTTGGGGAATGGACATCACATTTTACAATTAGTAAAGCAACCCATGGCTGCTGGGAGCTGGGCAGCATTTTCTTCCTTCCGTCCGTCCATCCCTCCCATCCTTCTTTCCTTTCGTTCTCTCTTTCTCTTTCTCTCCCTCTCTTCCTCCTCCTCTTCTTTCTTCTCATTGTCTCTCCTTCTTCCTTCACTTCCCTTGCTTGTCATTTTTTCTTTCTCTCTTCTTTCCCTCACTCTTTTTTCTTCCTTTCTCTTTTTGTTTCTTTCTTTTTCTTCCTCTTTTTTCTTGCTTTCTTCCTGTCACTCTCTCTCTCTCCTTTCCCTTGCTCTCTTTCTTTCTTCTCTTCTCTTTCTTTTTTCTTGCATTCTTTTTCTTTCTTCCTTTCCTCTTTTTTCTTGCTCTTTCTTCCTGTCACTTTCTCTCTCTCCTTTCTCTCGCTCTTGCTTTCTTCTCCTTTTTCTTCCTTTCTTCCTCTCTTCCTTTTTTCTTGCTCTTTCTTCCTGTAACTCTCTCTCTCCTTTCCTTCGCTCTCTCTCTTTCTTCTCTTTTTATCTTTCTTTGTCTTTCTTTCTTCCTGTCACTCTTTTTCTCTCTCCTTTCCCTCACTCTTTCTTTCTTCTTTTTCTCTTTTCCTTTCTTTTCCTTCCTTTCTCTTTATTTTTTCTCTTTCTCTCTCTGTTTTTCTTCCTCCCCTTCTCTTACCCTTTCTTTCTCTTCCCTCGCTTGTTTTCTTTTTCTTTTTCTTTCTTTTCTCTTTCTTTCTTTCTCTGTCGTTTTCTTCCTCTCTCTCTTCCTCTCTCTCTTGTCATCTAAGTGGCAGTTTATCACAACATATTCAAAAGACATTAAACACCCCCTTCCCCATTGCCGCCCCCCCTCCCAGGATCGCCAACACGGTCCCTCTCCGGCCGCCCCGTTTTTCCGCTGACTCCTCCTGACTCAGCAAAAGAAGCCGTGGAAACCCAACCCAGGAAAGGCGTTGCACACGTCCGCGTGTGACTCACCAACGGCTCCTTCCACTCGGAAGGCGGGGGGGGGGGAGCCAGCCGTTCCACGCGTGCAGACCACCCCCCCTTCCAACCAAGTGGCTCCATCTGAGTGGGGGTCCCCGCATTGGAAACAGAATCCGCGGAAGGCGCCGGGGAAACGCTCGGGAAGGGAGGGGGGGCTCATCAGTCTCGAACCCCCCCCCCGTGTCCCCTGGAATGGTACGCTCCGCCCAAACTTCCCCGAGTGCCTTTAATACGCGCGTTGGGGACCCTCCCAAGATGCGAGGAGCGGCGGCGCGAGTGGCGCGGAGGTGTTGGGAAAGGGCACCAAGCGGTGATCGCGGACAGCGGCGGCGCTGGCTCAGCATGGAAAGCGAAGGGAGCCGGAGCGTCCATTCCGACAACGTCTCCGAGGTCCACGAAGTGCCTATGCGGGTCATCATCAGACCCATCCCGCCGGTGCTGGACGAGGGGAAAGTGGAAAGCCTCGTGAAGACCATCCAGGTAGGGTCGGTTCCCACGACTCTGGGTCGGGGTTAGGACTTGACACGGGTTTCTCTCTTCCACGGTGGGGCTTCGATTGGAAAATTGGAATGATTGGATCGTCCGCTGCCGGGAAGCCCAGGTTAGTGGGCGAGGATGGTCACAGGCAGGATGTTGGTTTATTCAATGTATATATAAAATGACTTAGAGAAAGGAAGAGGAGGGGAACTCATCAATTTTGCAGATGATACTAAGCTGGCAGGAATAGCCCACATCCTAGATCAGGGGTCTTCAAACTTGGCCACTTTACGACTTGTGGACTTCAACTCCCAGAATTCTCCAGCTGGCTGGAGAATTCTGGGAGCTGAAGTCCACAAGTCGTAAAGTGGCCAAGTTTGAAGACCCTTGCCCTAGATGGCCAGATGGACTGGCTGGAGAATTCTGGGAGTTGAAGTCCACAAGTCTTAAAGTGGCCAAGTTTGAAGACCCCTGCCCTAGATGATAGGCTCAAGAGCCAGATGGACTGGCTGGAGAATTCTGGGAGTTGAAGTCCACAAGTCTTAGAGTGGCCAAGTTTGAAGACCCCTGCCCTAGATGGCCAGATGGACTGGCTGGAGAATTCTGGGAGTTGAAGTCCACAAGTCGTAAAGTGGCCAAGTTTGAAGACCCTTGCCCTAGATGGCCAGATGGACTGGCTGGAGAATTCTGGGAGTTGAAGTCCACAAGTCTTAAAGTGGCCAAGTTTGAAGACCCCTGCCCTAGATGGCCAGATGGACTGGCTGGAGAATTCTGGGAGTTGAAGTCCACAAGTCTTAAAGTGGCCAAGTTTGAAGACCCCTGCCCTAGATGGCCAGATGGACTGGCTGGAGAATTCTGGGAGTTGAAGTCCACAAATCTTAGAGTGGCCAAGTTTGAAGACCCTGCCCTAGATGATAGGCTCAAGAGCCAGATGGACTGGCTGGAGAATTCTGGGAGTTGAAGTCCACAAGTCTTAAAGTGGCCAAGTTTGAAGACCCCTGCCCTAGATGATAGGCTCAAGAGGCAGATGGACTGGCTGGAGAATTCTAGGAGTTGAAGTCCACAAGTCTTAAAGTGGCCAAGTTTGAAGACCCCTGCCCTAGATGATAGGCTCAAGAGCCAGATGGACTGGCTGGAGAATTCTGGGAGTTGAAGTCCACAAGTCTTAAAGTGGCCAAGTTTGAAGACCCCTGCCCTAGATGATAGGCTCAAGAGCCAGATGGATTGGCTGGAGAATTCTAGGAGTTGAAGTCCACAAGTCTTAAAGTGGCCAAGTTTGAAGACCCCTGCCCTAGATGATAGGCTCAAGAGGCAGAGGGACCTTGACAGACTTGAACCCTGGGCCCTATCTAACAAAATGTAGAGAAAAGTTAAGTCTTAACACTTGGGCAAGAAAAATCCAAAATACACACAGAGACAGGCTGAAACAAGGCTTAATAGTAACTCTTAATAGTAATAGTAACTCTGAGAGGGATCTCAGAGTCTTAATGGACAACCTGTTAAATAGTAGCTAATAGTATGCGGCGGCAGCCAAAAAACCCCATGCAATCCTAAAATGCATGAACAGAGGGATACAATCAAGATCAAAAGAGGTACTAAGACCATTCTATAAAGCCCTAGTAAGACTACATCTAGAGTACTGCATCCAGTTTTGGTCACCATGCTATAAAAAAGATGTGGAGACCAGTGGTGGGTTTCAAATTTTTTACGATTGGTTCTGTGGGTGTGGCTTGGTGGGCGTAGCAGGGGAAGGATGCTGTAAAATCTCCATTCCCAATCCAGGGGAAGGTTACTGCAAAATCCCCATTTCCTCCCTGGGATTCTCTGCCTCCCAAGCTGAGAATAGATGGGGGTGGTGGGCCAGTCAGAATTTTTACTACCTATCTACCTACCTACTTACTTACTTATATTTTATTTTATATTTTTATTCTATTTTATTTTTTTATTTTTTTATTTTATTTTATTTATTTTATTTTATTTTATTTTATTTTATTATTTTATTTTATTTTTTATTTTATTTTATTTTTTATTTTATTTTATTTTTTATTTTATTTTTTATTTTATTATTTTATTATTTTATTTATTTTATTTTATTATTTTATTTATTTTATTATTTTATTTTATTATTTTATTAATTTATTTTTATTTTTTATTTTATTTTATTTTTATTTTATTTTATTTTATTTTATTTTATTTTATTTTATTTTATTTTATTATTTTATTTTATTTTATTTTATTTTATTTTATTTTATTTTATTTTATTTTATTTTATTTTATTTTATTTTATTTTATTTTATTTTATTTTATTATTTCTATACCGCCTTTCTCTCGTAGGACTCAAGGCGGTGTACAGTCAAGAGAAAATATAGATACACAAACATCATAAACTTGCTAATTAAAATTATAACTTAGTTTGGCCCACTTAAATAGAACCCAAAATTAGATAACATTTTAAAATCATTCACATGTTTACATGTTTAGCCCCGCCTGTTGGAACATCAGGGTCTTGAGGGCACAGAGATTAGGGATGTTTCGTATATCAGGGGGCAGTTCATTCCAAAGGGTTGGAGCCCACACAGAGAAGGCCCTCCCCCTGGGAGTCGCCAGTCAGCACAATTTGACTGAGGGTACCCTGAGTAGTCCCTCTCTGTGAGAACGAACTGGTCGGTGGGAGGCTATTGGTGGCAAAAGACGGTCTCGTAAGTACCCAGGTCCTAAGCCATGGAGCGCTTTAAAGGTGATAACTAACACCTTGAATCGCACCCGGAAGACCACCGGGAGCCAGTGCAGCTCGCGTAGGAGAGGTGTTACATGGGCGCAACGAGATGCACCCATAATCACCCGCGCGGCCGCATTCTGGACCAGTTGGAGCCTCCGGGTGCTCTTCAGGGGGAGCCCCATGTAGAGAGCATTACAGTAGTCCATACGGGAGGTGACTAGGGCATGAGTGACTGTGCGCAAGGCGTCCCAATCCAGAAAGTAGTTCTCTGAACTACTCAACATTTCCGATACCGGTTCTCCAGAAGTGGTCAGAACCTGCTGAAACCCACTTCTTGAGACTAAAACATAGACTGGAGGCTAAAACATACAATGAACGGTTGCAGGAACTGGGCCTGGCTAGTCTAGTGAAGAGAAGGACCAGGGGAGACAGGAGAGCATCTTCCAATATTTGAGGGGCTGTCAGAGAGGAGGAGGGGGGTCAAGTTATTCTCCAAAGCACCTGAAGGCCACACAAGGAATAATGGATGGAAGCTGATCAGGGAGAGATTCAATCTGGAAATAAGGAGGAATTTCCTGACAGTGAGAACAATCAATCCATGGAACAGGATTTTCTTTCAGAAGTTGTGGGAGCTTCATCACTGGAGGCTTTCAAGAAGAGACTGGACTGCCATCGGTCAGAAATGGTGTACGGTACGCAGCTTGGGTGAGGGGTTGGACTAGATGACCAACAAGGTCCCTTCCAATTCTGTTAATTTGTATCTGTATCTAAACTGTGGGATGTTGCAACCATTGTCACATTGGTCAGTGCCGTTGCAACTTTAAATGGTTGCTGAACGAATGGTGGTTAATTTCAGGACTACTTTTATAGTACAATTCTGGGATTTCCTGGTGGCCTCCCATCCCTGGGCTAGCCAGCTCTGACTTCTTTAACTTCTCAAAATTGGCTCAGGCTGGTGAGATGCTGCCCCCTAGTGGACATTAGATTTTTTAGGTTTTATTCAATTTCGATACCGCCCTTCTCGTGAAGGACTCAGGGTGGTGCACAGCCAACAATAAAACAAGTCCAAGTACAAAATTTAAAAACATTTTAAGAACGGATTAAACACTTGGCTTAATTATTAAAAAGATAAACCCCAATTAAAAATCATATCTAGGCCAGCCTCGCTTGTTGGAACAATAGCGTCTTGAGGGCACGGTGACAGGTGCGTAGGTCAGGGATCATCCATATCTCCGGGGGCAGTTCGTTCCAGAGGGCAGGTGCCCCCACAGAGAAGGCTCACCCCCTGGGGGCCGCCAGTCGACACTGTTTGACCGACGGCACCCTGAGGAGTCCCTCTCTGTGGGAGCGTGTTGGCCGGTGGGAGGTTATTGGCAGCAGAAGGCGGTCTCGGAAATACCCGGGTCCTAAGCCATGGAGCGCTTTAAAGATGGTCACCACCACCTTGAATCGCACCCGGAAGACCACTGGGAGCCAGTGCAGCTCGCATAGGACGAGTGTTACATGGATGCGCTGAGTCGCTCCCATAATCGCCCACGCAGCCGCATTCTGGACTATTTGGAGCCTCCGAGTGCTCTTCAAGGGGAGCCCCATGTAGAGAGCATTACAGTAGTCCAGACGGACTACTTAAAGTAAGATAACCTTCCTAGTTGAGTTTGAATCCCTGAAGGATCAATGCAGGTGTTCGACCTGGATTACTAACATTGTAAGTAACCTTGGTTGAGTTCACACAATGTATTTAAGCATAATAATTATGTTTATGTAAGCAGTTAGTTTTGAAGGGGCACATTCTGGATGATGACCAGCTTCATGCAAGAGAGGAGGCTGGAATCTCCTCCTCCAAGGTCCCTTTCAGCTCTGTTATTTCTGTAATGTGTTGAACCACAGAGTAGCCTCTGAGGATATATAGATAGGGTGACACCTTATTATTGAATGGTTCCCCAGGAGACAAGGAAGGCCTGTGTGGGAAAATCGCTTCTTCAAGGAGTGGAATCGATTCAGTTTATATAGAGAGACAAGAGAGAGGGCAGGGAAAGGAAGGGAATGGATAGAGGGAAAGTGAAGGGAAGGAAGGAAAAAGAAGAAAGAAAAAAGGAAGGAAGGAAGGAGTAAGAGAGAAAAAGAAAGACGGAAAGAGAGAGAGAGAAAGGAAGGAAGAGAGAGAAAAAGAAGGAAAGAGAGAAAGAATGAAAAAGAAAAATAGAATGAAAAAGAAGAGCGAAAGGGAAGGGAAGGAAGGAAAAAGAAGAAAGAAAAAAGGAAAGAAGGAAGGAGAAAGAGAGAAAAAGGAAGAAAGACAGACACAAAGAGAGAGAGAGAAAGGAAGGAAGAGAGAGAAAAAGAAGGAAAGAGAAAGAATGAAAAAGAAAAATAGAAAGAAAGAAAGAAGGAGGGAAAGAAGGAAGGGAAAGAAGAATGGAAAGAAAGAAAAAAGAAAGGAAAAAGAAGTAAAGAAGGGAAAAAAAGAAAGATGAAAGAGAACAAAAGAAAAGTAAGTAAGTAAGTTATCTTAGAACAATCCCACAGATTCCCAATAGAAAATGATTTTCTTTCGGGGGGGGGGATGTCTGTCATTTGCAAACTGCCCCTTCCTCTTGCGTTACGGAAAATCTTTTTCTCCCTGCTGCCTCACTTTATTCTTCCCTTTTCAGTTTCTAACTCAAAACCTGCGCAGGACAGAACCTCAGCTGCATTCCCTGTAGTAATTTTTTAAATCCAATTTTAATATTCTTTTAATATTTGAACTTGCCACTATGACTTGACTCGGGGAGCTGAGGAATACCTGCCAAGTTATAAGGGGGATTTTTTCATTCCTGTGATTCACTCGTTCGAGCTAATCATCTCTCTCTCTCCTTCTCTCCTTCTCTCCCTCCTTCCTTTCTTTTTTCCCCTTTTTTTAGGAGGAACCTGACCGGGTCCCCCCAATTGACGTCCTCTGGATCAAAGGCAGGGAAGGAGGGGATTACTACTACTCCTTCGGAGGCTGCCACCGTTACGCGGCCTACAAGCGCTTGAATAAGGAGACTATCCCGGCTAAGATTATCCGGTCGAACCTCAGCGACCTTCGGACTTACCTGGGCTCTTCTCTCCCCGACTTGCGGTAGGTGGGGGCTTTCTCCTGCCTCCCCACCCACCCATCCCCACCCCCATTTCCAGAACTGTTGTGACCCAGGCCCACGTAGTTGATATTAAATGCAAAACAGTTCCAAAAACCAAACAGATTTTATTAAAACAGCTGAGAATGAACTCATTCTCGGCGTATTCTAAATGAAATGAAAGCAAAGTCCTCAAAACACCAGTCTTTAGTTTATCACCGACCTTGGGATAATTAGGCAAACTGCCAAAGGCTTTTCTGAGCAACATTTCAGGAACAGAAGATGCTGACAAGAAAGAAATACATCCAAACACAAAGCAAATCGCTCAACGGTTATTTTCCAGCAAAGAGGCCAAGAGCCATTGCTGGTCTTTTAAGCCTTATGGGAGGGGCCAGTCATCTCCTGACCCTACTCCTGAGTCGTCCTCTCTGCTTTAGCTGCTCCTGCCTTCTGGCAGCTCTTTTCATGCGTGCATTAGGAACAGGCTCCTCCTGTTCCTCTGCCTCACTCCTATCAGTCTCTGGAGGCTCCGGAGTCCGCAAATCACTCCCCGATGGCCCTGGCTCCATCTCTGCCTCCGAGGCAGAGTCCTTCTCCGGGCCTTCCCCAGCCTCCAGGACTGGCCCATGTTCTTCCTCAGCCTCATCGCTCTCCAACTCTGCTGCCAACTCTGCAGACTGCTGGCGGACCACAACAAGAACATCCATGGACCTTCTGAATCTTGGAGATGATCTGGACACAAGGATCGGTCTTTGTCTCTCTTTGCCTGACCTTCAAACGATGAGGACTAGCGGTCTGATTTTTGTCCGTAAGGAGGCCTAGTCCGCTGTTTCTCAACCACTTGAAGATGGGTATGGACTTCAACTCCCAGAATTCCCCAGCCAGCCATTGTAAAAATCCAGATGCCCTCCAGATGGCGGCAGAGTGAAAAGGATGTTCTGTATTGCTTTGCCGCAACTCTTTGCCATGGCTGGCTGCGGAATTCTGGGAGTTGAAGTTCACATTTCTTCAAGTGACCAAGCTGCATTGGTTGGCTAGAGAATTCTGGGAGTTGAAGTCCACCCGTCTTCAAGTGGCCACAGCACGCAGCTGGCTAAGGAATTCTGGGAGTTGAAGTCCACCCATTTTCAAGTGGGTAACACTGGCCCAGCCAATAAGAGCCCAGAACAATGAATGGTTAGTGCTTGGTTGTGAACAATGGGCTAAGCTACGATTGTGGTATTGTGTCTCAGAAGTAAATAGTTTTTATTTTTTATATATATAAAATATATATGCTGTCCGTCTCGTCTCCAATGACTCTTGTCTCATGGCATGTAGCCATGCAGGTTGGGGAAGATGGGAGCTGTAATCCGCCCTGATCAGAAAAGCCACTCGTTGTGGGACAGCTACAAAAAAAGAACGGAGACTGAACAGGACAGTGCACTACCCAACCACCGCCACCAGAGGGCAGGAAAGAGAGACAGAGCATCCTTAACTCACTCTGCTGCCATCTAGTGGGCATCTGGATTTGACAAGGCCTGATTTAGTAGCTCTTGGTCAACTCCTATGACATTCATGGAGACCGGAAACCTATCTCACAAGCTTCTTCCCTGAAAAAATGGGAGAGTTGCCCATTGAAATTGGGATTTAAATCTATCAAAGTCAAGAAGGAAAGTTTGCACGGAAGAGTTAGAACCGTGATGGCGAACATACGACACGCATGACACCTGTGGCCGTATCAGTGGGCACATGAGCTCAGTTCCAGCACTCATGCGTATGCCGGCCAGTAATTTTCAAGCCTTCTGGGCCCACCAGAAGTAGGGAAACGGGCTGTTTCCTGCCTCCGGAGGACCTCGGGGAGGTGGTGGGGAAGGCCTGTTTTTGCCCTCCCCAGACTCCTAGAAAGGCTCTGGAGCCAGCTGAGAGAGAAAAATGGGGCTACCGGCCCATTGCATGCCAGGAGCGGATGGGTGGGTGGAGCAGGGGTGTGTGTGCATGCACAGGGGTGAGGCGCATAGAATTATGGGTGTGGGCACATGCGCGACCCCCCACCCCCCGGCACACTGGCAAAAAGTTTAGCCATCACTGAGTTAGAATATAGGTAGTCCTTGACTTAACGATCACAATTGAGCCCAAACTTTTGTGTTGCGAAGCGAGACAGTTGTTAAATACATTTTTTGCCCCATTTTACAAAGTTTCTTGCCACAGTCGTTAAGTGAGTCACACGGTCTTTAAATGCATCTGGCTTCCCCCCAATTGACTTTGCTCATCTGAAGGTCGCCAAAGGGGATCGCACGTGACCTCTCGGGGACACTACGACCATCATAAATAGGAGTCCGTTGCTAAGTGTCCGAATTTGGATCCCGGGGATGCTGCAGTGGCCACAAAGTGCGAAAAACGATCGTGAGTCACTCTTTTTCAGTGCTATTGTAGCTTTGAATGGTCACTAAGTGAATTGTCATAAATCGAGGACTACCTGCAAAGGCATGAAAAATTAGGAGGTGGGAGGATTAGGGGGTTTCGGCACATGGATTCCCCCTCCCCCACCTGCCGTAATATATAGTTAGTCCTCAACTTATGACCAGTTGCTTGGCAAATGTTCAAAGTTATGACGGGCCTCCCTGGGGGCACTTACAATCTGGATTCAAACTTCCAACAGCCTAGCCCCACAGACAGGTAGTCCTCGACTTACAACAGTTCGCTTAGTGACCGTCCGAAGTTACAACGGAACTGAGAAAAGTTACTTGTGACTGTTTTTCACACTTAATGGCCGTTGCAGCATTCCCCAGGATCACGCGATTTACATCCAGATGCTTGACAGCCGACTCACATTTACGACGGTCACGGGATCCCCTTTTGCGACCTTCTGACAAGCAAAATCAGTGGGGAGAAGCCGGATTCACTCATTTAACAACCGCGGCGATTCGCTTAACGACCCTGGCAAGAAAGGTCGTAAAATGGGACAAAGCTCACTTGACAGATTTCTCACTTAGCAGTATAAATGTTGGTCCTCCATTGTGGTCGTAAGTCGAAGACTTTTTGGACCCTTGGCAACATTAAAATCAGTTTTTAGCGTCCTGTGGGAAAAAAGACTGTATTTGATGCCAGTTTTTCCAAAAATTGACTCTTCTTTCCAGTTTTTTTTTCTTTTTTTGAAAATCTAATCCATGGAGAACTTAATGGTTCATTTACCGACGGTGGCATTCGCTTCACCGTCGGAAAGCTAAAAAAAATAGTTGCAAAAGCAGATCAGTCGAATGAGAGGGAAGATCTGGGGTTCAAGGGAGAAGATGGGGCTCTGGGTTAGGCCAGGGTGCCTCGCCTGGATTTCATTTTGAAAACCCCCCCCCCCAAATGTTTGCATTTTGATGGCTTCCGTTCCTAGAAAAGTGGGGTGCGAGGGGAGGGGGGGCAGGAGCAAAAGAAATCCCTTTCTGCCCAAAAAGATCCAGCAGGGGGCGCTCTTTTCCTGCCAAGAAAGAAAATTCAGCTGCTACCCACTTCCTTGTGGCAAAGGCCGGATCTGAAGTTGAAGCTCGCTGAAGATTCGCCGAAATCTCTTTCCTTCTTGCTTTTTTGAAATGCGATCATGCTATAATCGAAGTGTTATTGGGGTGAGGATGGCACCATGTTTCGGAACCAGCAGCAGCTCAATTTTTCCCACAACGACAACCCTGTAGGTAGGTTGGGCTGCAAGAAAAGGGGCTGGACCACAGTCACCCCACAGTTTCGTGTCTAAAGCGGGACTAGAACTCACCGTCTCCTGGTGATTGGCCCAAAGTCACCCAGCCGGCTTTCATGCCTAAGGCGGGACTAGAACTCACCGTCTCCTGGTGATTGGCCCAAAGTCACCCAGCTGGCTTTCATGTCTAAGGCGGGACTAGAACTCACTGTCTCCTGGTGATTGGCCCAAAGTCACCCAGCCGGCTTTCATGTCTAAGGCGGGACTAGAACTCACAGTCTCCTGGTGATCGGCCCAAAGCACCCAGCCGGCTTTCATGCCTAAGGCGGGACTAGAACTCACAGTCTCCTGGTGATTGGCCCAAAGTCACCCAGCCGGCTTTCATACCTAAGGCGGGACTAGAACTCACTGTCTCCTGGTGATTGGCCCAAAGTCACCCAGCCGGCTTTCATGCCTAAGGCGGGACTAGAACTCACAGTCTCCTGGTGATTGGCCCAAAGTCACCCAGAGAGCTTTCATGCCTAAGGCGGGACTAGAACTCACAGTCTCCTGGTGATTGGCCCAAAGTCACCCAGCTGGCTTTCATGTCTAAGGCGGGACTAGAACTCACTGTCTCCTGGTGATTGGCCCAAAGTCACCCAGTCGGCTTTCATGCCTAAGGCGGGACTAGAACTCACAGTCTCCTGGTGATTGGCCCAAAGTCACCCAGCCGGCTTTCATACCTAAGGCGGGACTAGAACTCACTGTCTCCTGGTGATTGGCCCAAAGTCACCCAGCTGGCTTTCATGCCTAAAGCAGGACTAGAACTCACTGTCTCCTAGTGATTGAGCCAAAGTCACCCAGCCGGCTTTCATGCCTAAGGCAGGACTAGAACTCCCAGTCTCCTGGTGATTGGCCCATTGACGTTTCTTACCAGCCAGTCACAAAGGGGGAACACGTGACACACACACACACACACACACACGGGGTGGGGGGACACTAAAACCATCATAAATATGAATCGGTGACCCAGCGTCTGAATTTTGATCCTGCCACTGTGGAGATGCTGCAACGGTCGTAAGTGTGAAGCGCCGCTTTAAATCACTTTTTTTTCCCAGCGCCTTTGCAACTTTGGCTACTAAATGGACTGTGGTAAAGCTGAGGGCTGTAACAGAGTTGGAAGGGACCTTGGAGGTCATCTAGTCCAACCCCCTGCCCAAGAAAAGACTGGAGTGACAGATGGCACTCCAGTCTCTTCTTGAGAGTCTCAAGCTACCTGTCGGGCGAGCCCGTGGGCGCCACGTTGCAAATGCCACCCCTCCATAAAAGCTTGCACTGCATTTCCCACAATCGAAAGCTGAGTTTATTAACCATTTCCTCCGCAGTGTCGCCAGAGCGGAAGGGTAGGAGAGAGAGAAAGGGGGGTCTCCTTTCCTTTCAGAGGAGGAGGAGGCTGGGGGAGGGCTGGCCCCACGGCATCAAAGCCTCCCGCCCCACAGAGGAAACATGGTGGGCCCTTATGTAAGGGAAGACCCCCCACCCTTCCCCAGCTGCATCTCCCTGGAGGGTGATAAATTTGCCTACAGTAGCTTCCCGACCTTTTTAAGTTTCCTCTGTTGGAGAACACAGGGAGGGGGTCCCTCCGACAGCCTGCGGTGGGAAGGGCCTGAAGACCCCATTTTAGCAGGGAGGGGGACCCTCCCCAAACAGAGGACGAGGCTGCCGTCAGCCAAGGGGAAAAGGCGCCTTGTCAGCTCCTTCAAGGACCGGATGCGGCCAGCGGTAGCCGATGTTGCCGTGTCCATTTTTTGGCAGATAAAAGTCCAGTCTCCCAACTGGACGGTGGGTTAACACCACCACCACCCCCGCCGACCCCCCTCCCCCAGGCAGATTACTTTGTAACTGTACAGAAATGGTTTGCTTTCTGGAGTTCTTTTTTTTCCTTCCAAGTTTCTAATCGGTGGGATCGCCAGGTGGTCTCCCATCCAGCCCCAAAGCAAGTTCTCTTTCCAAAATCAGCGCAGGGGAGCTAGATTTTTGCTCTGCTCTTACTGCCGCTAAGTGGTTTTCATAGGACCATCCAGTTTTTATCGCCAGGCGCTGCTCGAGATGTTTTACTTCAAGGCAGCCCTGGGTTTGCCCTCCTAATCACAGCCCTTCGAGGTAGGCTCGAGGGGACAGGGAATGACTGTTTTTCTCAGCAGTTTTCTCCCACAGTTTTTGCTGCATTCCTTCCCTTGGGACTGGCTTATGTTGCTAAGCGAGACAGTTGTTAAGTGAGTTTTGTCCCCTTTCGCAAGCTTTCCTGGCACCGTTGTTTAAGTGAAGTGATTCTTCAAGGGAGCCTGGATAGCTCAGCAGACTGAAGCATTGTAATTAAACACCAGTTGTCTGTAATGACTGTAAGTTCAAATCCCACCAGGCTCAAGGTCGACTCAGCCTTCCATCTTTTCTAAGGTGGGTAAATTGAGGACCCAGTTTGTGGGGGCAATAAGCTGACTTTGTATAAATATACAAAAGTATGAAGGCTATTGCTTAACGCATTGTAAGCCGCCCTGAGTCTCCGGAGAAGAGCGGCATATAAATCAAATTAAAAAAAGAAGAAGGAAGGAAGGAAGATAGGAAGGAAGGAAGGAAGGAAGGAAGGAAGGAAGGAAGGAAGGAAGGAAAGAAAGAAAGAAAGAAAGAAAGAAAGAAAGAAAGAAAGAAAGAAAGAAAGAAAGAAAGAAAGAAGAACATTCAGCTGCCTGCAATTACTGTAAATTCAAATCCCACCAGGCTCAAGGTCAACTCAGCCTTCCATCCTTTCTAAGGTAGGTGAAATGAGGACCCAGTTTGTGGGGGCAATAAGCTAACTTTGTATAAAATATACAAAAGTATGAAGGCTATTGCTTAACGCATTGCAAGCCGCCCTGAGTCTCCGGAGAAGGGCAGCATATAAATCAAATTAAAAAAAAACAAAAAAGTGAACCTGGCTTTCCCACGGACTTTGCCTGTCGGAAGATCACAAAAAGGGGGTCACGTGACCCTCGGGATATGGCGACCGTCATAAATAGGAGTCAGTTAACCAAGTGTCCGAATTTTGACCACATAACCATGGGGATGCCTGCAGTGGTCATAAGTGTGAAACTTAAGTGACCCTAGCTGACTTTTTTCAGTGCCGTTGTAACTTCAAACGGTCACTAAATGAACTGTTGTAAGGCAAGGACTACCTGTAAGAGAGTTGGAAGGGACCTTGGAGGTCCTCTAGTCCAACCTCCTGCTTAGGCAGGAGACCCTGTATCATTCTGCACGTCTGGCAATCCAGCCTCTTCTTAAAAAGCTCAGTGATGGAGCAGCCATAACTTCAACAAAATAACACAGTAACAGAGATGGAAGGGACCTTGGAGGTCCTCTAGTCTAGTCCAACCCCTTGCTAGAGAAGGAGGAGGAGGAGGTGGAAGGAGGAGGAGGAGGAGAAGGAGAAGGAGAAGGAGAAGGAGAAGAAAACACAACAATTATGGGTCCTTGATGGTTTGGACTAGAGTTGGACCGTAGGGCCTCTGAGTTTGATGCTTTTCTTCCAAATGTTTCATTATCCAACTAGGTAACATCATCAGTGATGGAAGAGAGTAGGGTTTATGGAGAGGAGGAGGAGGAGAGTGTCACTGCATTTTTGTATTGACCAGCTGAGCTCTTATTTCTGGACTTTCAGACTTACCGTAGCTTGCCGAGTTCTTATCTCTAATCTACTGTGCATGTCTACATTCCTTTTCTTCTTCTCTAAAACTTTTCTTTGTTCTCCAGCCAAGAGAGGTCAGGCTGGGATCATTTCCAAAATGTAACTACTTTAGATAGTGAGATGTTTTATTTTCTTTATAACAAATAAATATGGGTTTAATTAGAAAATATATAGTATACACAAAGGAAGTATACACAAGGAAGAAGACACGATTCCATCTCTAATTGAGGGCAATTACTCCGGTCAAGGTAACAGGGCTGATTGCCGCTCTGACAGAGAAGGAGAAGGAGAAGGAGAAGGAGAAGGAGACAACTTGGAGGTCTTCTACTCCAATCCCCTATACCAGTGGCCTCTCAATCTCTTCTTAAAAACCTCTGGTGTTGGAGTTCTGGTGGCAAGCAGTTCCACTGATGAATTCTTCTCACTGTCTGTAAATTTCTCCTTAATTCCAGGTTGCTTCTCTCCTTGGTTAGTTTCCATCCATTGCTTCTTGAAGAACAGGCTGACACCCCCACCCCCTTCATTCTGGTTTTTCTAACTTCAATAAAACAAAGCTCTGTGACCTCAGACCCTCCCCTCAATCCGTCATTTAGAAATATCTCTTCCCCCCACTCCCCTTTTTATTTCTCCCGTCACATTTTAGTTCTAGTGGTCAAATTTCAAACAAACCATAGCCGGTCAAATGACATAGCAAACAACTTGCTGTGTTTGGAAATAGTTTATCTACTTCTTTGAGCCAAGGCAGAAAATTGGACTGATCCAGGAACCCGCTCTGTTTTCAGGGAGTCCTCACTTTACAACAGTTTGTTTAGTCACTGTTCAAAGTCACAAAGGCACTGAAAAAAGAGAATTATGACCGTTTTTTTTTTTTACACTTCCAAATGCATCACTTGATCATCACTTCCATTGCATCATCGCTGTGCTCACGGGATCGAAATTCGGACGCTCGGTAACTGACTCATATTTATGACGGTTGCAGCGTCCCGGATTATTTTAAGACGGTTGCAATGTCCAGGGATCATGTGATTCCGCTTTTGTGACCTTCCAACCAGCAGAGTCAATGGGGAAGCGAGATTCCCTTAACAGAGCCCGGTAGCTCAGCAGACTAAAAAAGCATTGTGATTAACACCAGCTGTCTGCAATTACTGTAAGTTCAAATCTCACCAGGCTCAAGGTTGACTCAGCCTTCCATCCTTTCTAAGGTAGGTAAAATGAGGACCCAGTTTGTGGGGGCAATAAACTGACTTTGTAAAAATATACAAAAAGTATGAAGGCTATTGCTTAACACATTGTAAGCAGCCCTGAGTCTCCGGAGAAGGGCGGCATATAAATCAAATAATAATAAAAAAAACAGCCGTGTGACTCACTGTTCAGTGGTTCGTTTAACGACTATGCCAAGGAAGCTCGTGAAATGGGACAAAACATACTTAACAAAGGCCTCACTTAGTGTTGTGGCCTGTCAGCGGCCTGTGCGGATTGTAGCTGATTCTGACAGCGAGGAGGCTGGTGTGGTGCTGCGCCAGCAGCCTGTGCAGTTGGCACTCGAGTCAGACAGTGAGGAGGCTGGAGAAGAGGTGGTGCCAGAGGTGGGGATTCAGTCAGGGCCTTCAGAACCTCCAGAAGCTCCCATAAGTGAAGAGGATGAAGAGGAGGAGCCTCTTCTCGATGCACCGGCGCGCAGGAGTGGCTCCTCAGGAGGAGGTCTCATCGAGAGTAAGGCTTGGGGCTAATTGGCCACTCCCTTAGCCTATTTAAGGAGGAACGCCGATTGAAGCAATTTGTAGGGAACAACTTCAGTTCACTCTCCTTCGCGTCTGGATTCTCTGCAAAATTGCTTCTGTTCTTTCTGCCAACCTTAGTAAGATTGTGATTACTTTATCTTTGGTTTCTTGGAGGCTGTTAAGAACGTTTCTTAACAGCCTTTGTTTTGAAAAAGACTGAGTTATTTTAGTAAATTCAGTTTTGTACAAACTGTGTGTGTCCTGTGTTCTTTGGGGTCCGTAGCTGGGGCAGAACTTTTAGGAACATAAATTTGGGATTCCCGTTATGGTCATACATCGAGGACTACCCGTAGTCTGTGGGATGCTATGAAGTCAGGATTTGAATTCAGTCCACCAGCAGGTCTTCGAGAGTTCCACATGAACAGAACAGAACAGAGAATACAAAACAAATAGAATACAGACAGGAATGGAATGGATTCTGGTTTATTCAGCTCCTCGTAAGAGCAATCCTGAGACAAATTTCACAACGGTTTTAGGAGGAAATCTTCCCCAAATCCAAAATTAAGAAGAAGAATGGAATCCCTCAAGCAGCTTTGTTCTACCCTGGAACGAAAGAGTTTGGGCAGCTGAGGTCATTTGTCAGCTGGGGGTCCTCGCGGCTCTTCCAGGTCAGGCTACCATAGGGGAGACAGGTGGGTGGACAGACAGCAACCCCCTGCCCCGAGATTAATGATCCCAGCCACTCCTCTTCCCCTCTTCCCTGCCGATAGCTCAGCAGTCTTTTTCCCTGGTTCAAATATCTTGCTATACTGAAAGGGTATATACTGATATCTGTGGAACTCACTGCCACAAGATTCAGTCTCCAGCATGGATGAACTGAGAACAGGATTACCGCATAGCTCCCAACGACCGGTAAGATCCCACAGAGTCGGTCTCCTCCGGGTCCCGTCAGCTAAACAATGTCGGCTGGCGGGCCCGCGGAGGAGGGCCTACTCTGTGGCTGCCCCGGCTCTCTGGAACCAACTACCCCCCGAGGTCTGGACTGCTCCCAACCCTTCCGGAAAGTGGTGAAGATCTGGCTCTTCCGCAGAGTTGGGGCCGTTGATCTCGCTACGGTGATCTTGCGAGACCCGGCCACGAATTGGAGTGTATGGGTTTTAATGTTTTCTTTTTAAACTTTCACATGGGATATTGTTCACACTTTTTTATTCTTTGTTGTTAGCCGCCCAGAGTCCCTCGGGAGTTGGGCAGCATAAAAATGCGACAAATAAATAAATAAATAAATAAATAAATAAATAAATAAGATTACAAACAAACTTTTCCACCCCACCTCTTCTTCTGTTCCTTGTTTCCTTGTGGGAATCTGGCAAGGAATATTGAGAATCCCTCCCTCCGTCCCTCCCTCCCTCCCTCCCTCCCTTCCTTCCTTCCTTCCTTCCTTCCTTCTTTCCTTCATTTCCTTCCTTCTCCCCATCTGCCTGCCACCTCTCCTTCTCCTTCCCTGCCCCTCCCCTTTTCCTTCCTTCTTTCCTTCCTTTTGTTTCTTCCTTTCCTTCCTTCTTTCCTTCATTTCCTTCCTTCTCCCCATCTGTCTGCCACCTCTCTTTCTCCTTCCCTCCCCCTCCTCCTTTTCCTTCCTTCTTTCCTTCCTTTTGTTCCTTCCTTTCCTTCCTTTCCTTCCTTCTTTCCTTCATTTCCTTCATTTTCCCCATCTGTCTGCCACCTCTCTTTCTCCTTCCCTCCCCCTCCTCCTTTTCCTTCCTTCCTTCCTTTCCTTCCTTCCTTTCCTTCATTCTTTCCTTCATTTCCTTCCTTCTCCTCATCTGCCTGCCACCTCTCCTTCTCCTTCCCTGCCCCTCCCCTTTTCCTTCTTTCCTTCTTTCCTTCCTTCCTTCCTTCCTTCCTTCCTTCCTTCCTTCCTTCCTTCCTGTCTTTCCTTCTTCCTTTCCTTCCTTTCCTTCTTTTCCTTCCTTCTCCCCATCTGCCTCCCTCCTTTCCTTCTCCTGCCCTCCCCCTCCTTTTTCCTTCCTTCCTTCCTTCCTTCCTTCCTTCCTTCCTTCCTTCCTTCCTTCCTTCCTTCCTTCCTTCCTTCCTTCTTTCCTTCCTTTTCCCCATCTGCCTCTCACCTCTCCTTTCTCCTTCTCTTTCCCTTTCCCTCCTCCCTTTCCTTCCTTCCTTCCTTCCTTGCAGACAAGAGCATGATTAAAGATCTGGACACTAAGACATATGAAGAAAAGTTGCAGGAACTGGGGACGGCCAGTCTGGAGAAGAGAAGGACTAGGGGTGACATCATAGCAGTCTTCCTGTATTTGAGGGACTGCCCCAAAGAAGGGGGGGGGGGTTTAAATTATTCTCCAAAGCACCTGAGGGTAGGACAAGAAGCAACGGATGGAAAGTCATCAAGGAGAGCAGCAACCTGGAATTCAGGAGAAACTTCCTAACAGGGAGGACAAGTAACCGGTGGAACACCTTGCCACCAGAAGTGGTAGGTGCTCCATCAATGGAGGTTTTTAAGAAGAGACTGGACAGGCACAGGGTCTCCTGCGGAAGCAGGAATTTGGACCATAAAACCTCCAACATCCCTCCCAACTCTATTCTATTCTGCGGGGGGGGGGGGGTGCTCAGAAAACCCCAGGACACCCATCAACTTAACCCAAAACGAAGGAAAACACTTTTTTGGGGGAGTCTGGGGTGGGGTGGGGGATATAGGGAGGAAGGAAAGCATGACATGACCCCCTCCCCTTTCCCCCCTCCTCTTCCCTGCTCCGGGGGTGGGGGGGTGGGGGGAACCCTGGCCTGAAAAGTTGTAGGGCCCTGCTGCCAGAGGTCTTGCCCCCACGGCGGTGTTAATATCCGACATCGGCCATCAAAGGCTGGCTTGAAATTAACCCCAAGGACAAGCAGAGCCTCGTAAAAGAGGCCACCGGGCTGGGCCCTGCCGAGGAGGAGGGGGTCACGGGAGACCCCCCCTTTCTCCCCTCCCAGGAAGGGGAAAGCAAATCTCTTTGGAAAGGGCTGGAGAGGTCAAGCTGGCAGTGTCCTGCGGTGGACACATGTGGCCGGCGTTTTACACGGCTGGGTCTGGAATCCATTTGTCTTGGTTATAAGGGGAGGAACGAGACCCCCGGGAGCTGGGAATAGCCCCTGCTGCTGGTGCTTTCCATCTGCTTTCTGTTTATTGACTTAATCTTAAGGATCACCTCCCTCCGGATTAAAGATCCTGACCAGGTGACGGGTTGTTGCAACCCTTCCTGGGGAGGGGGGAAATCCCAGATTGATGTTTACCCTATGGAGACCCCCGCACGGCTTTTGTAAGCTACTGTTTGTGCCTCCGATGCTAGGCAAAGTTTGGCAAACGGAGATGCGTCGGGAGAAAGGGCGGAAGATTTACGTTGCTTTGGGCACTCCAGGTGAGGGTTTCAGTCAGGTTAACAGAGTTGGAAGGGACCTTGTAGGTCATCTAGTCCAACCCCTCATCCAAGCGGGAGATCCTACACCATTTCTGACAGATGGCAGTCCGGTCTCTTCTTGAAAGCTTCCAGGGACGAAGCTCCCACAACTTCCGAAGGAAACTTCCGTTCCATCAGTTGATTGTTCTGTCAGAAAACTTCTCCTTATTTCTAGGCTGAATCTCTCCTTGTTCAGTTTCCATCCATTGTTCCTTGTCTGGCCTTCAGGTGCTTTGGAGAATAGCTTGACCCCCTTCCTCCTCTCTGGGGCAGCCCCTCAAATATTGGAAGATGCTCTCCTGTCTCCCCTGGTCCTTCTCTTCACTAGACCAGCCAGGCCCAGTTCCTGCAACCGTTCATCGTATGTTTGAGCCTCCAGGTCTGCTTTGATCATCTTAGATAGAGTCAGATTAACAGAATTGGAAGGGACCTTGGAGGTCATCTAGTCCAACCCCCCACCCGATCAGAAGACCCTACACCATTTCTGACAGATGGCAATCCAGTCCCTTCTTGAAAGCCTCCAGTGATGAAGCTCCGACAACTTCTTGTTCCATGGGTTGACGGTTCTCCCTGTCAAAAAATTCCTCCTTATTTCTAGGCTGAATCTCTCTTCAGGTGCTTTGGAGAGTAGCTTGACCTCCTTCCTCTCTGGGGCAGCCCCTCAAATATTGGAAGATGCTCTCCTGTCTCCCCTGGTCCTTCTCTTCACTAGACTAGCCAGGCCCAGTTCCTCGTATGTTTTAGCCTCCAGTCCCCTCATCATCCTGGTTGCTCTTCTCTGCACTCTTTCTAGGGTCTCAACCTCTTTTTTATAGTGTGGGGACCAAAACTGGATGCAGTACTCTAGGTGAGGTCTTACTAAGGCTTTATAGAGTGGTCTTAGTACCTCCCTTGATCTTGATTGTATCCCTCTGTTCATGCAATTTAGGATTGCATTAGCTCTTTTGGCTGCTGCTGTACACAGTTGGCTCCTATTTAACTAGTTGTCCACTAAGTTGCTCCCTTTGCAAAATTTGATCTCTTTGCAAAATGTTTGGAGGGTCCCACATCAACAGCATAACGAACAATCAAACGCATGGCATAAGCAAGCCGTAAATGAAAGCTTAATCCCCTGGAAACTGCATCACATTATGAAAACATGGTTTTCGGCCCCCATCAATATGCCAGAATCAGAAACAATGGATGGAAACTCATCAAAGAGAGAAACAACTTAGAATTAAGGAGAAATTTCCTGATTAATCCGTGGAACAGAAATTGTGGGTGCTCCAACTTTGGAGGTTTTTAAGAAGAGATTGGACAACCATTTGTCTGAAATGGTAGGGGTTGGACTAGAAGACCTCCGAGGTCACTTCCAAGTCTGTTATTCTGTAATTCTGTAAGGGTCTCCTGCTTGAGCATATGTTTTATATTTTTATATGATTCATATGTTTTAGCCTCCAGCCCTATTATCATCTTTGTTGCTCTTCTCTGCATTCTGAGGTCTCAACTTCTTCAAATATCTTCATATTTCCTTCCAAAATCTGTCCCCATCTTTGTCCCATCCAAGACAGAGATAAACATTTCACCTGGATTAATTTTGCCCTGGATAATTTTTTTTTTAATTTTCCCCTCTCTTCTAAATCTCCTTCCAAGCAATTTTATTTCCTGTCCATGTGGGGAATGCACTTTTTCTAGCATGGACACAGTGAATTGGAGTCCGTTGGATAAATAAATGTTCCTGCCAATCCTAGCCATCATTAAATGACCTTAAAAGATCTGTACTTAAATGGTTCCAATCCCTGAGTAAGATAAGAGGAGTCCATGCAATGCAAAATTCAATGTGGTTGCGGTTTTCTGGCTTAATAAAAGAAAAAAAATCTCGGAAGATCCATTTTTAATTTTTTTTTATTCAAGCTTATTGTAACATAAAATACAAGGGAAAATAAAAATTAAGAATAAAGGGAGGGGAGCTCAAGATTTAGGGGAAAGGAAAAAAGAAAAAGAAAAAAAAGTTCACTTCCAACCCTTTCCAACAAAGTTAAATATTACCATAGTTATAACCTCAATTATCTATAATTATTGCAAACTATTTGCATAAGCAACACACTTACTAAATCTTCAAACTTAAAATTTCATTTCTTTTTTTTTCTTGCATTGAGCAAGAAAAACCAGAAACAATATCCCAATAGAAAGAGGACCAAATAAAATACCTTTGTTTCAAACTATTTACATTGTCATCTTAAACAAATTATTTAAAAGACAAAGAAAGAAAAAGAGAGGTGGGGGGAGGAAAAGGGGAGGAGAGAAGGAGAGAGGGAGTGAAGAAGGAAAGAAGGAAGGAAGGAAAAATAGGGGAGGAAGAAAGGGAGGAAGGGAAGGAAGGAGGGAGGGAGGGAGGGAGGGGAAGGGAGGAACGAAGGGTGAAAGAGAAGGAAAGAGAAGGAAGGAGGGAAGGAAAAAAGGAAAGAAAAATAGAGGAGGTGGAAGGGAGGGAGGGACGGATGGAAGGGAGTGAAAGGGAAGGAAGGAGGGAAGGAGGGAGGCTGGGTGGGAGGGAGGGAAGAAAGGAAGGAAGGAAAATGGGAGGTGGAAGGAAGGAAGGGGAAGGGAATGAGAAAGGGTGAAAGAGAGGGAGGGAAGGAAAGAAAGAAAGAAAGGGAAAGAAAAAGAAAGAAAGAAAGAAGAAAGAAAGAAAGAAAGAAAGAAAGAAAGAAAGAAAGAAAGAAAGAAAGAAAGAAAGAAAGAAAGAAAGAAAGAAAAATTTTAAAAGCGCAGAAGCTCTGCGGAGAATAAACAGGGCAGGTTTGCAATCTGGGTGATGCTTGGGGGGTGGGGGTGGGGGGGCTGTGGCTTCCGCTCCCTTCCCCTCCAGGCCTCTCCCCCCACCCCACCCCCCCACCCTCATCAGATGGCACCCACATGCTGGAAGCCGCTGCACCTGAATACACACTTCCAGCCTATCCGTCACACCGGTTGTCAGGGAGCCCGTCCCCCTTCCTTGCCCCACCAAGTCCTCATCCCAGTGGGGTGTCCCTGTTGATGAGACCCCTTAGCAAATGGATTTGCGGGGCGACATGGGTGGGGGGTGGGTGAGGGAAGCCAGTTCGAACGGAGCAAGGAAAGGTCGGCTAAACTCAAATCCCCGGTCTGGTGAAGCTGCAGAGAGAGCTGGTCCAACTCTGAGCTGTATCCTGGGAAGGCTCGCTTTCCAGATGAAAATAATTAAGGGGCTAGCCCTCATGAGGCCTGTCATTAAAGGCAAAGGCAGAGCTTCCCTTTCCACAGTCTCCTAACACGTTATTTTCCTCTGGAAGGCTCCGTTGGGCAGGAATGAGCTGCAAGGTCTTTTCCGTTGGCGTCATTGGGAACTTTAGAATGTTTGGTTTTGCTAAACCATGGTTAAACCGATCTCAGTTTAGCACCCTGAAGGAATTCAACAATGCCGTTGTTCAGTGTTGAACTGTAGGGTCCTCGGTGTTCCCTGAGCTTGGCTGTTTTCTTGCTGGCGTTTTGTTACCCAAACTCGGGAACATCATCAGTGCTCTTGCGAGGTTACCTAACACTGATGATGTTACTAAGTTTGGTCATGAACTGTCTGCAAGGAATCCACTAAGGTTAGAGAGTGCTAAGGGCCCCACGGTTGTTCTCCTCCTCCTCTCCACACACCCCACTTCCTTCTAGCCCTGATAATGTTACCTAGTTTGGTCATTAAATGTCTGCAAGAAAGCCACCAAGCTCAGAGAGGACCAAGGACCCCACAATTCAACAACGGAGACGCCCACGTTATGGTGTGCCTTTAATTTTGCTTCGCGGTTATGATGGGGAGGAGTTTGATAACATCCAACGGCCGTGGCCAGGGGGGCTTTTTATCAGGTTTGTCTGATACGCCAGTTGCGCCCCTTTCTGGATCGGGACTCCTTATGCACAGTCACACAAGCCCTCCTCACGTCTCGCCTGGACTACTGCAACGCTCTCTACATGGGGCTCCCCTTGAGGAGCACCCGGAGGCTCCAACTGGTCCAGAATGCGGCCGCGCGGGTGATGACGGGAGCAGCGTGGCACTCCCATGTAACACCTCTCCTGCGTGAGCTGCACTGGCTCCCGGTGGTCTTCCGGGTGCACTTTAAGGTGTTGGTTCTCACCTTTAAAGCACTCCATGGTTTAGGGCCAGGGTATTTACGAGACCGCCTGCTGCTACCGATAACCTCCCTCCGGCCAATACGCTCTCACAGAGAGGGCCTCCTCAGGGTGCCGTCGGTCAAGCAATGTCGGCTGGAGGTCCCCAGGGGGAGAGCCTTCTCTGTGGGGGCACCCGCCCTCTGGAATGAGCTCCCTCCCGGAATACGACTGATCCCGGACCTCCGTACTTTCCGTAAGGCCCTGAAGACTTATTTATTCCCGCAAGCTGGCCTAGCCTAAATGGGATTTTTTAAATTTTATAGACTTGGGGTTTTAAATTGGGAGGCCGGTTGATTTAATCTCTTTTAATTATCTTAATTTTTGTATTGTATGTATTTTAATTTTGGCTGTTCACCGCCCTGAGTCCCTTTTGGGAGAAAGGCGGTATACCAATTAAATTCATCATCATCTTTTCATGCTAACCACCTTAGCTAATTTGAAAAGAAGTGACCAGCTTCCTTCAGATTCTGTTGATGTGAACTAACACAGGGGACCTCCTATAGCACAAGCACTCAACTTATAACAGTTCGTTTAGTGACTGTTCAAAATTACGACGGTCATGAAAAAAGGGGACTCATGACCATTTGTCACCGTTGCGATCTTTTGCAGCGTCCCCAGGGTCATGTGATCAGATTTCAAACGCTTGGCCACTGGCATGTACTTATGACAGTTGCATTGCCCGAGGTCACTTGATCCTTTTTTCCCCCCCACCTTCTGACAAAACAAGGTTGAAGGGGAAGCCTGATTCACACAACAGCCATGATTCTAACTTAACAAGAGTGCAGTGATTCACTTAACAACGGTGGCAAGAGAAGACGCAAAACGGGGCCAAACAAATTTCCTCAACGACTGTCTCGCTCAGCAGCAGAAATTTCGGGCTCATTGTGATTGAAAGTTTAGAACTCTATCATCGGTGGGTTTTCAATTTGTTTACTCCTGGTTCTGTGGGCGTGGCTTGGTGGGCGTGGCATGGATTGGTGGGCATGGCTTAGTGGCAGTGGTGGGTTTCCAATTATTTTACTACTGGTTCTGTGGGCGTGGCTTGGTGGGCGTGGCATGGATAGGTGGGCGTGGCTTGGTGGCAGTGGTGGGTTTCCAATTTGTTTACTCCCGGTTCTGTGGGCGTGGCTTGGTGGGCGTGGCATGGATTGGTGGGCGTGGCTTAGTGGCAGTGGTGGGTTTCCAATTTTTTATCTACTGGTTCTGTGGGTGTGGCTTGGTGGGTGTGGCATGGCTTGGTAGCAGTGGTGGGTTTCAAAATTTTTTACAATTTATTTATTTATTTATTTATTTATTTATTAAAGCTTTATACCGCCCTTCTCCCGAAGGACTCAGGGCGGTGTACAGCCACAATAAAACAACATGAAATACAAAATTTAAAAGCAATTTAAAAACAAATTAAATATTTTGGGCCCCCCCAGGTTAAAAACCCAAAAATTAAAACACCCAACCCAAATTCTTATTAAGCCAGCCCAGCCTGTTGGAATAATAGAGTCTTAGCGGTTCTGTGGGTGTGGCTTGGTGGGCGTGGCATGGCTTGGTGGGCGTGGCTTGGTGGGCGTGGCAGGGGAAGGATACTATAAAAGCATGAATGATGGCCTTGCAACGTCTTCCCACGGAGTGAACCAAGTCTTTGAGTTCTGCAGCTGTTCTAATATGAAACCAAGATTGAATGATGGCTTCTATTAACTGGGTTTTATTGCTGGGTCGCTTCTGACTAACAAGTTTCTTTAGTCGGCTCCATAGATTTTCAATTGGGTGAAGGTCTGGGCTATTCCCAGGCCATTCCAGCAGCGGAATAGGATTATCTTGAAACTCCAAATAAAAAAAGTTTGATGGTGGAGCCATCAAACCTCAAAAGTATACTTTCCCAAAAAGGTTTCCACAATTGTGGCCACTACTGTGTATAGGAAAAGTGGTGGGGATGGGGGCAGAGACATTAGGAGATTCCCACAACTTTAATCTGCTAGATTGGGGAATCTGGAAAACTGACAAGATTCCCCTCACACACATCTGGACTTGCAACGCAGAGCATTTACTCTCTCGGTCAAAATGGATGTGTGTAACCTCAGGGCATCTGCCTGGACTCTAGCAGGACTCCGGGGGTAGGGGGCAATACTAAACCACTCACCCCTCTTGCAAACCAGCGGGCCAAGAGGACTAGGATCTCTCCCTGCTGCTTGCTTAGAGGTTTCCACTTTAGAAATGGCAGGTGAGACCCTGCCCTTCAAAGGAAATGGGGCTCTAAGGCATGTAGGGGGTCATCACCCCGAGAGCAGCGAGGGAGGGGTGAAAGAAATATTGTGTGTTTGGGATGCCATGAAGTGGATACTCCTTACACGCGGTGAGTGGAGATGCATAATCTTGGAACCAAGGCAGACAATGTCTACCTTAGTGTTTTCAAGCTGGGTACCTTTAAGATGGGTGGACTTCAACTCCCAGAATTCCCACAGCCAGCAAGGAATTCTGGGAGTTAAAGTCCATCCAAGGTGACCAATTCTGGGAGTTGAATTCTGGGAGTTGAAGAAGATTTGTGATTTGTGAAGCGAGTTTCGCCTCGTTTTACCACCTTTCTTCCCCCATTTAACATCTTTCAGTTGTTAAATGAGTAACCCAGTTGTTAAACGAATCCAGCTTCCTTATTGACTTTACCTGTCACACGGTCGCAAAAGGCGATCCTATGACCTAGCTAACGGTCATAAGGGCGGATCAGTTGCCAAGCCCCTGAAATTTGATCAAACGAGTGGAGATGCTGCAAAAGTCACAACTGTGGAAAAACGGTTGTGGGTTTTTTTTTTCCACTGTTGTTGTCAGTTTGAACGGTCATTAAATGAGCTGTTGTAAATCGAGGACTACTTGTGTACTGCTTCCATTTTAAAAATTCTATCCAGAATCCTTCCTTTTCCCTTTGCTGTCCCGCATCAAAGAGTCTTGTGCAGCTTCATTTCCTGCAAAGAAAGATGCATCGGGACTCTGAGGGGCTAATTTTATTCTATTTTTGTTTCCTAGCCCCTCCGTTCCCTATTTTTTCTTTTTCCTTGTTTTTTTGCCAGTCCTGGGAACAAATGAATTATTTCCTTGCAAGGGAAGGGAAGGGAAATCCACTTGGGTTTCACCGGATCCATCCCAGCCTGTTTGGAGGAGAAACTCACCGGCTCCTGTCAAGAGGGTCAGCTCATCTCCTGCAACCAGCACTCAAGGGGAGGTTTTGCCCCGTTCCGGCTTCCTGACATGGATGAATTATTGCTTTGAGGTTTCCTTTCCTGTCTGCGTCTTTGCCGGAGTAGAAATTTCGGTCTCTCCTCTCCTCTCCCTTCTCACCTCAGTCCTCTCGGCTTCTCTCCTCCAGCCCCGTGAGCTGAGGCAGCGAGCCAAGGAAAACAGAGTCAAAAGAGCACTTTGGGCCTTCCTTCTGCTAAGAGGCAGGGCTAGTCTAGGGAAGAGAAGGACCAGGGGAGACAGGATAGCACCGTTCCAATATTTGAGGGGCTGCTATAGAGAGGAGGGGGGTTAAGCTGTTTTCCAAAGCAGGCAAGGAATAATTGGATGGATACAACTGGCCTCCAGAAGTTGCAGATGCTCCAACACTGGAAGTTTTTAAGAAGAAGTTGGATAACCATTTGTCTGAAGTGGTGTAGGGTTTCCTGCCTAAGCAGGGGGTTGGACTAGAAGACCTCCAAGGTCCCTTCTTGTTATTCCTGTTATTCTATTCTATTCTAACTGATCAAGGAGAGATTCAACCTGGAAATCAGGAGGAATTTCCTGTCAGTGAGAACCATCAACCCATGGAACAGAAGTTGCCTTGGGAAGTTGTGGGAGCTTCATTAATGGAGGCTTTCAAGAAGAGGTTGGACCGCTATCTGTCAGAAATGGTGCTTGGGTGAGGGGTTGGACTAGATGACCAACAAGGTCCCTTCCAACTCTGTGCCTTGGTGGCGCAGCAGCTTAAAGTGGTGTTAAAGTGACACCAGCCACCTGCAATTACTGCAAGTTCGAATCTTACCAGGCTCAAGGTTGACTCAGCCTTCCATCCTTTCAAGGTAGGTAAAATGAGGACCCGGATTGTGGGGGCAATAAGCTGACTTTGTATTTAAAAAAAAAGAACACCGCTTGGGGGGGCCGAAAGCCCTACTAAGCAGCTATATACAAAAAGAATGAAGGCTATTGCTTAACGCATTGTAAGCTTCCCTGAGTCTCCGGAGAAGGGCAGCATATAAATTAAATTTAAAAAAAAACCCTCTGTTAATCTGAATCTATCTAAGATGATCAAAGCAGGCCTGGAGGCTAAAACATACGATGAACGGTTGCAGGAACTGGGCCTGGATAGTCTAGTGAAGAGAAGGACAAGGGGAGACAGGAGAGCATCTTCCAATATTGGAGGGGCTGCCACAGAGAGGAAGGGGTCAAGCTATTTTCCAAGGCACCCGAAGGCCAGACAAGGAACAATGGATGGAAACTGAACAAGGAGAGATTCAACCTGGAAATAAAGGAGAAATTTTCTGACAATGAGAACAATCAATTGATGAAACAGAAGTTGCCTTCAGAAGTCGTGGGAGCTTCATCACTTGAGATTTTCAAGAAGGGACTGGACTGTCATCTGTCAGAAATGGTGTAGGATCTCCTGCTTGGATGGGAGGTTGGACTAGATGACCTCCAAGGTCCTTTCCAACTCTGTTCATCTTCTCTATCTATCCAACTGAGACAAGGGACACTGCCACACGGTCAAGTTGGAGGCCGGTAAGGTTGGGGATGGCCTGGAGGATATCAGCTGGCTGAGAATGCCAAGGTAGAATTTAGATACCTAGAAGGAGGAACGTATGAATGAAAGAGAGAAGGAGATGTGGGTTGGGCCTCATCTTATTGATTAAACTGGAGATCCCGCCAGGAAATTACAGATCCCAGCAGGTGACAAGATGGGCAGCTAATAAATTTTACTAATAAATACACTTCTTGAGCATATATGGGATATTGGAATATATATGTACTTTTTAAAAAGTATTACTGTATAAAATCATAATCTGAATCTGTTGTTAAGCCAGGGGTGGGCAACTGTGACCCTTTTATAACCTATGGACTTCAACTCCCAGAATTCCTGAGACAGCCAAGCTTGGCTGTCTCAGGAATTCTGGGAGTTGAAGTCCATAGGTTGTAAAAGGGCCACAGTTGCCCACCCCCGTGTTAAGTGAATCTTCCTCGGCAGAAGGTTGCAAAATGTGATCACATGACCCTGGACACTGCAACCGTCATAAATACAAGCCAGTTGCCAAGCACCGGAATTTTGATCACATGACCACTGGGGACGCTGCAACGATCCTAAGTGTGAAAAAGGATCCGTCACATTTTTTTCAGTACAGATAGTCCTCAATTTACGGCCACCTCTCGGCCCAAATTTCTGCTGTTAAAGGAGACATTTGTTAACTGAATTTTGTCTCATTTTACGACATTTCATGCCGTTGCTGTTAAGTGAATCACTGCAGTTGATATGTTAGTCGCACGGTTGTCCCCGTTGACTTTGCTTGTCCGAAGGTCGCATCTGAATTTTTGACCAGGTGAGCACGGAGATGCTGCAACGGTCTTGAGTGTGAAAAACAGGTCATAAGTGACATGTTTCAGGGCCGTTGCAACTTCGAACGGTCGGTGAATGAGTCGTGGTACCTCGAGGTCTCCTTGTACTGTTGCAATTTCGAATGGTCACTCAACAAGCCGTTGTAAATCGAGGACCACCTGTGCTTTTTATTCTGTGATTGATTATCCCTGGCTGGTCCTGCAAAGCTAGCTTTCTCCAGAAGGACCAGAGGAGAAAAGAGAGCAGACTTCCAATATTTGAAGGGCTGCCACAGAGAGGAGGAAGGGGGTCAAGCTATTTTCCAAAGCATTCGAGGGCCAGACAAAGAATAATGGATGTAAACTGACCAAGGAGAGATTCAACCTGGAAATAAGGAGAAATTTTCTGACAGTGAGAACAATCAAGTGATAGGACAGAAGTTGCCTTCAGAAGTTGTGAGAGCTTCATCACTTGAAATGAGATAATTAATTGATCTTATTGTAAGAAATTAGGAATTAAGGGCGTGATAGTGATACTGTTTATGTATTATGTATTAAGAAGAGATTAAGATAAGATATGGATAGTTAATCAAGTTAAAGGGTTTTAATGCAAGAATGGAAAACGAGGATATATTTTGTGTTCAATTAAAAAGGGGGGGATATTGAGAAATATATTCAGCAAACAGAGACATAAGATAATAAATTTATATTGCTGTAAGAAACTAGGAATTAAAGGGCGGATAGTGATATTGTTTATGTATTAAGAAGAGATTAAGATAAAATAAAGAAATGCGGGAAAAGAATATTATGGCCGAAATTGGAAATATGTAAAATATACTTGGGGGGGGGGAAGAGAAGAAATAATAAGAACTGGTGAAAAATGATGAATCTGTGATAAAGAATTATATAGAAAGATTGGAAATTACTACCACATGTGGTGTGAATGCCCAAAGGCGCAAAAATTTTGGAATTTACTAAAGAACTGGCTAGAAGAAATTTTTGTCAACAAATATAGAAGTCAAACCGGAATTTTTCTTACTGGGAATTATAGAAAGAAAATATAAGAAAGATACAAATTATTTATTACTGCATATACTCACAGCAGCACAAATAGCCTTCACTCAAAAATGGAAAGAGAAAGATATTCTAACTGAAGAGGAAATATTACTGAAAATCTTTAACTGCACAGAAATGGAAAGACTCACTTTGGGATTCAAGGATAAAAGCGAAAGTACTACAAAATCTGGGAACAATTTTATGATTGGATAGATAACAAGAGGGTAGCCAAGACAAATGTATAGTGTTAGAACAAAAATATAGATGTTATTATTGATAAATGTATGTTTAAGAGATAAATAAATATACAGAAATAAGGGAAAAAGTATTAATATCATATCATATTATGTTTAAATAATGAATAAAGCTTAAGAACTATATGTTTATATGAGTACTAATATTATTGTAAAGTGACAGAAGATGTTTGGAACCAGTCATGTCATATCTGTGTCCATTTTTTTTTAAAATTTTGTATTATTAATTAAAAAACTCTTTTTTTAAAAAAGAATTATATGAAAGGGATGAAAATGGAAAGTGAAATCACAATCCACTAGTTTCTAGGCTTTTTTTTCTTCTGGCAGCCAGGAGGCTAAGATAGATGTATTTCGGCCTTATAAGGCCTCATCAGTTAGCCACATCTTCATCTCATGGAACCTCCCTGTAAAGGTACAGTATTTGTTTTCTTTCTTTTTTGTAGGTTTTATGTGTATTTCTCTTTAGCCAGGCTCTTCCTACATAAAGCAAGATTTGATGCAGCCCTTGTTCAGTTCTTAGTCTCCCAATGGGCAGCAAAGGGTATATACATCATTAATATAATGAAAGAAATGAAAGAAAATATGAAAGAAAAATGTTAATAAAACTTGTTTACAAGAAGAAGAAGAAGAAGAAGAAGAAGAAGAAGAAGAAGAAGAAGAAGAAGAAGAAGAAGAAGAGGAGGAGGAGGAGGAGGAGGAGGGGGGGGGGGAGGAGGAGGAGAAAGAAGAAGAAGAAAACACCACTATTATGGGTCCTTGGTGGTTTGGACTGTAGAGTTGGACCGTAGGGCCTCTGAGCTTGGTGCTTTTCTTCCAAACGTTTCATTATCCAACTAGGTAACATCATCAGTGTTGGAAGAGAGTAGGGTTTATGGAAAGGAGGAGGAGAAGGAGGAGGAAGAAAACACCACTATTATGGGTCCTTGGTGGTTTGGACTGTAGAGTTGGACTGTAGGGCCTCTGAGCTTGGTGCTTTTTTTCCAAACGTTTCATTATCCAACTAGGTAACATCATCAGTGTTGGAAGAGAGTAGGGTTTATGGAAAGGGGAGGAGGAGGAGGAGGAGGAGGAGGAAGAAGAGGAAGAGGAAGAAGAAGAAGAAGAAGAAGAAGAAGAAGAAGAAGAAGAAGAAGAAGAAGTAGTAGTAGTAGTAGTAGTAGTAGTAGTAGTGGGAGCTTCATCACTGGAGGCTTTCAAGAAGAGACTGTCAGAAATGGCGTAGGGTCTCCTGTTTGGGCGGGGGGAGTTGGACTAGATGACCTCCAAGCTCCCTCCCATCTCTCTTAATCTCTATCCCTGCCGGGCGTCCCGTCCGACCTGCCTGTCAAAGCGAGCCGCCACGTGCGCCGCCCCGAGCAGCCAAGCGCTTGGCTCGCCCAAGGTTTCAATTTCCGAGACCGGAGCATCGGCGCCTCCTTATTGGCCAGCCCGGGAGGATGCCGGAGCTGCTTATTGGCCAGTTGAGATTCTGGGCGGAGTCGGGAGCTCCGCCCACCGCTTTAAATACCGACGGGTGTCCGCGGATTCCCCGCACAGCTGGGGAAAGCGCCCGCGGGAGCATCGCTCCGGTCCTGCGTCCGCTCCGGTCTTGGACGGCGGTGGGTTCCGTCCAGCGCCATGGCCTTCACCGTGCTGGGCCACGTGCTGTACCCGGAGCTGAGCTTGCTGCCGTCGGAGGAGGACGAGGAGGAGGAGGAAGAGGAGAACCGGAGCGAGAGCGACGCGTCGGATCGCTCGTACGGCTGCTGCGAGAGCCGTCGCCAGAGCGGCCGGCCGGTCGTAGTGGTGAAGCAACGGCAGGCGGCCAACGCCCGCGAGCGCGACCGGACCCAGAGCGTCAACACGGCTTTCACCGCCCTGCGCACCCTCATCCCCACCGAGCCGGTGGATCGCAAGCTCTCCAAGATCGAGACCCTCCGCCTGGCTTCCAGCTACATCTCGCACCTGGCCAACGTGCTGCTCCTGGGCGAAGGGTGCCAGGACGGGCAGCCTTGCTTCCGAGCTCTCTGCGGGGCCAAGGGCGAAGGAGGACCCCCAGGACCGCCGCGGAGCATCTGCACTTTTTGCCTGAGCAACCAGCGCAAACGGGTGAGTTGCGCGCTTTTGGGATCCTCGGGCTTGCGGCAGGAGGAGGGGATATCCCGACACGACAGCCCTGCGAGGGGTGGAGGAGGGCCGCTGGAAGAGAGGAACCGGCTCTGAGCTGCCCTCTCCCTAGCTCTTGGTGGGATTTGAACCTGGGCCCTTTAGAGTTCCAGTTCTGGGCGCCTAGCCCTTAGATTTACAGAGGTCTTCAAACTTGGCAGCTTTAAGACTTGTGGACTTCAACGCCCAGCATTCTAAAGGATTTGTGGAAGTCCACAAGTCCTTTAGAGTTATAGTTCTTGGCGCCTAGCCTTTAGATTTACAGGGGTCTTCAAACTTGGCAGCTTTAAGACTTGTGGACTTCAACTCCCAGAATTCTCCAGCCAGCTGGCTGGAGAATTCTGGGAGTTGAAGTCCACAAGTCTTAAAGCTGCCAAGTTTGGGGACCCCTTGCCTTAGTATAAACCCCCCCCCCACACACACACACAGGTGGCCAATTTTGTTGTTCTCTTCTTCCTTCCTTCCTTCTCCTTCCCTCACTTTCCTGTTCTCCCTTTCTTTTTTTCTTTCTCTTTTTTTCTATCTCTATTTCTCCTCCCTTCCTCTTTCTCTCTCTTTTTGTTTTTTTTTTTTTGTTTTCTTTTTCCCTCTCCACTTTTTTCTCTGTCTCGGGTTTTCTTCCCTCCAGCCTCCTTTCTTTTGCTAGCACTCTCCCTTTTTTTTTCTGTCTTTATTTCTCCTCCATCCTTCCCTTTTCTCATTTTCTTCTTCCTTCTCTTCTTCTTTCCTCTCTTCCTCCCTCCCTCCCACTTCCTTTCTTTTTCTCTGTCTCTATTTCTCCACCCACCCTCCCTTCCTCTTTCTCTCTTTTTGTTTATTTTTCTTTCCCCTTTTTCTCTGTCTCTAGTTGTCTTCCCTACCTCCTCTCTTTCATTCTCTCTCACTTTTTCTTTTCTGTCTCTTTTTTCTGTCTCTATTTCTCCTCCATCCTTCTCTTCTCTCATCTTCCTTCCTTCCTCTCTTCCTCTCTTCCTCCCTCCTACTCTTTCTCTCTTTCTTTTTGTCTCTCTTTCTCCACCCTCCCTTCCTCTCTTTTTGTTTTTTTCTCCCTTTCTTTTTCCGCTGTCTCTAGTTGTCTTCCCTTCCTCCTTCTCTTTCATTCTCTCTCTCACTTTTTCTTTTTTCTCTCATTTTTTTCTGTCTCTATTTCTTTTTTTCTTTTTTTTAAAAAAATTAATTTATATGCCGCCCTTCTCCGGAGACTCAGGGCAGCTTACAATGCGTTAAGCAACAGCCTTCATACTTTTGTATATTTTATACAAAGTCAGCTTATTGCCCCCACAAACTGGGTCCTCAATTGACCTACCTTAGAAAGGATGGAAGGCTGAGTCAACCTTGAGCCTGGTGAGATTCGAATTTATAGTCATTGCAGACAGCTGGAGTTAATTACAATGCTTTTTAGTCTGCTGAGCCACCAGGCCCAATTTCTCCTTCATCCTTCCCTTTTCTCATCTTCCTTCCTTCCTTCCTTCCTTCCTTCCTTCCTTCCTTCCTTCCTTCCTTCCTTCCTTCCTTCCTTCCTTCCTTCCTTCCTCCCTCCCTCCCTCCCTCCCTCCCAGTCAGCAGGCTATAGGTGCCTGGGACTAAAAGGCATGCAAAGAACTTTGCAAAGAGGAGAGAAACAAAAATCTATAACATCTCACTGACTGTAACTAACCATAATAACAAACAAGCTGAAGTCCTGATTTTGCTTCTGCTTCTTTGGCCTTCTGACCCTGAATTCACTCGCTTGAGGACAGCCTAAAATGGATTAGTAGAAGTGAGAATTAATGGAGAGGAAAATGGGCCATGTACAGAAGTGGGTTTCCTATTGTTCAGCCATAGGTAGAAAAATGCCTTTATTTATTTGACATTATTGGCTGCCCAATTCCAACGGACACTGGGCGGCCTGCAGAAGTGCAAAATCCATAAAAGCAGATACAACATCAAACCAAATGGGCAGCTCAGAGTAAAGTAACCTTATACTGTGGACCACCAAGAAGACATAATACAACAGGCTCCTAAAAAGGCAATAATGCAACAACCCCAGGCCGTCATCTGCTAAACTCAGATTAGGAGCGGCTGGCAGTGATCACACAGCCTCCTTAACTAGGTTGCAGATCCGGTGTGCGCAACATTCTAAGTCTTTAGTCGGGGTCATCTTTGGCATGTTGTTCAAATCCCTTTATTTGGGTGGATAGTGGCCAACGTAGTATGCAAGCCTGGGGAACCTTATAATTCAATATTTAAATAAATGCTCCTGTGTGTCATTTTCAAAGGCAGTGTTCCTTTTTTTTAAAAAAAAATTAGATTTATATACCGCCCTTCTCCGGAGATTCAGGGCGGCTTACAATGCGTTAAGCAATAGCCTTCATACTTTTGTATATTTATACAAAGTGAGTGTCAGGTTTCGAGGTTGTCTTGAATAAACTGCATTTCAAACAAAGTCTTTGATGAAATTCTCTCATTTATTAAGCACGACATTCTAACTCCGACTCCATCGTAGCCAACACTAACTTCCTGACCCAAAACCCTCCCTTTCCTTTCCCCACTCCTCTGCACTCATTGGCCATCTTCCAAGTCACTCTACCCCTAAATCTACTGCTCCAGCTCAAAGGAATTTCCCCCCTCCCATCCCATCTCCTAGGGGATATTATCTCCAGGGAAAATAAGTAGGTGAAAAGTCAAACGTCCCTTTCCAGACGCCTCTACTTCTCCTTCTTATGTCAGCACTAGAGTAAATGCAGCTTGAAGTGCTGACAGTGAGCTTATTTCCTCAATTTATCTACCTTAGAAAGATGGAAGGCTGAGTCAACCTTGAGCCTGGGGAGATTTGAACTTGCAATAATTGCAGACAGCTGAATGTTAATAACAGGGGGGTTTTTTTTAGTCTGTTGAGCTATCCAGGCTCTCTTTGCCAATGTCTATGGAGATTCTCCATCATCCAGGTCGCGGTTGTCCCAAAAAAAACCCCACTGTGGGTTTTTTTTGTGTGTGTTTGCCAGCTGTGCTTGAATTTTAAGACTTATGGTAGCTGAAACACTCCTATCTCTAAGCTACTGCGCATGTCCACATTCTTTCTTTCTCTTCTAACTTTCTTTTGTTCGCCTGCCAAGAGGTAAGGCAGGAACGCTGCCAAGATGTAACTAATTAGCTAGTAAGATTGTTTTTTTATTTCTTTACCATAAAATGAGTTTCTTAGAATATATCCCGGCTTATTTTCCCTGAAAAGTATACTCCAAGGAAAAGCCACGACTCACCTCTAATTAAGTGCAATTACCTCAGGAGGGGAACGGGGCTGATTGCCAACTTCGTTGGGTTTTCTTTGAAGACGTTTCCCTTCTCATCCAAGAAGCTTCTAGAAGCCCAGAGCTGAAGAAGCTTCTTGGATGAGAAGAGAAACGTCTTCAAAGGAAAACCAGAAATTCCAGTTGCCCCTTGAAAAAGCTCCTTTGGCTCCTTTGCCAATGAGAAATCAAACCTTGTTTGTTCAGCGTAATCCATGGCTCCTTGTAAACCTTGATAACTTTCATAATGCGTGGGCTTCCACTCCCAGAATTTCAAGAAGAGACGGACGGACTTCAACTCCCAGAATTCCCCTGCCTCTTTGTAAACCAGCATTTCTCAAACATGGCCACTTTTTAAGATGGGTGGACTTCAACTCCCAGAATTCCCCTGTCTCTTTGTAAACAAGCATTTCTCAAACATGGCCACTTTTGAAGATGGGTGGACTTCAACTCCCAGAATTCCCCTGCCTCAGCATTTCTCAAACATGGCCACTTTTGAAGATGGATGGACTTCAACTCCCAGAATTCCCCTGCCTCTTTGTAAACCAGCATTTCTCAAACATGGCCACTTTTTAAGATGGACGGACTTCAACTCCCAGAATTCCCCTGCCTCTTTGTAAACCAGCATTTCTCAAACATGGCCACTTTTTAAGATGGGTGGACTTCAACTCCCAGAATTCCCTAGCCAGACACTTGTCTAAACTCTGCCCCTTTGATGGCTTTGGCAAAACAGGAAATTAAATAGGATTTTTA
Source organism: Masticophis lateralis (assembly GCA_030761175.1). NCBI lineage: Eukaryota > Metazoa > Chordata > Lepidosauria > Squamata > Colubridae > Masticophis > Masticophis lateralis. Next base: position 211,102,575 of record JAUDYJ010000003.1, on the reverse strand, counting down.
AAGGATGTTTATTTTCATAGTTATAAGATACACTGAAGATGGCATTTAGTCTCGTACGAGGTGCAGTGACGATAAAGTAAACTAAACTTAAACTAAATAGGGGGTGCAACTCACAAAACCAAGGATAAAACTCTATTTTCTGTAACGAGCAGTAAACAGCAATATTAATGGTCTTTTTAAAAAAAACCTACAACTTTCTCACTGGGCGTATAGCCTATAGTGGCCTGGGATGACTCCTAGACATCACAATCTTGAATTATGGGTTATTATGTCCCAAATTTCTGAAAAGACAATAAATTAGAAGTGGTTGCTAAAATAATTCACACTCATATTTCTTTTTTTGGTAGATATGAGTCTGTGGCTGGAACTTTGATTAGATCCCTCTTTAGTAATTCTGTTTTCGTTTTTTAGATGCATCCTAGCCTGCCAAATATTTTAGTCTATACAGCCCTGACCGAAATTGGGATGCAAATTCCATTCCCACATGCCAAACAAAGGAAGGGTTGGGTAGATCCCATGTGGGTGTAGAAAGAGGTAGATTGGATATGCCAAAAAATTTTTTTAAAAAAATTCCTTGTTCTGATGTGTGGTAAGGAAGAAAAATGTGTGAAGGGAGTTGGCTTTAGAATTTGCAATGAACGATGGCCGGTGGGCATGGGGTTTATCTCTCTGCATGCACACAACAAGGAGAGGAAGGGGGCAAAAAGCATAAACATTTGGGCCTACCTATTATCATTAACTAAAACCAGACAATCCCTCAAAGTGCCTAAGGATGAAGCCATCATAACTGGAAAAAAAGTTGTGATTTCACTTAGTTACTTCAGCCACAAATGGACAGTTCAACTCCCTCAAAAGTCAGACAAGAATTTGCAACGAAGGTCCAATACTGGAAAATATTTAAAAAATCTTGATGTTTTTTTTTCTATCTGGAACACAGGTGATAGAGTAGAGCCTATACTGATTTATTTATTTGTATATATTAAATGTATCCTGTCTTTACTATTTTTACAAAGCATTCAAGGTAGCAGAGATATCTTAACAGGCGGCCTTCCTCCTATTTTCCCCATAACCTTGTGAGGTGGGTGGGTTAAGAGAGAATGACTGGCCCAAAGTCAGCCAGCCAGCTTTTATGGCTAAGGCAGGACTAGAACTCACCATCTCCTGGTGATTGGCACACCCAGCCAAATTGCATACCTAAGGCAGGACTAGAACTCACCGTCTCCTGGCAATTGGCACACCCAGCCAAATTGCATTCCTAAGGCAGGACTAGAACTCACCGTCTCCTGGCCATTGGCCCAAAGTCATGCAGCCAGCTTTCATGGCTAACGTAGAACTAGAATTCACAGTCTAGCCTGGCACCTTAACACTAGACGAAACTGGCCTAGGTTACCAGCATAAACCATGGTTTGCTGTCCTAGCTGAACCAGGAGTAAAAATAGCACAAGGGAAATCTCCACTATAACCTATTTTGAGGGGTCTCCTTTTAATCCGGGCCATAATATCGTGCTGCTTGCAACGGATAATTTTCTTGAAAATGCCAGCACTTGGATAGATGGGAATGTCAGATTATTATTATTTTGATCTGCAATTCTATTGCCAAGAACTCCACCGCCACCGAGGATGTTTAAACGCAATTTAGAAGTAAAACGGTTTGGATTTTGGCTTTTCCGTAACCCAGGCTAACAATGTGGGGTTCGTGAGGAAGGAAGATGGCTAAACTGTTGTCCTAATCCGCATGTCGGCAACCCGCGGCTCCGGAGCTGCATGAGGCTCTTTGGGGGTCTCTGCTAGGGCTCCCTGTCCCATCACTGGCTGGCCCCACCCCTCACCCTCCCCTCCCAGTCAAGGCCACTCCTTGACTGGCCTTGGAAATCTGAGAGATACAGAGAGGGGGGAAGAGAGACATAGATAGAGAGAAAGGAGGGAGGAGAGGGAGAGAGAGCGCAACGGTTCTCTGGCCTAATAACCGGCTGGGTAGGCGTGGCTAGGGGAGTCACATGACTGGGTGGGAGTGAGTGATGTGGAGTTGGCCACGCCCACCCAGGTTTTGTGGCTCCCGGTGGTTTTTTTTTTCCGGTGGGAAACAGGTCCAAATGGCTCTTTGAGTGCTTAAGGTTGCAGAGCCCTGTGACCTAATCCATGGTTTGCTGAAACCTATAACAACTGAATGAAAAACTGCTGGTGACCTTCTATGCTGCACCATAGAGAGTATTTTAACTTACTGCACCGGCATATGGTTTGCCAGTGGCACAGTGGCAGATAGGACAGCGCTCCAGAGGGTTTGTTTGTTTGTTTGTTTGTTTGTTTAGCCGCATTTCTATGCCGCCCCACTCCCAAGGGACTCTGGGCGGCTGTCAATGTCATTGCCCAGAGGATCATTGGTTAATTTAATTTAATTAATCATATTTCTATGCTGCCCAACTCCCAAGAGACTCTGGGCAGCTTACAACAGAAATAATACAAAGTGAACATAAATAAAAAAAAAACATTATAAAAGCATTTTAAAAACATTAAAAACACATGCACACCATCCATGGCCGGATCTCGCAAGATTGAACAATGAGATTAACGGCCCCAGGCCTGCCGGAAAAGCCAGGTCTTCACTGCTTTCCGGAAGGCCAATAGGATGGGGGTAGTCCGGACCTCAGGAGGTAACTGGTTCCAGAGAGCTGGGGCAGCCACAGAGAAGGCCCTCCTCCACAGGCCCACCAGCCGGCACTGTTTAGCTGACGGGACCCGGAGGAGACCAACTCTGTGGGATCTTACCGGTCGCTGGGAGCTATGTGGTAGAAGGTGGTCTTGAAGATAGCCTGGCCCTGAGCCATGTAGGGCCAGTCTACATGGCTCATGTAGGTTGCCCTCTCCCCTCTTTGGAAGAGCTTTATAGCTCCCGCTGCCTTAAGGAAGTTCAAAACGTTCTTAAAGATCTATCTCATCCTTTTTTTTTTTTATCTATTACCCTCTGGCAGACGGTACAGGATAATAAAAACACGGACAAATAGGCTGAAAAACAGCTTCTATCCCAGAGCAGTAACTATATTGAATTCTACTGTATACAGGTAAAGGTTCCCCCGGACATATGTGCTAGTCGTTCCTGACTCTAGGGGGCGGTGCTCATCTCTATTTCAAAGCCGAAGAGCCAGCGCTGTCCGAAGACGTCTCCGTGGTCATGTGGCTGGCATGACTCAACGCCAAAGGCGCACGGAACGCTGTTCCCTTCCCACCAAAGGTGGTCCCTATTTTTTCTAAATGCTTTTGAACTGCTAGGTTGGCAGAAGCTGGGACAAGTCACGGGAGCTCACCCCGTTACGCAGCAATAGGGATTTGAACCGCTGAACTGCTGGCCTTTCGATTGACAAGCTCAGTGTCTTAGCCACTGAGCCACCGCGTCCCTTTTTTCATTGCGTCTACTGCCTAGTGCGATATCAATGCCATATCAGGGGTTTTCAATTCAATTGCATAGAATGCGAAGGAGATGTGTTTGTATTTTATTTTTATAGTTATAATGTACACTGAAGACGGAATTTAGTTTTGTCGTTCGAGGTGCAATGGCAATAAAGCAGGAGGAAATCCAGTAGGTTCTGACAGGTTCTGGAGAACCGGTAGAAGAAATTTTGAGCAGTTCGGAGAATCAGCAAATACCACCTCTGGCTGGCCCCAGAGTCGGGTAGGCATGGAGATTTTGCAATATCCTTCCCCCAGGAGTGGGCAGGGAATAGGGATTTTGCAGTATCCTTCCCCTGCCACGCCCACCAAGCCACGCCCACAGAACCGGTAGTAAAAAAATTTGGATTTCACCATTGCAATAAAGTAAACTAACTAACTAACTCACTCGCCCTCTGCCATCCATTTTCCTTCCATTTTCCCCAACATCAGGATCTTCTCCAAGGAATCCTCTCTTCTTTGACCTCTTAGCTGCTCAAAGCATCTGACCTTCAGCTTCAGCATCCGTCCTTCCAAAGGGGTTGATTTCCTTTAGGATTGACTGATTGGATCTCCTTGCAGTCCAAGGGACTCTCAAAAGAGCCTTCTCCAGAACCCCAATTCAGAAAGCATCCATTCTTTGGCTCTCAGCTTTCCTTATGGTCCAACTCTCCCAGCCATACATTATTCCTTGATCCATGATTATGGACCTTTGTCGTCAAGGTGATCTCTCTACTGTTGAATAGCTGCCCAGGTTAGATACAACTTGGAATATTGAGTCCAGTTTTGGTCACCACAATGTAAAAGAAAAAAAGATGTGGAGATTCTAGAAAGAGTGCAGGGAAGAGCAACAAAGAGGATTAGGGGACTGGAGGCTAAAACAAATGAAGAACTGTTGCAGGAACTGGGTAGGTCTAGTTTGATGAAAAGAGGGGAGACATGATAGCAGTCTTCCGATATCTCAGGGGCTGCCACAAAGAAGAAGGAGTCAAGCTATTCTCCAAAGGCAGGACAAGAAACAACGAGTGGAAACTAATCAAGGAGAGAAGCAACCTGGAATTCACACACAGTGAGAACAATTAATCGGTGGAATAAATTGCCTCCAGAAGTATCGTGTTTCCCCGAAAATAAGACCCTGTCTTATATTATTTTTGAACCCTGAAATAAGTGCTTGGCCTTATTGCCATGTGCTCAAAACCCGATTGGGCTTATTATCAGGGGAGGTCTTATGGGGAAAACAGGGTAGTGAATGCTGCAACACTGGAGGTTGAAGAGACTGGACAACTGTTGTTTGAAATGGTATAGGTTTCCTGTCTGAGAAGGGGTTGGACTAGAAGACCTCCAAGGTTCCTTCCAACCTCTCCTCTCCTCTCCTCTCCTCTCCTCTCCTCTCCTCTCCTCTCCTCTCCCTTCCCTTCCCTTCCCTTCCCTTCCCTTCCCTTCCATTCCCTTCCATTCCCTTCCATTCCCTTCCATTCCATTCCGTTCCGTTCCGTTCCGTTCCGTTCCGTTCCATTCCATTCCATTCCATTCCATTCCATTCCATTCCATTCTATTCTATTCTATTCTATTCTATTCTATTCTATTCTATTCTATTCTTACATAAAAGTAAATAAAATTGAATAGAGAAGTGATGAACAGGTACCAGCCCAAATACTATTTTAAATTGTTCAAGAACTCCTTAATTCTTAAAGAGTTAAGAACAATCTCTGACCTCCCGACCTTCTGGCGGGCTTTAAAAACCCATCTTTTTCAGCTCGCCGGCTTAGCCTGATTCCTATAGTATTTTATCATTTTAGGGTTTTTAATATGAAGTTAGTTTTAATTCTGTGGCCATTTGTATTATTATTTTATGAAATTTTAACTTTTGTATGTTTGTTTTTTAATTGGCTGTGCACCGCCCTGAGTCCGTAAGGAGAAGGGCGGTATATAAATCCAAATAAAGATAAAGATAAAGATAATTCTCAAAGAACCCAGGCATGCTGGCTGGGAAATTATGGGAGTTGAGGTCTACCGTTCTTAAAGCGGCTAAGGTTGAGAAACACTTGTTTTAGAGCGTTTTTTGCTAAGTTAGAGCACTCTCCGTGTAAGTTAGCCTTCTGTATCCATTCCGCTTTGTGTTCTCTATGCTGTATTGTCTAATATTCCAAGGTAAACTGCCCCTGCAAATGGAGGATCTGTAAAGCTTGCAGTCACTTATGTTTTGTCTTTTTCCAGCTCTGGGATTCTAACGAACAAGTACTTTGGGACAGTTGAAAAATAGTCCTTTCTAGAAAGTGAACGGGATTTCATACAACTTAGATAACAGAGTAACCATGGAGGTCTTCTAGTCCAACCCCTCTGCTCAAACAGGAGACCTTATGCCATTTCAGAAAAATGGCTGTCCAGTCTCTTCTTAAAAACTTCCAATAATGGAGAACCCACAACTTCTGGAGGGAAGCTGTTTGATTTGCTGGTTAATTGTCCTCAATGTCGGCTGACGGTCCCCAGGAGGAGAGCCTTCTCTATGGGGGCACCCACCCTGTGGAATGAGCTGCCTCCTAGTATACGTTTGATCCCAGACCTTCGCACCTTCCGTAAGGCCCTAAAGACTTACCTATTCCAACAAGCCGGCCTAGCCCAAAGGGTTTTTTAACAGGGTTTATAAATTATATGAATTCGGGGTTTTAAATTGGAATTTTATGGATTTGGGGGTTTTAAATTGAGAAGCCAAGGATTTAAATTTATTCATTTTAGTTCCTTATAACTTTTGTATTTTATATATGTTAATTTTCTGGTTGTTCACCGCCCTGAGTCCCTTTTTGGGAGAAAGGGCGGTATATAAATCCGAAATAAACTAAACTAAACTAAACTGTTAGGAAATTTCTCCTTAATTCCAGGTTGCTTCTCTCCTTGGTTAGTTTCCATCCATTATTTCTTTTCCTGCTTTGTGGTGCTTTGGAGAATAGGCTGACCCCCCTCTTTGTGGAAGCCTCTCGGATGTTGGAAGATTGCTATTATATCACCCCTAGTTCTTCTTTTCACTAAACTAGACATACTCAGTTCCTGCAACCGTTCATTTTATGTTTCAGCCTCCAGTCTCCTCATCATCCTGGTTGCTCTTCTCTGCACTCTTTCTAGAGTCTCAACATCTTTTTTATATTGTGGTGACCAAAACTGGATGCAATACTCTAGGTGTAGTCTTACTACGGCTTTATAGAACAGTATTAATACCTCACTTGATCTTGATTGTATCCCTCTGATAATGCAATTTAGGATTGCATTGGCTTTTTTGGCTGCCGCTGCACTGCTGGCTCCTATTTAACTGGTTGTCCACTAGGACTCTTAGATGCCTCTCTTAGGAATTTTTCTCCTGGGGCATAATCACGCTGCCTAATGCAATGTTCGTTTAAATATGTGCTCAAATTAGAATCTACATAGACATCAAGTTAGAACAGAATAATCCATGTTGCTATTTGTCAAGTAAATCAGTGTGGTAAAAGAAGAAAAAATTCCTCACACCTGGATTCCCCCCCCCCTTTTTTATGATTATTTTTGAGAATTTTTCCATAAGTAGAAGAAAATAAGATTAACATGGAAAGAAAAGAGAAAGGGCAAAGAAAGGAAAGTGGAAAAAGCAGGAGGGAGGGAGGAAGAAGGAAGGATGAATGGATGGGGAGAAGGGAGTAAATAAGGAAGGAGAGAGGGAAGAAAGGGTAGATGGATGGATGGATGGATGGATGGATAGAGAGAGAAAGAGAGAGAGAGGTAGGTATGTAGGGAGGGAGGGAGGGAGTTTCATGAGAAGGAAAGGAGGGAAGGAAGGAAGAATGGATGGATGGATGGATGGATGGATAGATAATTAGGGAGGGAGGCAGGGAGGAAGTTTGATATGAAGGAAAGAAGGAGGGAAGGAAGAATAGATGGATGGATGGATGGATGGATGGATGGATGGATGGATGGATAGATAGATAGATAGGTAGATAGATAGATAGATAGATAGATAGACAGACAGACAGTAGATAGATAATTAGGGAGGGAGGAAGTTTGATATGAAGGAAAGAAGGGAAGGAAAAATGGATGGATGGATGGATGGATGGATGGATGGATGGATGGATAGATAGATAGATAGATAGATAGATAGATAGATAGATAGATAGATAATTAGGGAGGGAGGGAGGAAGTTTGATATGAAGGAAAGAAGGAGGGAAGGAAAAATGGATGGATAGATAGATAGATAGATAGATAGATAGATAGATAGATAGATAGATAGATAATTAGGGAGGGAGGGAGGAAGTTTGATATGAAGGAAAGAAGGAGGGAAATAAAAATGGATGGATGGATGGATGGATGGATGGATGGATGGATGGATAGATAGATAGACAGATAGATAGATAGATGGATGGATAATTAGGGAGGGAGCAGGGGAGGAAGTTTGATGTGAAGGAAGGGAGTTCCAGCTTTGTTTTCAACAGCTATAAACAAACTCATCACTTTGGCATTACCGAAATCCCTCCAGCTCTTTATTTCATCCCTTTCTATCAAATCCATGCCGGCTGGGGAATTCTGGGAGTTGAAGTCCACCCATCTGAGAGTTGCCAAGGTTGGGAAGCAGCACAGCTCCGAAGGCTATTTTTGTACAGGGAGGGAGGGAACGCTCCTTGGGCCCAAGGCAAACTTTCACATAACCGCAGTGGTATTTGCGGTGATGTTTTTTCAGCTGCGCTCGGTCGAAAACCTTGTGGGACAAGGGGGCGTGGCTTTGCGAATAAGCTCCCTCTCTACCCCCCACCCTCCCCGGAAAGCCATTGGATCTTCGCATGGGAAGCAGCTGGGATTCCAGGCTGTTCTGGATTCCGATGGCATCACAACCGTTGCTATGGCAACCTTTGGTGTGGCTCATCCTCTGGACCCAGGAAAAGCCGAGCCCAGAATTTCAGAATTTCTCGGTCCTCTTTGGCTTCGAGCCCTTTCCAGAGTTCAGAGCTCAGAGCCGCCGAGATGCCAAAAATGTCCATTCACACGTAGGTCTCTTTGGAGATTCTCAATCATCCAGGTCATGGCTGTCCCAAAGGTGCTTTTTCTGGACTTTTGTTTTTCCTTGAAGATGTTTTGTTTCCCATCCCTTCTGAAGAACTTTTCCTCTCTCCCTTTTAACAATTTTATTACTTTATTAAGTAGCATACAAAGACAATACAGAATAGAAAGAATAGAATAGAATAGAATAGAATAGAATAGAATAGAATTAGAATTAGAATTAGAATTAGAATAAAGAATAAAGAATAGAATTAGAATTAGAATAAAAAATAGAATAGAATAGAATTAGAATAAAGAATAGAATAGAATTAGAATTAGAATAAAGAATAAAGAATAAAGAATAGAATAGAATAGAAGAGAGAGAAGAGAAGATAGAATAGAGTAGAATTAGAATTAGCATAAAGAAGAGAAGAGAATAAAGAGAATAGAATAGAATAAAGAGAAGAGAAGATAGAATAGAATAGAATAAAGAGAATAGAATAGAATTAGAATTAGAATAAAGAATAGAATAGAATTAGAATAAAGAATAGAATAGAATAGAATAGAGAGAAGATAGAATAGAATAGAATTAGAATAAAGAAGAGAAGAGAATAAAGAGAAGAGAATAAAGAAGAGAAGAGAAGAGAAGAGAAGAGAAGAGAAGATGGAATGGGATGGGATGGGATGGAATGGAATGGAATGGAATGGAATAGAATAGAATAACAAAGTTGGAAGGGGAGAGTTGGAAGGGACCTTGGAGGTCTTCTAGTCCAACCCCCTGCTTAGGCAGGAAGCCCTCCACCACTTCAGGCAAATGGTTATCCAACCTCTTCTTAAAAACTTTCTGTATTGGAGCATTCACAATTTCTGAAGGCCAGTTGTTCCATGGATTAATTGTTCTAAACATCAGGAAATTTCTCTTTAGTTCTAAATTGCTTTTCTCCTTGATTAGTTTCCATCCATTGCTTCTTGTCCTGCCCTCAGGTGCTTTGGAGAATAGCTTGACTCCCTCTTCTTTGGGGCAGCCCCTCAGATATTGGAAGACTTCTATCATGTCTCTCCTGGTCCTTCTTTTCATTAAACTAGACCTACCCAGTTCCTGCAACCGTTCTTCATATGTTTTAGCCTCCAGTCCCCTCATCATCTTTCTTGCTCTTCTCTGCACTCTTTCTAGAGTCTCAAGTAATGGGGAAAAACAGGGAAGGATAAAGGGAAGAGAAAAATGAGGGAAAAAAGAAGGAAAAAAAGAAGGAAAAGACACTGACTTCCGACTCTCTTTGGTACAGTAGAATAAGGCATTAACATCAAAGCTCAACTTTTTACTTTTACATAATAGTTTAAACTAGCCATCTCCATAACAGCAAATCTACCTAATCGGTAAAACCCAAAATCGAAAGTTTTATTATTTTTTTCCCCGCACCTCAAGCACAAACTCCAGGAACGGTTTCCAAGTAGAAATAAAGGTATTGGTGGGGTTTTCTTTCTTTTTTCTTTTGATCAAAGCAGTCAGTTGAGCCAACTCTGCCCCTCCATGGTGGGGGATCAAAGTTTCCTTTCATTTCTGTGCGTAGAGTAGTCTTGCCGCCATCAACATGTATAGCATCCAAGTTCCAATTTTTTCCCCCCAAGTCTTTTTCCATTGAACCTCGACACCTCTTTCAGAATGAATGAGCTTGAAGGGACTTTGGAGGTCTTCTATCTCACCCCGCTTCTCAAGCAGGAGAACCTATACTATTTCAGATAAGTCTCTTCTTAAAAACCTCCAGTGATGGAGCGGCCACAATTTCTACAGGCCAGCTGTTCCACTGGTTAATTGTCCTCCCTGTTAAGAAGTTTCTCCTTAATTCCAGGTTGCTTCTCTCCTTGATTAGTTTCCAACCATTGTTTCTTGTCCTGCCCTCCGATGCTTTGGAGAATAATTTGACCCTCTCTTCTTTGTGGCAGCCTCTCAAATACTGGAATACGGCTATCATGTCACAGACTGTGAAGTGGGTCTCTAATGATGCTTCAAGTTCTAAGCCCATGGCACTTATAAGCAGTATCCTGAATAACGAAGTGAGTTTCCTATAATCTTCTCCACTGTCCTCACCACTCTCTGTATGGACTTTCTATCGGAGGCACTACGGCCACCAAACCAAACAGGGGTGTAGTTTGTTAAGAGGAAGCTGATCAGAGGGAGATGCCACCTGGAAATCTGGAGGGATTTCCTGACAGTGAGAATAATTCATCCATGGAACAGCTTTTCTCTTGGAGTTGTGCGTGCTACCATACTGGGCATTTTCAGGTTGGGGTGCAATTTAACAACTGCTTTGCTTAGCAATGGAAATTGTGGTCCAAATTGCAGTCATAAATGGCTGCATTCTCTTAACAACAACTGCAAAAAAAAAAATGTAATAAAATGTGGTCCAATCAGATGGTGACACCTTACAACCATCAAAACATATCAATGTAATTGAGGGGGTTCAGTTATAGTCATATCTGGAGGACTATCTGTAAGCATGTTTTCTGAACACTGCCTAAAAGATACTGGCTTTGTTTCCAAGCCTTGGGGGATTCTGGGAGTTGAAGTCCATGCAAATCCTGCCATAAGCAGAGCTTGGTTCATTGTAGGACAACGTAATGAACAAATTCAAGGTACAAAGATGGAATGATTGATAAGCTGCAGTGGCTGGACAGAATTCATCAATTGAATCCTTTCTTTGGCTTTAGCGATTGCCTTAAGCCGCTGTGACCTGGATTCAAACATTATATTACCCGTGTTGGATCCACCCAACAGACTGGTATAAATGGGGAAAGCACATATAGATTTAGGCAGGGGTGGGCTTCAAAAATTTTAGCAAGGGGTCCTCTGCCTGGTTGCTGAGTGGGCGTGGCCATGGTGGGCGTGGCCTAGTCTGCCTCCTACACCATGGGGGGGGGGCATTTTTGCCCTCCCGAGCTCCAGAGATTTTCTTCGAGCCTCCGGAAGGACAAAAACGGCCTCCCCAGGCTCCAGAGGCTGTCTGGAGGCTGGAAACGGGCCCATTTCCAGCCTTCTCGAACTTCCAGTAGGCCCATTTTTCACACACCCCAAGCCTCCACGCGCACCCTGTATTTACCTGCATCCAAAATGGGCTGTGTGGGGACTCCTGGGAGGGGCGGGACGGGGTGGGCGGGGCCAGCCAGGAGTGGGATTTGAGGGTTCTCTGAACTGCACAGAATCTTAGCTAGAGGTTCACCCGAATCCCCAGCAGTCCAGCCCTGGATTTAGGGCAATGTGGGAACTCAATACCTCTGCGTTCGGGATTTGCAAAATTTTCCATCTTAGGGAGGCATCTGGATATTATAAGCCTTCCTTGCCAAAATCTTCGGACCGGATGGGCTGGGTTTCTACGGGGTCTAAGCCAACTCCGAAGGTGGGAGGCTTCTGGTCCATCCCTTTATTTATATTTATGTCGGAATTCTAATTTGTTGATCTAGGCTGAACATGCTGCACGAACCTGCCCATGATGTTTCTGACGAACAGCGTTTCTCAACTTGTTGAACTAATAAATTCACAAGGTTGAGGGACATCACTGTAGAAAACTAGGGATGCTTTTCCCCCATTCCCACCCAGCTGGACCCAAGATGGCAGATGAGGGTTGTTAGCAAAACTGCCACCAGCCCATTTTCCTCCTCAAATTTTCCCCATCTCAGGTTGGTGTATATGCCCTCAAAACAGATAAGGTGAAGTTTCCATGATGTTCCACTCAACTCCTGGGGGTTTAAGTGGATTTGTTGATCTGTCCATCCGTCCATCCATCCATCCATCCACCCACTCATTCATCCATTCTCTCCATCCATCTACTGCCTCTCATTCCACCTACTCTCTCTTTCTCCTCTATCCATTCATCTCTCTGTCCTTATCTCTCTTTGTCTCTTTATCTCTTTTGTCTCTCTACATCTCTCTCTCTCTCTCTCTCTCTCTCTCTGTGATTTATCTATCCATTCATCCATCTAGTCTCTCCATCCATCTACTCTCACTTCACCTACTCTCTCTGTCTCACTCTCCCCTCTATTTATTTCCATCTCTCTGCCTCTCTATCTATGTCTCTCTATCTACTCTCTGTCTCTATCTTGCTATCTGTGTCTCTCTGTCTCTGTCTCTTTATCTCTTTTCTTTCTGTCTCTACATCTCTTCCACTCACCCATCAACCCATCCATCCATCCATCATTCCACCTATCTTATCTTATCTTGTCTTGTCTTGTCTTGTCTTGTCTTGTCTTGTCTTATCTTATCTTATCTTATCTTATCTTATCTTATCTTATCTTATCTTATCTTATCTTATCATCTTAACTTAACTTAACTTAACTTAACTTAACTTATCTTCTTATCTATCTCTCTCACCTACCCATCCATCCACCCAACTACTTATCTTCTTATCTATCTTATCTTTCTTTCTCTCTCTCTCTCACCCATCCATCCATTCACCCACCCATCTACCTATGTTATCTTTATCTGTCTATCTATCCTTCTATCTTTCTATTTATCTCTCTAATATCTCTCTATTTCTGTCTATCTACGTCATTTTTTAAAATTTGATTTATATGCCCCCCTTTTCCGGAGACTCAGGGCGGCTTACAATGTGTTAAGCAATAGCCTTCATATTTTTGTATATTTTATACAAAGTCAGTTTATTGCCCCCACAAACTGGGTCCTCAATTTACCTACCTTAGAAAGGATGGAAGGCTGAGTCAACCTTGAGCCTGGGGAGATTCGAATTTACAGTAATTGCAGTTAATTATAATGCTTCAGTCTGCTGAGCTATCCAGCTATATTTATCTAGATGTTCCTCTTATGACCAACCAAATTACCCCTTTGTTTATTGAAAACCAATAAACATTTAAAATAAGCAAATCTATCGTTGAGATTAACAGAAGATTGGACTCCCTCCCGCTCTCCCGCTCTCCCACCCCCCAACCCCCCAATTCTGGAGCCCAGAGGGTGGTGTAAGAATGCCCGGCGGGCTGACTCTATGGAAGTGGCTACTCAAACTTTTTTTCCTCTTTCTGTTATAGGGAAGCCGGAGGGAGCTTGCTGGGAGCAGCTGTTTGAAAGCCAGAGGTGGAAACCAAGTGAAGATGCTACGGAGGTGAGCCCAGGGCAGCTGCCTGTCGGAGAAGGCCAGCCAAAGGGAGATCCGGGCCTCGGATTTTGTCTTCCTGAGCGGGACGGTTGGGGGTCATGGAATATGACGGTGCAGACGGGTACAAAGAGGGGCTCTGTGATCCGGACTCGGAGGAGACCCAGCAGGTTGAAAGATGCTATCAATTGCAGCAAGGGCTCAGGGCTTCCCTGGAGGGACTACAAAGCCCTGCCACGGACTTTGGTTGGACCTCAAGAGAGACCCTCACCTCTTCCGGGGAGCGTGGCTGGAGCCTGAGGACCAAGGACAGGGAAGAAGGCCAGCCCTCTTTCAGATTGTGGGGAGGTTTCCAACCTCTCTTTTGAAAGGACAAGTCTTGAAACTTCAGCTCCGGATGTTACTTCGGCAACCTTCTCCACAGCGGTTTCCCCGAATCTTCCAGCTGCTGAGCGAGGGATTTTTTTTGCAGGAGAACTGGGGTTTTGTGTAGGGACAGTCGAGTGGATCCAGGATGGTGGAAAGGACAGGAGTTTGGTAGCGCTTTAGTCCGACAAAGGCATCTGACTCGAAAGCAGAAGGATTCATGAGCTTCTCACGAAAGCTTCTGCTTTGGAATCAGGCGTTGTTTGTCGGGGGGAAGCCGTGGCCAGATTCCCTCTGGATCCGGAGTCGGAAGAGCCGGAAAAAAAGAGGAGAGGACAGTTGCAAGACGAACTGGCCTCTCTCGCCCGATCTATGAGGTCACCGTCGAAATGTTATTTCCTTATTCTGCGGGCTTAAAAATAAAAGATTTGTTTTTCCTTCCCCTCCTCTTATCCCTGTGCAATTCTTCATCACTTCCCTTTGTTTGTTCTTGGCTGTGTCTCCAGCAAGATAACGCAAGCCCATATCCTTACATGGAGAAGCAGTCCAGGGAGATAAGAGAGACTAGGTTGGGCTTGTTATTTCTGCAAAAATAAAAAGGATAAACAGATGGGTCATTTTATATCCGTGATGGCCTGCCGAGCTCTCTCTGTGGGTACGCACGGCTGTCGCCAGCTGCTCTTCGTGGGCGCCTGATTGCCAGAAAATGGCTTAAAAACAGCCAAAACAACAGGCCAGTTTTTGGGCTTTTTTTGGGGGCCAGAAATGGCCTGAAAAACGGCCTGAATAACAGCCTGAAAATGAATGGAAAAATAGCCTGAAAAATGGCCAAAAACAGCCAAAAACCAGGCATGAGCGCATTGGCTGGCTAGCCTTCAGATTTCCAGTGTTCTGGCGTGCACATTCATGCATGCACATTACAGTTTGGGCACTTGATGCCGAAAAGGTTCACCATCATTGTTTTTACCATCTTCGTTATTATTTATTATTATTATTATTTATTAAATTTATATACAGCCCTTCTCCTAATGGAATCAGGGCGGTGTACAGCCAAGAATAAAAGCACTCCAATACAAAATTTAAAATATTAATAAAAGAATTAAATAATTTTGGCCCAACAAATTTAAAAAACCAATAGACAATGGTTAACGGAAGAATAGTTCTAAAAACCAGCCAAGGCATGTTTACTTCTTTTGTCTTGGTCAGTGTTTTTTTTTTTTTTTTAAATTTGTTGAGTTTAAGATGGATGGACTTCAACTCCCAGAATTCCCCATTGAGAAATTCTAGGAGCTGAACTCTTGTCCACCCATCTTAAAGTTGTTGAGCTGGTTGGGGAATTCTGGGAGTTGAAGTCTACCCATCTTTAAATCATGCTCCCTGGGGAACTCTGGGAGTTGAAGTCCACGCCTCTTAAAAGCATGCTGGCTGGGGAACTCTGGGAGTTGAAGTCCACGCCTATTAAAGCATGCTCCCTGGGGAATTCTGGGAGTTTTTTTAAAAAATTAGATTTGTATGCCGCCCTTCTCCGGAGATTCAGGGTGGCTTACAATGCGTTAAGCAATAGCCTTCATACTTTTGTATATATTTTTTTAATACAAAGTCAGCTTATTGCCCCCACAACTGGATCCTCAATTTATCTACCTTAGAAAGGATGGAAGGCTAAGTCAACCTTGAGCCTCGAACTTCCAAATAATTGCAGACATGTTATTGTCTATTAATTTTAATAACATCTGTAATGTTAATAACAGGCTAATAGCCTGTTGAGCTATCTGAGTTGAAGTCCACGCCTCTTAAATTATGCTCCCTGGGGAACTCTGGGAGTTGAAGTCCTCGCCTCTTAAAGCATGCTGGCTGGGGAATTCTGGGAGTTGAACTCTACTCTTATTAAAGAATCCTTCCAGGGGGATTCTGGGACTTGAAGTCCACTCATATTAAAGAATGCCTCTGGGGGATTCTGGGAATTGAAGTCCACTCATATTAAAGAATCCTTCTTGGGGAATTCTGGGAGTTCAACTATCTTAAAGTTGCCAAATTTGAAACACACTGGTCTAGGGCAGGGGGTCTCCAACCTTGGCAACTTTAAGACTTGTGGACTTCAATTCCTAGAATTCCTCAGCCGGAAAAGTCAGCAAAGCCAAAGTAAATCTGGCTGCGGAATTCTGGGATTTGAAGTCCACAAGTCTTAAAGAAACCGAGTTTGAAACACATTGGTCTAGGGAATGGCTCTTGCAAATTTCTATCAACGTCATACCCCTCGACAGATGGGGTGGTTTATGACACAATGACTGTGCAAACCTAGAATGTGGGTTTATTCATTAATCTGCTGAAGATGGACATCTTAAATAGAAACATAATATTTGACCTATGGGCCATCGAGTAGTATTAATGTCTGCCTGTTCTGGCAATTTTAAAAGGGGCCTTAGAAAAATGATGGTGGATCTCATCAACTGGATTACCAAATTCTAATAGCTTCTGGTTCCAGGGAATTTGGACCAGGAAAACCCACATTTTGGGGATAATCTAAGAACAGTGTTCTCTGTGGTCTCCTTGTGAGTTTTCCAGCCATGTTTTTCTGGCCTCAATTTTAACACATTGTACTTGTTGCTTTGAATGTCCCAAGAAGCTTCTTTAGCTTTGACAGGACAGTGAGGAGAAAAGAAGCTTCTTGGATGAGAAGCAAAAAGAAAAAAAAACCCAGAAAGTTCAATTGCTTCTTGAAAAAAACCTTTTGGACATCCGTGTCCTGGATGATGGAGAATCTCTACAGACTTACGGCTTTGAATGGGGCTTCAAAAATACAAATCAGGGTTTTTCTTGTGAGCAGAGATGTAGACCAGAGATGTCCAACCTTAGCCACTTTCAAGACTGGTGGATTTCAACTTCCAGAATTCCCCAGCCAGCCTTAAAATTGGTCTTAAAATGGCCACGATTGGACATCTCTGAGGTGAATAAATTCATTCATTCATTCATCTCTGAGGTAGATCTTCCATGCTGCCATCCTCATTTTATCGTATTTATGGCTCACTGCTGGCTGAATCGCTTGCTTTATTTGTGTGTGTGTTTGTTTGTTCGTTCGTTCATTCATTCATTCATTCATTCATTCATTCATTCATTCATTCATTCATTTTGCTGGCCTGAATACCTTATTTCAAGCATATTTCTTTGTTTTCTTACCGATCGCCTCATTCAACTGCTTTATTTTCAGCATCAGAGGGATATATATATATATATATATATATATATATATATATATATATATATATATATATATATATATATATATATATATCTGTTTTCTGAGGTTTTCGCGGGTGTTTGTATGTAGGTCCTTGGTTATTCGGGTCTTCTCCCGCGTAAAATCGGAAGTGTCTTGGCGACGTTTCGACGAAGTCTCATTCGTCATCTTCAGGCTGGTGTTCTCAGCTTCGTGCTTCTAGGAGCAAATGCAGCCTGAAGATGACAAATGAGACTTCGTCGAAACGTCGCCAAGACACTTCCGATTTTACGCGGGAGAAAACCCGAATAACCAAAGTCCTACATACAAACACCAGCGAAAATCTCAGAAAACATATATATGTGTGTGTGTGTATGTTTTTCCTTTAAGACACTTCCAATTTTACGCGGGAGATATATATATATATAATATATATTCCCGCTAGGGAGATTTTACTGTACAGCAGGAAATCCTTATGGTGATGGGCCGCTCTGGATCATCTGCCCTCTTCCTCCGATGAGTGTGTGATGGCCACAGCTTGCAGTGTGGTAAGATGCCAGGCTGGGTGTCCACCTGGAAAGGGTCAAGGAGATGAGATTAATTGAGGAGCCCTGGTTGACTCAGAGTTCGTCCAGTCCAGCTGGGAAGTCAGGAAGCCTGAATTCCTGTTTTAATCAACAGACACCGTCTCTTGAGAGAGTGGAGGCCAAGAGAAGAGAATGCAGGGTTTTGAACTGCGAGGTTTTTGGTACTCAAGGAGCCCGGGTTTGTTTTCTTGTAGACGTTTCACGACCCCACAAAGTAACATCATCAGTGTTCGAAGGAAATAGGGTTTGTGGAGGGGAGGAGAAGGGGTGAGGAGGAGGAAGGAGGAGGACTGTGGTGCTTTGTGAGCTTGCTGGTGTTCTTGCAGATGTTTGCAGACATTTCACGACCCAACAAAGTAACATCATCAGTGCTAGAAAGGAGTGGAGTCTGCAGAGAGGAAGAGGAGGAGGAAGATGAGGGTGGATGACTATGAGGTCCTGGATGCTTTCTAAGACCCCCAGGTGGCAGGAAAGACATAGGAAGCACTAGAGTAGTGGCCATCACAGTAGTGTGGGTTGCTACCAGTTCTCCCCGGTTCGGGCAAGCCGGTAGCGGAGATGGTGAGGTGAGAGCAAATCGGTTCTTTCTGACAGTTAGCTTGGCCCTCCCGCCTGCCGCTGCGTTATACATACCTTATTTTCGGCCGTTTTTAGCCCAGCTGAAAGGCGTGGCAGAGCGGATTGCCGCCTCTCAGCTGTTCCTTAATACACTGCGCTTCCGCGGAGTGCAAGGTTGGTCTTGCGAGCATGCGCAGCGCAAAGCACGCACGAAGCACGTGCCTGAAGCGAAACGGTGGTAACACCGGTTGAAACCCACCAATGCATCACAGGCATTGCAACAAAGAGTTGCTAGGCCTAAGTGAGACTTCAATGGCATTGGGAAGCAGATAGGATGAAGACCAGAGATGGTATTTAGCTGGTTTAGACCGGTTCGTTTGAATCGGTAGCGGAAATCATGAGTGCCCTCTCCCCCGCCCGGCTCTATGTCATACTATTTAGGCACACAGAAGGCACACACGTGAGCAAAGGGCATGCACGGAAGGCCAGGCATGTGCGTGGAAGGCAGGCTCATTGCGCGAACTGAGCGAGCATCTGTGTTCGCGGCGAACCGGTAGTAAGATCATCCAAAACTCATCACTGATGAAGACTGAATGCGCCGTGTGTACTTGGTCACCCTGAAAAGGTTGATTGGGAGGAGAAGAATTATTTGGGGTGACACAGATTCTTGAGTCCTCTCCCGTTGTGGCTTATGGTCCGGTGCATTGTGTAAATCCACCAACGGATGCGTTGAGTAATCAAGTCAAGCACATAAGCATTTACTATGCGCTGGGCCAAACTTTAACTGAGTGTTTCTCAAACTTTGCAAATTTAAGATGAGTGGACTTCAACTCCCAGAATTCCCCAGCCTCTGTAAACCAGCATTTCCCAATCTTGGCCAGTTTAAGATGTGTGGGCTTCCACTCCCAGAATCCCCCAGCCTCTTTGTAAACCAGCATTTCCCAATCTTGGCTAGTTCAAAATATGTGGGCTTCAACTCCCAAGGTCCCCCAGCTTCTTTGTAAAGCAGTGTTTCTCAACCAGGGAAATGTTAAGATGTGTGGACTGCAACTCCCAGAATCCCCCAGCCTCTTTGTAAACCAGCATTTCTCAATCTTGGCTAGTTGGAGATGTGTGGAGTTCAAAAACTCCCAGAATCCCTTCTGCCTCTTTGCAAACCAGCGTTTCTCAATCTTGGCCACGATAAGATGTGTGGATGCTTTAATTCCCAGAATTCCTGGGGAGTTGTTCTAACCATGTTCCCTGGTTGATGCGTGGAGTTTTAGCACGGTGCAAAATTTAAGCCAGGGCAGTGGTGAAATGTAAAATTTGTTACTACCAGTTCTGTGGGCATGGCTTGGTGTGTGGTGGTGATAATGTGACTGGGGGGTGTGGCCAACTTTTTTTTTTTAACTTTTAAAAGCATTTTTTCTGCAACTTGGTGCCTTGGTGGCACAGCAAAACTAAAGTGCTGTTAAGTAGCACTTAGCTGCCAGCTGCCTGGAATTACTGAGAGTTCAAATCTCACCAGGCTCAAGGTTGACTTAGCCTTCCATCCTTCCGAGGTAGGTAAAATGAGGACCCAGATTGTGGGGGCAATAAGCTGACTTTGTATAAAAAAGAACACTGCTTGGGAGGGGGCCAAAAGCCCTACTAAGCAGGTAGATACAAAAGTATGAAGGCTATTGCTTAACGCATTGTAAGCCACCCTGAGTCTCCAGAGAAAGGTGGCATATAAATCGAACCAATAAATAAATAAATAAGCTTCTTCGGCCGAAGAGGTTGCAGAAAAAAAATGCTTTTTAAAAGCCTCTGACGATCCCAGCTGAGTTGCCTGATCGTTAGAGCCTTTTTTTTTTTCCCCTTTTAAAAGCATTTTTTCGGCCGAAGAGGTTGTAGAAAAGGCCAAATTTATTCAATTACTTTTAGAATTATTTTAACTTTTGTGTACAAATGTTTTTACTCTGGCTGTTCACCGCCCTGAGTCCGAAAGGAGAAGAGCGGTATAGCAACCTAATAAACGATAAAGAAAAGATAAAGAAAAAAATGCTTTTAAAAGTTAAAAAAAAAGCCTCTGATGATTGCCCGACTCAGCTGGGCATGGAGGGGGGAGGGAAGAGCAGAGATTTTTGCTAACGGTTCTCTCCAAACCACCCACCGCCATCGCTACCGGATCGGGTGATCCGGTCTGAACCGGGAGCATTTCACCCCTGAGTCAGGGCCTATCCTGATATAGTTTCTCTCCCCAACCGAGCATCTCTGCAAACAGACTCCAGCTTGTGTGCCAAGCCTCCCACAACTCACATGCTGACTCACAAGCTGCAGCCGGGAACATGGCTACACACACACACACACACACACACACAGAGACATACAGACACACAGAGCATTTCCCCCTCCCCAATAAAAAGACCAAAAAGAATGTAGGTTTTGCCCCCCATCTCTAACGCTGAGCATCCTCGGTCTTGCTGTGTGTTTTTCCCACTTCCCTGCCTTCCAGTTGGGCCATTCCCCCCCTCCTCCTTCCTTATTTCGGGGACTCTGATTTATGGCAGTGACTGCACCACGCAGCTGTGAGCGCAAAGTCCCCGGTGGGATCGGGTGGGTGGGGAGCAGTTTGTTCTCAGTGTGTCTAATCCGTCCCAGACCCCGATAAACAGCCGTGAGAGATTTCCAAACACCATATTGCAGCCACTGGGCTTTACTGGAGGGGACGGGGAACGATTCTTCTCGTGTTCTGTAAATAAATATCCCAGGGGTCTTTAAAAAGAAGCATTTGGGGTTGGGTTTTTTTTTTTTTTAAAGGGAGGAAACCTCGGCTCTGGAAATACGAGGGGGGTCTTTTGAGGAGAAGCTGGTCCAGCCGTTGTGACTGCCAGGGGCTTCTGAGACACCCCCCCCCCACCCGAACTTCTCAAATATTAACATTAACCGTGTTGGAAGGGACCTTGTAGGTCATCTAGTCTGACCCCCCACCCAAGCAGGAGACGCTACACCCATGATGGCAAACCAGGGGTGGGTTCTAAATTTTTTTTTACTATCGGTTCTGTGGGCGTGGCTTATTTTGTGGGTGTAGGTTGATGGTCATGTGACAATTCTTTAGGATTTAGCAGAGGTCCTGGTCTACCAGGCTTTTAACTGCTTGCAGAGCTGTACCGGTCTACTTATTTATTTATAAGGAAGGAAGGAAAGGGATACAAAGAGAGAAAGAAAGGAAAAGAAAAGACAAAAATCTCAGCTGCTTCATTCTTTTTGGCAGCTACCCAAAGGGTGCTAGGCCATTCCATCTTTATTTCTTCTTCTTCTTCTTCTTCTTCTTCTTCTTCTTCTTCTTCTTCTTCTTCTTCTTCTTCTTCTTCTTCTTCTTCTTCTTCTTCTTCTTCTTCTTCTTCCTTCTCCTCCTCCTCCTTTTATTCTTTTTCTCCTCCTCCTCCTCCTCCTCTTTCTTCTTCTTCTTCTTCTCCTCCTCCTCCTCCTCCTCCACCACCACCTCCACCTCATTCTTTCTTTTCCTTCCTACCTATCTACCTATCTACCTTCCTTCCTTCCTTCCTTCCTCCTCCTCCTCCTACTTGTGCTCTTCTTCTTCTTCTTCTCCTCCTCCTCCTCCTCCTCCTCCACCTCATTCTTTCTTTTCCTTCCTTCCTTCCTTCCTTCCTTCCTTCCTTCCTTCCTTCCTTCCTTCCTTCCTTCCTTCCTTCCTTCCTTCCTTCCTGTCTACCTTCTCCTCCTCCTCCTCCTCCTCCTCCTCCACCACCACCACCTCATTCTTTCTTTCCCTTCCATCCTTCCTTCCGTCTTTCCTTTCTTCCTTCCTTCCTGTCTACCTTCTTCTCCTCCTTTTCTTCTTTTTCTCCTCCTCCTCCTCCTCTTCTCCTCCTCCTCCTCCTTTTCTTCTTTCTCCTCCTCCTCCTTCTTCTCCTTCTCCTCCTCCTCCTCCTCTTCTTTTTCTCCTCCTCCTCCTCCCCTCCTCCTCCTCCTCCTCCTCCTCCTCCTCCTCTTCTTCTTCTTCTCCTCCTCCTCTCCTCCTCTTGTTCTTCTCCTTCCTCCTTCTCTTCTTCTACATGTCCTTCGCTGGTTGATTCTCCCTCCCTCCTTCCCTCACCCCCCCCCCTCCAGAATCCTTGGCGCAGGGCTCGGCCGCTTTCTCTGAGACAGGAAGGTGTCCCCAAGTCTCAGGAAGGAAAAACACTCTGTGCTGAACCCAGAAAGAGCGTCTCGGTGGGGCCGAGGCTGGCCGAGATCCAGTCCTGACATCACCTGGGAACTGGATCCCGAAACGCAGCTGTCCTCCTCTTTGTCTTCTCCTCATTTTTTTTTCCCCTAAACGTTCCAGGGATGTTTTCATCATTCTTTTTATAGCATTTTTCTCCTCCCAAATATTTTAGGCTCTTGAAATGTTTAACACCCCCCCCCTCCTTGAGCGAGATCTGCAATTTTGGGCTGGAAAGAGAGAGAGAGAGAGAGAGAGAGAGAGAGGGAGGGAGGGAGGGAGAGAGAGGGAGGGAGAGAGAGAGAGAGGGAGGGAGGTAGGGAGGGAGGGAGAGAGAGAGAGAGGGAGAGAGAGGGAGAGGGAGAGAGAGAAGGATGGACTCTTGCAAGGCAGATCCTTTTCTCTGTGTTTCCAGCATTTGACAAATATCTGGGGAGGCCCGGATTAGATACTGAAGATGAATTCGATCACTGAGGGTTTCCAGATCAACGCTTCCCCGCCTCTCCCAGTTCAGTTTGGTTCACTGTTTTAGGATGTCATCAAGCTAGAATTGAATAGTGCTCTCCTGGGGCTCCTTGAGCTACGTTGCTTGTTTGCAGATGTTTCATTACCAAACTAAGGAACATCATCAGTGCTTGGAGGAGGTGGAGAACTGTAGGGTCCTTGGTGGTCTCTGAGCTTGGGAGTTTTCTTGCAGATGATGCATGACCCAACTAGGTAATATCATCAGTGCTCGATGGGGGGGAAGGAGGAGAGGAGGGCTGTGGGGCCCTTGGTGTTCTGAGCTTGGCTGTTTACTAGCAGACATCTCATAACCCAACTAGGCAACATCATCAGTGCTAGAAGGGAGGGGGAAGAGGAGGAGGGGGAGGAAGGAGGGCTGTGGATCCTTGCTGTCCCTCTGACCTGGGTGGTTTTCTTGTAGATGTTTCTTTACCAAACTAGGTAATATAATCAGTGCTCCGAGGGAGTGGGTTTTGCAGAGTTGAGGAGCAGGAGGAGGAAGAGGAAGAGGATGAAGTAGAGGAGGAGGAGGAAGATGACTATGAGATTCTGGGGGCTCTCTGAGCTTGGTCGTTTCCTGCAGACAAGGGAACATCATCAGTGCTAGAAGGGAGGAGGAAGAGGAGGAGGGAGAGGAGGCGGAGAGGAAGGCTTAAAGGACTCACCGTGACAAGGAGAATGTTGTTTTCCAGAAGTCAAAAGAGCTTCAAATTCTCCAGCCTATTTGGCCGGCCTGCTCCTGAATAATCAGAAACATTTTATTGTTTTCATTTATCCTTCCCTTGACTTTCCCCAAGGACGGAGACACAACAGGTTGTCAGCAAGACCCCAAAAAACTGACGTTTACCATTTGTGTTTTGGATTTTATTTAAAACAGCTCGTACTTGAAGGACCCCCTGGAGGTTATGTTCACACAACATGTTTAGCCAGGTGAGGCAAATGTTTTTGGACAATACGGTGTTTACTTTGGCTCAGGGCTTTGAATGTAATACGATCCCACCGGATTTTTTTTTTTTAGCTGATTTGTTCATTATTTATTTATTTTATTAAATTTATATACCGCCCTACTCCCGAAGGACTCAGGGCGGTGAACAGCCACAAGATAAAAATACATAATACAAACGTTTAAAAAAAAAAACCCTTTTAAAATGCTATTAAACATTTTGGCCCGAGACAAATTTAAAACACCCCATTTATAAGACAAAATTTTAAAATGACAATTGAAAAGGGAAAGTTAGACAGACCAGCCTGCTGGAATAGAAATGTTTTGAGGGCGCGGTGGAAAGCGTGCAAATCTAAGATCCTCCGTCTCTCCGGGGAGCTCGTTCCAGATGGTAGGTGCCCCCACAGAGAGAAGGCTTGTAGTGCCCCCCATTTATTTATATGATATCGGATTATTTGCTGCCGTCTGCCGTTCCGTGAACTCTCGGAGGCTTGCATCAAGATAAAACAAGTATACAACCATGATAAAAACAGATTAAAATGACAAAAATTCAAAACAAACTCAAAAGCAAGGCTTTGGAAGAAAAACTAAACCACAAATCCCAGAAATAATGGGAATAATTCAATAAACCTGGTTAAATAGATGGTGTGTAAACAACCAGGAAGCTGTGTTTTTTTTAAAAAAAATGGAGCACAGAGCTATGTCAACCTTTGTCCATGAGTTGAGTGGATATTTTGAACGTTTTTGCAGGACGCCTGGCTCAAAGAGTATGCTGAGGAGCATGGAAGTTCTACAGTTTTGTACCTCGGGATTTTGAAAGTCTCCATAAAAAATTAAAGTAAAGGGAAGTGATGTGAAGTAAAGTAAAAAGTAAAGTAAAGTAAAGTAAAGTAAAAATGAAGTGAAGTCAAGTCAAGTCAAGTCAAGTCAAGTAAAAAGGGAAGTGAAGTGAAGTAAGTGAAGTCAAGTCAAGTAAAAAGTGAAGTGAAGTGAAGGTCAAATGAAGTAAGTGAAGTCAAATCAAGTCAAAAGTGAAGTGAAGTGAAGTGAAGTAAGGGAAGTCAAGTCACGTCAAGTCAAGTCAAGTAAAAAGTGAAGTGAAGTGAAGTAAGTCAAGTCAAGTAAAAAGTGAAGTGAAGTAAGTGAAGTGAAATGAAGTGAAGTAAGTGAAGTCAAGTCAAGTAAAAAGTGAAGTGAAGTGAAGTCAAATGAAGTAAGTGAAGTCAAGTCAAGTAAAAAGTGAAGTGAAGTGAAGCCAAGTCAAGTAAAAAGTGAAGTGAAGTGAAGTCAAATGAAGTAAGTGAAGTCAAGTCAAGTAAAAAGTGAAGTGAAGTAAGTGAAGTGAAGTGAAGTAAGTCAAGTCAAGTCGTCAAGTCAAGTAAAAAGTGAAGTGAAGTAAGTGAAGTGAAGCCAAGTCAAGTAAAAAGTGAAGTCAAGTCAAGTCAAGTCAAGTCAAGTAAAAAGTGAAGTGAAGTAAGTGAAGTGAAGTAAGTGAAGTCAAGGCAAGGCAAGGCAAGTAAGGTCAAGTAAAAAGTGAAGTGAAGTGAAGTGAAGTAAGTCAAGTCAAGTCAAGTCAAAAGTGAAGTAAATGAAGTGAAGTAAGTGAAGTGAAGTAAGTCAAGTCAAGTCAAGTCAAAAGTGAAGTGAAGTAAGTGAATGAAATGAAGTGGAGTAAGTGAAGTGAAGTGAAGTGAAGTAAGTCAAGTCAAGTCAAGTCAAGTCAAGTCTAATTTTCCAAGATTCTGGGCATGTGGTTTTCCTCAAATTAGTGCCGTTTTTTTTTATCCTGATGTCCTGACATAGCTGCCAGTCAGTGCCAATCAGTGTGGTTGGCAGAAAGCACCATCTGAGGCTTGGAAAAATTTGGGAGGAAGAGGAAGGCTTGCCTTGTCAAAATGGTTAGAGAGCACAATGGACCCCACACTCCTCGTCTCTGCAAAACCCACTCCCTTGTAGTACTGATGATATTACCTAGTTGGGTCATGAAATATCTGTAAAAAAAACCCCCACCAACAGTGCTGGGTTTCAAATTTTTTACTACCGGTTCTGTGGATTGTGGTTTGGATGTGGTGTGGCACATTTTTTCGGCCGAAGAGGTTGTAGAAAAAATGCTTTTAATAGTAAAAAAAAGCCTCTGATGATCGCGCGGCTCAGACTGGACATGGGGGGGGGGGGAGGTGCAGGGATTTTTGCTACCCGTTCTCCGAACCAGCTGCTGCCATCGCTACCGGATCGGGCGATCCGGTCCGAACCGGGAGCATTTCACCTCTGACTTATTCTCCAAAGCATCAGAAGGCAGGACAAGGATGGAAACTCATCAAGGAGAGAAGCAACCTGGAACTAAGGAGAAATTTCCTGACTGTGAGGACAATTAATCAGTGGAACAACTGGCCACCAGAAGTTGGTGGCTTCTCCAACATTGGAGGTTTTTAAGAAGAGTGTCAGCTTTGGAAGCCATTAGTCCCGGCAGCTTCCACGCTGCCACCGTCTCCTGTGTGGGAAAGTAGGAGGGGGATTCGATAGAGGATTTTGTTAGACAAAATAGCATTCTTCCTTTTGGTCAAGGTCAGGACGAGCGTGCATCTGGAGAAGGAGTGGTTGGAGTGATGCCTCGAGATGGGACCGATGGTGACTGGAGCATGTGATGGACTGAGGATTGAGGGGATAGTTTTGGGGGTTTTGATTTACTGAGGGGAAAACCCAGAACTCTCAAAAGAGCCTCAGATAGCTCGACGGGCTAGATAGCCTGTTATACACCCAGCTGTCTGCAATTATGTGAGTTCGAGGCTCAAGGTTGACTCAGCCTTCCATCCTTTCTAAGGTAGGTCAACTGAGGACCCCGTTTGTGGGGGCAATAAGCTGACTTTGAACAAATATACAAAAGAATGAAGGCTATTGCTTAACGCATTGTAAGCCGCCCTGAGTCTCCGGAGAAGGGCGGCATATAAATCAAATTAAAGAAGGAAGGAAGGAAGGAAGGAAGATAGAAAGAAAGAAGGAAGAAAGGAAAGAAAGAAAGAAAGAAAGAAAGAAAGAAAGAAAGAAAGAAAGAGAAAGAAAGAAAGAAGAACATTCAGCTGCCTGCAATTACTGTAAGTTCGAATCTCCCCAGGCTCAAGGTTGACTCAGCCTTCCATACTTTCTAGGTTAATTGAGGAGCCAGTTTGTGGGGGCAATAAGCTGACTTTGTATAAATATAAATATACAAAAGAATGAAGGCTATTGCTTAACGCATTGTAAGCCGCCCTGAGTCTCTGGAGAAGGGCGGCATATAAATCAAATTTTTAAAAAAAAGATGTGCCAGTATACCTACTCAATTAAAAAAAAAACTCTGAGAAATGCTTGCTTCAGAGTTTTTAATTGGAGAGGGGTTGTTGTCAAAGAGACTGGGCAACTCTTTGTCGGAAATTTATTTATTTTATTTTATTTGGCTTATATGCTGCCCTATCTCCAACGGACTCAGGGCGGCTCACAATAGTAAAATTCACACAGCAGTCTTTTAGTGGCGCAGTACTGGAAGAAGGAAGATCTACTATCTATTGAAGAATGGACATTAAAAGTAGTAAATTTAGCCGAGAGGGTGAACATTTCAGCATATCTAAAAGATCATTCCAATGATAAATTTACGTTGGAGTGGAAAAGGTGGATAGAGTATATTCAAGGCAAATATCGGATTAAAATATTATAAATAGCTTATGAATAAAGAATGAATAAAGAGAGTTTATAAAGTACTTAAAGTTAAGTTAGTAAAAGGGAGTTAAAAGTTCAAGAGGGTGATAAGAGACTATAGATTATTAGCTTATGTTAGTTTAGGATTGTTAAATGTTGTACCCTGTATTTTGCTCTGGGAAGTGGGGGTGGGTGGGTGGGTTGGGGAGGGGAAGGTGGGAAGGGGTGGAAGGGAGGGGGAAGGGGAGCCTAAGTAGCGTAGGGGAGTAATGCCTCCTACAAAGGCAGCATTTAAGATCCAGCTGCTGCAATTACTTGCAAGTTCAATCCCAGCCAGGCTCAAGGTCGACTCAGCCTTCCATCCTTTATAAGGTGGGTAAATTGAGGACGCAGTTTGTTGGGGGCAATAAGCTGGCTTTGTATAAATATAAATATACAAAAGTATGAAGGCTATTGCTTAATGTACTGTAAGCCGCTCTGAGTCTCCGGAGAAGGGCGGCATATAAATCAAATTAAAAAAAAAAAGGGAGAAATGTATGTAAAATTTTTCTTAAAATTTTCAATAAAAAAATAAAATCAAATAAAATTCACACAGCCATAATACAAAGTTAAAATCTGATCAGACCCACTAAAATTTAAAACCCTTAAAACCCACTCAGTCCAAGTCGGGGAACTTGAATAACCAAGTTTTTAATTCGCGGCGGGCGGTGCGAAGGTCAGGAGCCAACCGGAGCTCCAAGTGGAGTTGATTCCGGAGGGTGGGCGCGCCCACAGAGAAGGCTCTACCCCTGGGGGCCACCAGCCGACACTGTCTAGCTGACGGCATCCTAAGCAGGCTCTCTCTATGGGCGCGGACCGGGCGATGGGATGTCGTTGCTGGCTGCAGGTGGTCCCCCAAATATCCTGGGTTTAAGCCATGTAGGGCTTTATAGGACATCACCAGCACCTTGAATCTCACCCAGAGGCCAACTGGCAACCAATACAAGACGCACAGGAGAGGTGTAACATGGGAGTATCGGGAAATGGTATAGGATTTCCTGCCTGAACAGGGGTTGGACTAGATGACCTCAAAGGTCCCTTCCAACTCTGTAATTCTGTTAAATGCCCAAATAAAAGCGCAGGGAACCTGATAACAAGCTTCTCCTGCTCTCTCTGAAAGTTCACTTGCTATTCTCCTTCCTCCTCCTCCTCCGTTCTTCTTCCAAATCCCAGAAGGGGACAGGGTGTGAAATCTACAGCTAGGGGTGAACGGCAGGTTAATTTCCAACGGCAGCTTCCCTCGGAAAACAATAGGACAATGCGTTGCCTACGTAAACCAGAGCAAAAGAGGGGAAGTTGTAAGATCTGCATGCAGGGCTGGTGAAATGAAACCCGGAGAAAGGCCCCGCTTTGCAGAGACAATTAGTGGCCGACTTGGCCGCGGTCCTGCTCGAGCTGTCCAGGGAAATCCCTGGGGCCCACTCCGGCTGGGCTTGAAGGTCACCTGGCCCGCATCTCTTCAAAACAGCTTCTACCTTTGGGCCCAAGGAGACGAAAACAAGGGGAAACTCATCTGCGTGGCCACCCCCAGCCTTGCAAGATGAGATGACTCTCCTCCCTTCCGGGATGGATGGAGGCCTTTCGCAATGTGCCGAATGCGGAAAGCCAAGACGGGGAGAGGAGAGGATAGAGAGCCAGCATGTGCGCTTGAGTTCATTGAGTGAACGAATTCTTAACTTAATTCAGTTTAGGGGATTTGTGAATTCCTTCCTTCCTTCCTTCCTTCCTTCCTTCCTTCCTTCCTTCCTTCCTTCCTTCCTTCCTTCCTTCCTTCCTTCCTTTTCCTCCTCCTTGTGCTCTTCTTCTTCTTCTTCTTCTTCTTCTTCTTCTTCTTCTTCTTCTTCTTCTTCTTCTTCTTCTTCTTCTCCTCCTCCTCCTCCTCCTCCTCCTCCTCCTCCTCCTCCTCCTCCTCCTCCTCCTCCTCCTCCTCCTCCATCACCACCAACACAACCTCATTCTGGATCTGTGCACTTTCCGCCGTGCCTTTAAAACATTGTTATTTAAACAGGCGGGCCTGGCCTAATCTTCCCTTTTTAAACTGTTTCGAATCTATCCTAAATTGGGTGTTTTAAATTATTAGGCCAAAATATTTATTATATTCTAAATGTTTTTTTAACATTGTATTATATGCACTTCATCTGACTGTTCACCACCCTGAGTCCTTCGGGAGTAGGGCGGTATATAAATTTAATAAAAATAAAATAAAATAAATAAATAAATTCTTTCTTTCCCTTCCATCCTTCCTTCCTTCCTTCCTTCCTTCCTATTTGCCTGCTTTCTTCTTCTTCTTCTTTTTTTAAATTTGATTTATATGCCGCCCTTCTCCGGAGACTCAGGGCGGCTTACAATGCATTAAGCAATAGCCTTCATACTTTTGTATATTTATACAAAGTCAGCTTATTGCCCCCACAAACTGGGTCCTCAATTGACCTACCTTAGAAGGGATGGAAGGCTGAGTCAACCTTGAGCCTGGAGAGATTCGAACTTATTAATTGCAGACAGCTGGAGTTAAATTACAACGCATTAGTCTGCTGAGCTATCCAGGCTCCTTCTTCCCCTCCTCCTCCTCATTCTGTCTTTTCCTTCCTTCCTTTCCTCTTTCTTTCTTTCTTTCTTTCTTTCTTTCTTTCTTTCTTTCTTTCTTTCTTTCTTTCTTTCTTTTCTTTCTCTCTCTCTCTCTCTCTCTCTCTCTTTCTCTCCTCCTCCTCCTCCTCTCCTTCCTTCCTTCTTCCCATCTGCCTCACATTTCTCCTCCTTCCCCTTCCCCTCCCTCCCTCCCTCCCATTGAATCCAACAGAGTTGCAACAGCTATTTATTCAAGGAAACATCAGTAGCAGCTACATATATCAGACAAACACAACCAACAATAAGTACGAAAATAACAACTGCTATAAGAATTCCAACGGGGTCTTCCGTGTTTTCTGAAAGGTGTCTACTTAAGTGGGGGCTGTCTAGTCCCAAAATGGGCTGCTGTTTCATGGACCCCGGGCTCTCGTATGTTCTGCTGGGAACTGGAAAACAGAGGCGAGAAAATGTATCTCCAGGAATTCAGCAGGAATTCAGCATCCAAGGGGTAGAAGGGGAACTCACCAAATTTGCAGATGACACCCAAACTGGAGGGAATTGCAAGCACTTTGGAAGATAGACCGAAGAATCAGAAGGATCTTGGCAGACTTGAACACGGAGCCTTTCTACCAAAGAGAGAAGCCACCTGGAATTAAGGATAAATTTCCTAACAGCGAGGACAATTAAATCAGTGGAAAGGGTTGCCTCAGTGGTGAAATCCAATTTTTTTTACTACTGGTTCTGTGGGCGTGGCTTGGTGGGCGTGGCAGGGGAAGAATACTGCAAAATCTCCATTCCCACCCCACTTCAGGGGAAGGATACTGCAAATTCTATTCTATTCTATTCTATTCTATTCTATTCTATTCTATTCTATTCTATTCTATTCTATTCTATTCTATTCTATTCTATTCTATTCTATTCCATTCCATTCCATTCTATTCTATTCATTTATTGGTTCGATTTATATGCCACCCTTCTCCGGAGACTCAGGGCGGCTTACAATGCATTAAGCAATAGCCTTCATACTTTTGTATATTCCTGCTTAGTAGGGCTTTCGGCCCCCCCAAGCGGTGTTCTTTTTTTTTATATACAAAGTCAGCTTATTGCCCCCACAATCCGGGTCCTCATTTTACCCACCTCGGAAGGATGGAAGGCGGAGTCAACCTTGAGCCTGGTGAGATTCGAACTTGCAGTAATTGCAGGCAGCTGGTGCTACTTAACAGCACTTTAGTCTGCTGCGCCACCAAGGCTCAGTTTTTCTATTCTATTCTATTCTATTCTATTCTATTCTATTCTATTCTATTCTATTCTGAAATTCGGTGTAGAGAAAAGTGAGGTTCTACATTTAGGCAAGAAAAAAAAGTGAGGTTCTACATTTAGGTAAGAACCGAGGTGGTGCTGTGGTTAGAGTGCTGTACTGCAGCTACTTCAGCTGACTGCTAGTTCAGCAGATCAGCGGATCAAATCTCACCAGGCTCAAGGTTGACTCAGCCTTCCATCCTTCCGAGGTGGGTAAAATGAGGACCCAGATTGTTGGGGGCAATATGCTATTTAGTATACTGTCGATTGTTGTAAGCTGCCCAGAGTCCTCGGAGAGTGGGGGGCATAGAAATATGATTAGTAAATAATAAATAATAATAATAAATAATAACAGGCAAGAAAAACCAAAAAGCACAGATGTAGTAGAGCTCAATGGCAGTAACTGTGAGAGGGATCTGGGAGTCCTGGTGGACAATCACTTAAATATGAGCCAGCCGTGCTCAGCAGCTGCTTAAAAAAAAAGCCAACACAATCCTAGGCTGCATTAACAGAGGAAGAGAATCAAGATCACACGAAGTCTTAGTACTGTTTTAAACTCCACACTTCCGGTCCCCAGGTTACACAAAAGATGTTGAGAGACCCTGGAAAGTGGGCAGAAAAGATGAAACACGGATGATCAGGAGTCTGGAGGCTTAACAATTGAGGGAAGTGGGTATGTCTAACCCAGTGATGGCTAACCTTTTTGCCATCGTGTACCAAAAGGCGGGGGGAGAGTGGGGGGGGGTTGCGGGTGCGGGTGCCCATATCCATAATTCAATGCGCACGTGACCCCCCCACACACTTCCCCCTGTTTTTGGCACGCGATGGTACAGTGGGCCCATTTTCCCTTCTCCCCAGGCTCCAGAGGCTTCCTAGGAGCCTGGGGAGGGCAAAAAAAGCCTTCCCCATCCCCCCGGAGGCCTTCCAGAGGCCGGAAACAGCCAGTTTCCCGACTTCTGGTGGGATTGGAAGGCCTGAAAATCAGTTGGCCGGTGCACGCATGCCCGCTGGAGCTGACCTAGGGCAACACTTGCATGCCCACCAATATACTGTATTTTCCTGCATATAAGACTACTTTCTAACACACAAAAATCTTCTCAAAAGTCGGGGGTCGTCTTATACACCGGGTCTCATTCTCCTGTAACCAGGCAGACCAGCCCATAAGACTCTGACGAGCCTTAAATGGCTCTGAGGAGGGTCGTGTTATACGCCCAGTCGTCTTATACGCCGGAAAATACGGTAGCTCCGCATGCCATGGGTGCCAAGGTTCACCATCACGGGTCTAGCCTAACGAAGAGAAGGAATAGGGGGAGATGATAGCTGTTCAGTATTGGAGGAGCTGCCACAGAGAAGAGGGGGTCGACTTACTGTCCAAAGCATCTGAGGCCAGGATAAACAGTGATGGGTGGAAGCTTGTCAAAGAGAGATCCAACCACAGGTGGGTCTCAGCAGGTTCTGACCAGTTCTGGAGAACCAATAGCGGAAATTTTGAGTAGTTCGGAGAACCGGTAGTAAAAATTCAGTCTGGCTCCGCCCCCATCTATTCTCTGCCTCCTGAGTCCTAGCTGATCGGGAGGAAATGGGGATTTTGCAATAACCTTCCTCTGGATTGGGGAGGGAATGGAGATTTTACAGTATCCTTCCTCTTCCACCCCCACCAAGCCACACCCACCAAGCCATGCCATGCCCACCAAGCCATACGCAAAGATCCGGGAGTAAAAATTCTGACTGGCCCCACCCACATCGATTCTCTGCCTCCTGAGTCCCAGCTGATTGGGAGGAAATGGGGATTCTGCAGTAACCTTCCCCTAGATTGGGGAGGGAATAGAGATTTTACAGTATCCTTTTTTTTTTTCAAATAAACTTTATTGAATTTATACAAAGCATTTAAAATATCGTTACTATTTACATCGAAGGTGCGGTGTTTTTGCCTATATACAATTATCAAAAATTGGTGTCTCTTTGATTACTACAATACATTGATTCTTACAGTACAACCACCTTTAAACTCCTTTTTTTATTTTTTCATTCATCCATTTATACATCTTTCCCAGACAGAATAATAAGCTGAATTTTCATCCTCTTTAATTTCGTGTGTTAGTTTGCTCATTTCTGCGCAATCCAATATTCTCTTAATTATATGTTTTTATATAATGATATGATTTTACAGTATCCTTGCCATGCCACACCCACCAAGCCACGCCGACAGAACCGGTAGTAAAAAAAAAATGAAACTCACCACTGGGTGGGAGGCTCCGCCCACTGACCTGGACGTCATCAATGGTGATTTGTGCATGCAGAAGAGTGCGCGTGGGCGTGATGTAAACCGGTAGTAACGGTAAGTAGAGCCCACTGTATTACTAAGGCTTTATAAAGTGGTATTAATACTTCACGTGATTTTTGAATCTCTCCAGGTCGTGGTTGTCCCCAAGCGGCTTTTTCCAGAGACAACTGGACTGCTTTTATTTTTCCTTGAAGGCGAACCGAAGAAGCTTCTGGGATGAGAAGCAAAACCTCTTCAAGGCCAAACAAAGACAGTCCTTGAAACAAAGCCCCCTTTGGGACCCCGGTGTTGGAGCACCCAGAACTTCTGGAGGGAAGCCGTTCCACCGATTAATTGTTCTCACTGTCGGGAAGTTTCTCCTTCGTTCTCAGGTTGCTTTTCTCCTTGATTGAAGAAAATATAACTTCAGCCACAGAGTGATTAATGCCTGGAATGCACTCCCTGACTCTGTGGTTTCTTCCCCCAAACCCCCAAAACTTTCACCTGAGACTGTCTACTGTTGACCTCACCCCATTCCTAAGAGGTCTGTAAGGGGTGCGCATAAGCGCACCATTGTGCCTACTGTCCCTGTCCTAATATTCCTTTTAACTTACTCTTTTCATGTATTCAAATTATGTTTATAATTTTACCTGTTATCTTATATATCAGTGATGGCTAATCTTTTTGCCACCGCATGCCAGGAGCGCGGGGGGGGGGGGTCGTGTGTGTGCGTGGCCACACCCATAATTCTATGCCCCCTGCCCCCGTGCATGCATGCACAACCCTCCCCTGCTTCCTCCCCCCCTGCTCCTGGCATGCAATGGCACGGTAGGGCCATTTTTTGCTTTCCCCAGCCTCCAGAGCCTTTCTAGGAGTCTGGGGAGGGCGAAAACGGCCTTCCCCACCCCCCCCAGAGGTCCTCTGGAGGCCGGAAACAGCCCATTTGCCAACTTCTGAGTTGTTATTATTATTATTATTATTATTATTATTATTATTATTATTATTTATTAGATTTATATACTGCCCTTCTCCTTGCGGACTCAGGGCGGTGAACAGCCGAATAAAAAACAGTACACAAAAGTTAAAAAATTATAAAACCCATATAAACTTTGGCTGAAAGTTAAAAACAATTAAATACTTAAAATACAACAACCCTACAACACTAAAAAATTTTAAAATTCAACAGGGATCAGGCTAGACTGGCAAGCTGGAAAAGATAAGTTTTTAGGGCCCGACGAAAAGTCCGGAGGTCGGAAATTGTTCTCAGTTGGCAAATGGGCCATTTTTGGCCTCCGGAGGGGGAGCTGGGAGGCCGTTTTCGCCCTCCCCAGACTCCTAGAAAGGCTCTGGAGGCTGGGGAGAAAGAAAAACAGGCCTTCCCCACCACCACCCCAAGGCACTCCGGAGGCAGGGAATATAGCCTGTTTCCCAGAAGGCCCGAAAATCAGCTGGCCGCCATGCACATGCACACCGGAGCTGAGCTCGCGTACCCACCGATACAGCACACGGGACATCATGGCTATATATGCTTGTCAAATAAACTTATGATTACGATTATGATTGGTTACTATCCATCCAAGGGTTTTTGTTGTTGTTGTTGTTGTTATTAAAAATTCTGTCGAAGAATTCTCTGCAGCTCCCAGGACCCTCCTGGTTTTCCACGTCAAACCTCGTTGCTGGAGGTGTCCAAAACAATCGCTTGATAAGGCGGTCTATTTTTAAAGCGAGGATACAGCCAGGATTCTGACAATGGGGGGAAGGGGGCAGGGTTTCTCCTTGGGGACCACTCGGTAGCTGTAAGGGGCCGCGAGGCTTCCTCAATGACTTAGAGCCATACAATGCAAGGAAGATGGAGCTCAGAAAGACACGGACCATGCTGGGCGGAGATTATCTGCTCCTTTACCCAAAGCGGTGACCCCTGACCGGGCCAGGGAAGCAGGCGCTGCCGTCAGAGGGTGGGCGAGGCGGCTGATGAGCCAGGAAAATAAGGTGAAACCAACTCAGCTTTTCCATCGGACTCCTCCGAGGTGGGTTAAGTCGGGTTAGCCAAGAAATTTTGCTCTTTTTATTGTCTTTCGATCAACCGATGCTACGTTCGGCTCCACCAGGAAGGGCGCCGGTGTCACGAGCGCTGCCTTTAGAATAAACAGACAAAACAGGAGTGGGAAGGGACCTTGGAGGTCTTCTAGTCTGACCCCTTCCCTCTACTGAAGCAGGACACGCTAGGCAGGTAGGTCCTCGACTTAACGTTTAGTTCATTCAGTGACCGTTCAAAATTACAACGGCACTGAGCAAAGGGATTTATGACTCTTTTCCACACTTACGACTACTGCCGTATCCCCGTGGTCACAGCAGGGCCTAAATTCGGATGGATGCTTGGCAATGGACTCGTATTTATGAGGGTCGCAGCATCTGGGCCTCACGTTTTGCAACCTTCTGACGAGCAAAATCAACGGGGAAGCTCCATTCACTTAACAAGCATGCTACTAAATGAGTCACCGCAGTGGGGTCCCTGGTGGTCTCTGAGCTTGGTTCTTTTCTTCTAGACGTTTCATTACCAAACTAGGTAATATCATCAGTGCTAGAAGAGAGTAGGGTTTGTGGAATGATGGAGGAGGAGGAGGACTGTGTGTCCCTGGTGGTCTCTGAGTTTGGTTGTTTCCTTGCAGACGTTTCATTACCAAACTCGGTAACATCATCAGTTGCTAGCAAGGAGTTCGGTTTGCGCGACCACTATGTAGGGGGGAAAAAAAAAACAGGCCGAAGAGATGATGCACGATTCACTGAACAACGCTTATGGTTCACCTGACGACTGCGGCTGAAAAGATTGTAAAATGGGGCACAGCTTCCTTCACAGTTGTCTTGCTGAACAATGGACATGTTGCGTTCTGCTGCGGTCGTAAGTGGAGGACTGGCTGTAAGGTACACTTTCCACCTCCAATATGGCCGAGAAGAATATTAAATGAAATGGACACATCTGGAATAGAATAGAATAGAATAGAATAGAATAGAATAGAATAGAATAGAATAGAATATTTATTTATTTATTTATTGGTTCGATTTATATGCTGCCCTTCTCTGGAGATTCAGGGCGGCTTACAATGCGTTAAGCAATAGCCTTCATACTTTTGTAGATACCTGCTTAGTAGGGCTTTTGCCCCCCCCCCCCAAGCGGTGTTCTTTTGTATACAAAGTCAGCTTATTGCCCCCACAATCCGGGTCCTCAGTTTACCTACCTCGGAAGGATGGAAGGCTGAGTCAACCTTGAGCCTGGGGAGATTCGAACTTGCAGTCATTGCAGGCAGCTGGTGCTACTTAACAGCACTTTAGTCTGCTGCGCCACCAAGGCTCTTAGGGGAGGGTGGCTAAAACATACGATGAGCGGTTGCAAGAATTGGGTAATGTCAAATCCAGGGGTGAAATCCAGCAGGTTCTGACAGGTTCTGGTAGCAGAAATTTTGAGCAGTTCGGAGAACCGGCAAATATCACCGCGGGCTGTTCCCAGAGTGGAATGGGAATGGAGATTTTGCAGTATCCTTCCCCTGGAGTGAGGGGGGAATGGAGATTGTGCAGTATCCTTCCCCTGCCACGCCCACCAAGCCACACCATGCCCACCAAGCCACGCCCACCAAACCGGTAGTAAAAAAAATTGGATTTCAATTTTTGGTCAAATCTAATGAAAAGAAGGACTAGGGGTGACAGTGTAGCAACCTTCCAATATCTGAGGGCTACCGCAAAGAAGAGGGAGTCAAACTATTCTCCAAAGGATGTATCACCAACCTTTTGGACCCTCAGGGACCACTAAATTCATAATTTTAAAACCCGTGGACCACTAATATGATTTTTTAAAAAAGATAAATAGCATTTAGTGCAATATAAAAAATGCAAATAATTTTTCTGCAGACCACCAAAATTTTCTCGTGGACTGCCAGTGGTCCAAATAAGGAGACATTTCCTGACAGTGAGGACAATCCATCAGAGGAATGAGTTGCCTCCAGAAGTTGTGGCTGCTTCATCACTGGAGGTTTTTAAGAAGAGATTGGATAACCATCTGTCTAAAATGATATAAGGTTCTGGGCTGCATCAACAGAGGGATAGAATCAAGATCACGTGAAGTGTTAATACCACTTTATAAGGCCTTGGTAAGGCCACACTTGGAATCCTGCATCCAGTTTTGATTGCCACGATGTAAAAAAGATTTGGAGACCCTAGAAAGAGTGCAGAGAAGAGCAACAAAGAGGATTAGGGGACTTGAGGCTAAAACATATGAAGAAAGTTGCAGGAATGGGGTCTGTCTAGTCTGATGAAAAGAAGGACCAGGGGAGACATGATAGCAGTCTTATCTATTTTATTTATTAATTAATATAATTTATATACCGCCCTTCTCCCGAGAGACTCAGGGCGGTGTACAGCCAACTTAAAACACAGAAATATAAACTTTAAAACAATTTTAAAAGATATTAAATATTTTGGCCCACATCAATTTAAAATAAATTCCCCATTAAACATTTAAAATTTCGACAAGACAAATCGGATTAAAACATTTTTATAAAACATTAGGCTAGCCCGGTTCGATGAAATAAAAGCATCTTGAGGGCCCGGCGGAAGATGCGTAAGTTGGAAATTCTCTGTATCTTGGGGGGCAGATCGTTCCAGAGGTCAGGAGCCCCCACAGAGAAGGCTCTCCCCCTGGGGGTCACCAGCCAACATTGCTTGGCTGATGGCACCCGGAGGAGCCCCTCTCTGTGGGAGCGAGTTGGTCGGTTGGAGGCTACTGGTAGCAGCAAGCGGTCTTGTAAGTATCCAGGTCCTAAGCCATGGAGCGCTCTAAAGGTGATAACCAGTACCTTGAATTGCACCCGGAGGACCACCGGGAGCCAGTGCAGCTCGCGCAGGAGGGGTGTTACATGGGAGCGCCATGATGCTCCCATAACCACCCGCGCGGCCGCATTCTGGACCAGTTGGAGCCTACGAGTGCTCTTCAAGA
Source organism: Masticophis lateralis (assembly GCA_030761175.1). Lineage (NCBI taxonomy): Eukaryota > Metazoa > Chordata > Lepidosauria > Squamata > Colubridae > Masticophis > Masticophis lateralis. Next base: position 211,063,869 of record JAUDYJ010000003.1, on the reverse strand, counting down.
GGAGCCCCATGTAGAGAGCATTACAATAGTCCAAGCGGGAAGTGACGAGGGCATGAGTGAGTCTTCCAATATCTCAGGGGTTGTCACAAGAGGGAGTCAAGCTATTCTCCAAAGCCCCTGAGGGCAGGACACGAAGCAATGGGTGGAAACTAATCCAGGAGAGAAGCAACTTAGAACTAAGGAGAAATTTCCCGACAGTGAGAACAATGAATCAGTGGAACAACTTGCCTGCACAAGTTGTGAATGCTCCAACACTGGAAGTTTTTAAAAAGAGGTTGGATAACCAATTTGTCTGAAATGGTGGAGAGCTTCCTGCCTAAGCAGGGGGTTGGACTAGAAGACCTCCAAGGTCCCTTCCAACTCTGTTATTCTGTAAGGGGAAAACTTGTTCTGTAACCAGTTTTTAATCTCAGTCTGTATGGCCCAGTGCTGCCATTTAGCTGAGATAGAGGTTAAACTTGAAAGCTCTTCTTGAAAGCTTCCAGTCTTGGATCATCCACAACTTCTGAAGGCACCTTCCGTTTCACTGATTAATTGTTCTTACTGTCAGGAAGTTTCTCCTTAGTTCTAGGTTCTCTTCTTGATTAGTTTCCACCCCTTGCTTCTTGTTCTGCATTCAGATGCTTTGGAGAATAGCTTGATTCCCTCTTCTTTGGGGCAGCCCCTTAGACATTGGAAGAAGGCTATCATGTCTCCCCTGGTCCTTCTTTTCACTAGATAAGATATACCCAGCTCCTGCAATCGTTCTTCATATGTTTTATCCTCCAGTCCCCTTATCATCTTTCTTGCTCTTCTCTGCGTTGGCTGTAGAGTGCAGAGAAGTGTGTGTTTTTCCAACAGAAATGCGCTTTGGGTTGAGTTTGATATGCATACCGTTTATGTATTTATTTCAGAGGTGGGTTTCAGCAGGTTCTGACCAGTTCTGGAGAACCGGTAGCGGGAATTTTGAGTAGTTCGGAGAACTGGTAGTAAAAATTCTAACTGGCCTCACCCCCATCTATTTTCTGCCTCCCCAGTCACAGGTGGAAATGGGGATTTTGCAATAACCTTCCTCTGGATTGGGGAGGGAATGGAGATTTTACAGTATCCTTCCTCTGCCACGCCCAAGCCACGCCCACCAAACAATGCCACACCCACCAAGCCATTACCCATAGAACCGGGAGTAAAAATTCTGACTGGCCCCACCCACATCTATTCTCTGCCTCCCGAGTCCTGGCTGATCAGGAGGAATTGGGGATTTTGCAGTAATCTTCCCCTGGAGTGGGGTGGGAAAGGAGATTTTATAGTATCCTTCCCCTGCCACGCCCACCAAGCCACACCCACAGAACCAGTAATAATTTTTTCTGAAACTCACCACTGATTTATATATTTATTCTCCTTTACGGATACGTTTTATAACAACACAGCACTTTTTTCTTAAGCACCAGGAATTAATTCTGCATTGTGTAACTCTGCACTGCTTAACATGCGCTGTAGCAATTTATTAGCATTGGCTGAGAATGCAGCGCGGCGAAGGGGCCTGGGAAGAGTTCAATTGTCCTCTAGTGGAAAATGGTGATGGGGTGGTGATTGGATTTGCAAAATGCTACCCGGCTTGGTTTGTGAGTTTAGGTCTTTCTCTTTCTCTCGGTCCTAGAAGGAGGCAAACCATTCCTGAAATCTTACTCAGAAAAGTTGAAAGATTTCTCCATGCCGAGAGTGTGTGTATTGTGTTTCATTTCCACCCGTCCCATTCTTTTTAGCTTTTGTTGTTTATACAGGTCATCTTCAACGTACGGCCACCATGGAGTTCAAAATGTTTCCGTGGCTAAGCGAGACCGTTGTTAAGTGAAAAGCCACAGTGGCGCAATGCTTAGACTGCAACTTCTGCTGCCTGCCGGCTGCCGGCAATTTGGCAGTTCAAATCTCACCAGGGTCAAGGTTGACTCAGCCTTCCGTCCTTCTGAGGTGGGTAAAACGAGGACCCAGATTGTTAGCGGCAAATATGCTGACTCTGTAAACCACTTAGAGAGGGCTGGAAAGCACCGGGAAGCAGTATATAAGTCTAAGGGGCGATTGCTATCATAATGTCTGTAGAGATTCTCAGTCATCCAGTTCATGGCTGTCCCAAAGGTGCTTTTTCCAGGAGGTAACAGAACTTTCTTGTTTTGGTTTTCTTTGAAGAGGTTTCGCTTCTCATCCAAGAAGCTTCTTCGGCTCTGACTGAATGGTGGGGAATGGAAGGATTTATACTCCTTGTAGACGGCTGGTCGTTTGCATCATTTTAGAGCAGTGATGACTAACCTTTTTGCCATCTTGTGCCAAAAGCATGGGGAGCTTGGGGGGGAGGTGTGTCACACGCATGCGTGCCCACATTCATAATACTATGTGTCCTGCCCGCCCATGTCCCCCCTGCTTTTGGCACGCAATGGCACGGTGGGCCCAGTAGGCCCATTTTTCGCTCTTCCCAGGCTCCAGAGCCTTCCTAGGAGCCTGGGGAGGGCAAAGCGGCCTTTCCCAGCCCTCCAGAGGCTGAAAACAGCGCGTTTCCTGACTTCTGATGAGCCCAGAAGGCCTGAAAATCAACTGGCCGGCGCACGCATGCGTGCCAGAGCTGAGCTCGCGTGTCCACCAATTCTCTATGGCACCCCGTGTCATAGGTTCGCCATGACAGTTTTAGAGAATCGTTGAGGCCACTTGGAAGTTTATCTGTGTCTTCAGGGCCACCTGAGCGGTGCAAACGGTTCCTGTAATCTACAGTTTTCCGTCTGGAAATCCGTTCCTACTCATCATTCAAAGGGCGTTCATCCCAAATTGTATAGCTAAAAGTCTATGAAGATTCTCTATCGTCCAGGTTAGGGTTTTCCCAAAAGTGCTTTTTCAGGAGGCAACTGGACTTTTTTTTCTTTTGAAGACGTTTCGCTTCTCATCCGAGAAGCTTCTTCAGCTCTGAATCACTTATAACATTTTTCCACCTTTCTTGCCACAGCTGTTAAACGAATCACTGCAGTGGCTAAGTTAGTCACAGGGTTGTTAAGTGAATCCGCCTTCCCCATGGACTTGGCTTGTCAGAAGGTCGCAAAAGGGGAATCACATGACCCCGGGATACTGCAACCCCGTCATAAATACGAGTCAGTTGCCGAGCCTCCACATTTTGATCATGTGACCATGGGGATGCTGCAGCAGTCGTAAGTATGAAACAGTAATTTTTTTCAGTGCCATTGTAATGGTCACTGAATAAATGGTTGTCAGTCAGGGTCTACCTGTATATAAATTTGTTTAATGAATAATTAAAACAAATAAAAAACTTCCCATAGGTTTTGGGAATCAGGCGATATATATATATATGTATGTAGGTCTTTGGTTATTCAGGTTTCCTCCCGCATAAAATTGGAAGTATCTTAGCGACGTTTTGACGAAGTCTCATTCGTCATCTTCAGACTGGTGTTTTCAGCTTCGTGCTTCTAGGAGCAAATTGCTCCTAGAAGCACGAAGCATTGCTCCTAGAAGCACGAAGCATTGCTCCTAGACGCACGAAGCTGAAAACACCAGCCTGAAGATGACGAATGAGACTTTGTCAAAACGTCACCAAAACACTTCCAATTTTATATACATATAAACCCGAATAACCAAAGTCCTACATACAAACACCAGCGAAAACCTCAGAAAACACACACACACACACACACACACATTATATTAATAATAACAAAAATGCTGAATCCAATTTGAACATCTGGCAGACCGTGCGATGAACGACAACCACAAAACTGAAGAATTGAGGAAGCTTCTTGGGTGAGAAGAAGGGAAACATCTCCAAGGAAAACAAAGAAAGTCATCCCCGTCGTTACCAGCCAGACTGTCCCAAGGCCATGAAATGAAGACCGTGGAGAGGAGAGAGGGAGGGACAGAGAAATTGAGAGACAGAGAGAGAAATTGGGAAAGAGAGAGAGACAGAGAAAGAGAGAGGGAAAGAGAAAGGAAGGGAGAGAGAGAAAGAAATTGAGAGAGAGAGAATTGAGAAAGAGAGAGAGACACACAGAGAGAAACTGAGAAAGAAAGAAAGAAAGAGAGGGAAAGAGAAAGGGAGTGAGGGAGAGAAAGAAATAGAGAGAGAGAATTGAGAAAGAGCCTGGATAGCTCAACAGGCTAAAAGCAGACTAAAGCCTGTTATTAACATCCAGCTGTCTGCAATTACTGTAAGTTCGAATCTCCCGAGGCTCAAGGTGGACTCAGCCTTCCATCCTTTCTAAGGTGGGTAAACTGAGGACCCAGTTTGTGGGGGCAATAAGCTGACTTTGTATAAAAAATATACAAAAGTATGAAGGCTACTGCTTGACGCATTGTAAGCCGCCCTGAGTCTCCGGAGAAGAGCAGCATATAAATCAAATTTAACAAAAGAAGAAGGAAGGAAGGAAGGAAGGAAGGAAGGAAGGAAGAAAGAAAGAAAGAAAGAAAGAAAGAAAGAAAGAAAGAAAGAAAGAACATTCAGCTGCCTGCAATTACTGTAAGTTCAAATCCCACCAGGCTCAAGGTTGACTCAGCCTTCCATCCTTTCTAAGGTAGGTCAATGGAGGACCCAGTTTGTGGGGGCAAGAAGCTGACTTTGTATAAATATATACAAAAGTATAAAGGCGATTGCTTAACGCATTGTAAGCCGCCCTGAGTCTCCGGAGAAGGGCGGCATATAAATCAAATTTTTTAAAAAAGAGAGAAGGAAAGAGAAAGAGAAAGAAAGAAGGACACACACACAGAAATTGAAGGAGGGAGAGAGAGAGAGAGAGAGAAAGAAAGAAAGAAAGAAAGAAAGAAAGAAAGAAAGAAAGAAAGAAAGAAAGAAAGAGAGTGCGAGACAGAAAGAGAGGGAATGGGGTGGAGAGACCCAGAGAGAGAGAGAAATTGAGAAAGAGAGAGGAAGAGAGAGACAAAGAAAGAAAGAGAAACTGAGAAAGAGACACAGAGAGAGAGAGAGAAAGAAAGAAAGAAAGAAAGAAAGAAAGAAAGAAAGAAAGAAAGAAAGAAAGAAAAAGCGAGATAGAAAGCGAGGGAATGGGGCGGAGACACCCAGAGAGAGAGAGAAATTGAGAAAGAGAGAGGAAGAGAGAGACAAAGAAAGAAAGAGAAACTGAGAAAGAGACACAGAGAGAAAGAGAAATTGAGAGTGGGTGGATGGATGGGGGAGGAGGAAAATAAACCGTGCCTCCCAAAAAAACTCCATCTCCCAGCATTCCAGCGCGGAAGGCGGAGAAAGCATAGAGCGCTAGGGCGAGAGCGGCCAGGCGAGGGAGGAAAGCGAGCCGCTTCCGCTTCCGGCCAGCCTCGCTTTGGGCCCTGCGGTGGCGGCCGAGCCTTGTGCCGCCGCCATATTGTCTGTGTGAGGCCGGTGAGGCGGGTGGACGGCGGGGCGCCCGGCGGCTGCTGAGGTAACGGCGAGGCGGGGACGCTCCGGGGGGGGGCCGAGCAGGGCGGGGGGGGGGACCTTTTTGCAACCCCTTTGGCGGAGGGGCGGCGATGAATGGGGGGGGCGCTTCCCCCCCCTCCACACCGCCGCTGTAGCCTCCAGGAAGGGAGGGGGGGGAAAAAAGGGGGGGGGTCCATGAATGGGGGCGCTGCTCCTGCCAACCCCTCCCCCCCGCCCATTGAGGCGAGGCTCCTTTGGGGTGGGCCTTTCCTCGCCCCCCCTCCCCCATTCCTGTGCTCCTTCCCCAACCTGGCGCCCTCTAGCTGCGCTACGTTCACCCCTCCCCTCCCCCACCAGAATGGGGTGGGGGGGGTGGATGGGAGCTTGGCAGGCAGGGCTGGGGGGGGGGATGGAGGGAGGGACTCCCCTCCCCCCCCACAAGGGGGAGAGGGACACACCCCTGTTTGCAAGGAAGTCTGGTTGGGGGGGCATTCTGGGGAAGGGGGGGACCAAGGACCCCTCCTCAAACCAAGACACCCTCCCCGTATATCTAGACTAATGGGGGAGCATGCAGGGAGACCCCCCCAAGAGGGAGGACCCTCAGATTCTGGGTTAAGATTCTCTCCCCCCCAACCAAGACTCCCCCCCCCATATATCTAAACTAGTGGGGGAGCAGGCAAGGGGACCCCCCAATAGGGAAAACTCAAAGATTCTGTGTTAAGATTCTCCCCTCAACCAACCCCTCCCATATATTTAAACTAATGGGGGAGCACGCAGGGAGACCCCCCCCCCCAAGAGGGAAGACCCTCAGATTCTGGGTTAACATTCTCCTCCCCACAACCAAGACCCCCCCCATATATCTAAACTAGTGGGGGAGCAGGCAGGGGGAACCCCCAATAGGGAAGACTCAAAGATTCTTGGTTAAGATTCTCCCTCCAACCAAGACCCCCCCCCCAAATATATTTGAACTAATGGGGGAGCAGGCAGGGGGACCCCCCAATAGGGAAGACTCAAAGATTCTGGGTTAAGATTCTCCCCCCAACCAAGACCCCCCCAAAATATATTTAAACTAATGGGGGAGCAGGCAGGGGGACATCCCCCCCAATAGGCAAGACTCATAGATTCTGGGTTCCCCACCAAGAAACCCCCCCCCCCCATATATCTAAACTAATGGAGCAGGCAGGGGGACAACACCCCTCCCCAAATAGGGAAGACACTCAGATTCTGGGTTAAGATTCTCCCCCACCAAGGACTCCCCCAAACCAAGACTCCCCCAATATATAAACTAATAGGGGAGCAGGCAGAGGGACACCCCTTCCCCCAAATAGGGAGGACCCTCAGATTCTGGATTGTCCACCACCAAGGACAACCCCTCCCCTAATCCAAGACCCTCTCTCCCCATATATCTAAACATGGGTGATAGCATTTGATTCCCCCCCCCCCCCCATGCTGTGTAGCATATGGGGCAGGATCTGATGCTAAGGCTACCACCAATATTTGAATCTATGGAGGGGGGGGTTGGTTTACGTGGGGGCATAGTGGTGGAGAGTCTTAATTCAAAATCTCTCTATGGGTGGGGGGTCCCCCTATGTGCAGCCCCATTCATTCATTCATTCATTCCTCCCTCTAGGGCTGATTCGGGAGGGGGGGTCTTGGCTCCTGTTGAGATCCTGGCATCTGGCTGGAGGGGAAGGAAAAAAAAAGCTGCAACTCGTTGGCAGTGTGATATTGTCGTTGTGCGAACGGGGAGGGCGAAGGGAGGCTGCCTGGGAGGTCTGCAATGCTGCATCCTCCCAGCAATCTTTCTCAGGGTGGGGTGGGGGTGGCTGTGGGGTTATCAACTGGGTTTGGTTGGAAGGGACTGTTAAATCCCAGTTTGCATCCTGGTTTATTATGACTGGGGCGTCCTAACACGTGTGTCATTTTGCTTGTGTTCAGGATCTCTTTCCTGCTTTGAGGGATCTTTTTTTTTCCGCCCCTCTTTGATCAATTTTTATTTTCCTTCCCTGTGGTTTTCTGATAATTGAGCTGAGTGTCTGAGTGGGGCTCCAGTGTCTGGAAGCGGTAGAAATAATTATGGGTGGTTTAAATCATGCCTGTGGATCTCTTGAGTCAGAAGATCCTTGACTTGGGAGTAGTTTCACTTGAGGTTGTTTTCCCGCTTTAAAAACTTTGTCATCCCCTCCCCGGTTAAAAGAGAATATTTGTAGCTCGGGGCTGAACTGGGAGGTTCTTGGTGCTCTCTGAACTTGCTTGTCTTCTTGTAGATGTTGCATTGCCAAACTTGGTAACATCATCAGGGTTGGAAGGAAAGGAGGAGGAGGACAACAACAAAAGAGGACTGAGGAGTCCTTGGTGCTCTCTGAGCTTAGTTGTTTTCTTGCAGATGTTTTGTGAACCAACTAGGGAACACCTTCAGTGCTAGAAGGAAGTGGGGTTGGAGGAGGAGGAGGATTATGGGGTTGGTGGTCTCTGAGCTTGGTTTCGTGACTGAACTAGGGAACATCTTCAGTGCTAGAAGGGAGTGGGGGTTTGCAGAGCAGAGGATGATGATTATGGGGTCATTGGTGCTCTCTGAACATAACATTTCATGACCCAACTAGGTAATATCATCATTGCTAATCTAACACTGATAATGTTATCTAGTTGGTTAATAGAACATCTATAAGAAAACCCAACTCAAAGAGCACCAAGGACCCCTAGTTTTCCTCCTCCACTCCACAAACCCCATTCCCTTATAACACTGATGATGTTACCTAGTTGGGTAATGAAACGTCTGCAAAATACAACCGCCACCACCACCAAACTCAGAGAACGCCAAGGGCTTTTTTTCTCCTTACTCCTGGTTGAATGTATTCAGGGCATCATTACTCAGGGCATTATTACTCCATCCCTCAGTCGGCAATCTTCAAGAGCCAGCTGGTGATTACTAAGCAATCCTGTAGGTTTAAAACAGTTAAGCAAAACAGTTTGGAAACTATTTCGTGTATTTAAAACTTGTTGAGGCTTTTCCAAGCCTGTTATTATAAGTAGAAATGTTATACAGGTAGTCCAGGCTCTCTGTGGCTAAGCGAAACATTGGTTAAGTGAGCATTGCCCCATTTTCTGGCCACAGTTGTTAAGTGAATCCCTGCAGGGGGTTAAGTTAGCAACACGGTTGTTAAGGGAGTCTGCCTTCCCCATCGACTTGGCTTGTCAGAAGTCGCAAAACGGGATCACATGATCCCTGGACGCTACAACCGTCTTAAAATATTGCCAAGCGTCTGAATCTTGATCACATGACCATGGGGACGCTGCAACGGTCGTTAAGTGTGAAAAACGGTCATAAGTCGCTTTTTTCGGCCCCGTTGTAACTTCGAACGGTCACTAAACGAACTGTCGTAAGTGGAGGACTACCCGTAACGAAGATGGGGTGTTCCTGATCCTTGCAACGAGGGCGTAACATTTGCCTCTTGCTCTCAATTTTACTTCCGAAGGTGCATTTTTCCTGCATTTCCCAAAGTGTGTTGTAGGTATCCTCCCTCCTTAATCATTGTGGGAAAACAGTCCTGGTTGCCAGGAATCACAGTGAAACTTGGGAGAGCCACATCCCACTGTTTTCCTAACACAGGTGAGGGAGTGTGCCAAAAACATTGGTGCCAATAGTTCAGACATTGTGTAAATTGTTCTTCCTACAGTTCTGGAAGGATATGTAGAACATGCTTATTTGTTGGATAGATTTGTTGATTTTATTATACCGTGTTTCCCCCAAAATAAGACCCTGTCTTATATTTTTTTGAACCCTGAAATAAGTGCTTGGCCTTATTGCCGTGCGCTCAAAAGCCCGATTGGGCTTATTATCAGGGGAGGTCTTATTTTGGGGGAAACAGGGTAGGAATCGATCAATCTATCGATCAATTGCTATCATATATCTGTCTATTTCCATCTATCTATCTATCTATCTATCTATCTATCTATCTATCTATCTATCTATCTATCTATCTACCTACCTACCTACCTACCTACCTACCTACCTACCTACCCCCCACCCCTGCACCCTCTATTGTATCTTTTTCCATCCATCCATCCATCCACCCCTCTATTGTATATCTGTCAGTCTATTCTTTCCTTTCTTCCTTCCTTCCTTCCTTCCTTCCTTCCTTCCTTCCATCCATCCATCCATCCATCCATCCATCCAATCGTAACCATCCACCATCCATCTCTATTGTATATCTGTCTATTTCCATCTAGCTAGCTATCGTGTTTCCCCAAAAATAAGACCCTGTCTTCTATTTTTTTGAACCCTGAAATAAGCGCTTGGCATTGCAATGCGCTCAAAAGCCCGATTGGGCTTATTATCAGGGGAGGTCTTATTTTGGGGAAAACAGGGTATTAATTTATTTTTTTAATAAAAAAATAAAGAACCAAATGGATTTAACGAAAAACACAAATTGAGCTTAATGGACAAAGAAGAACTAGCGTAGAAAATTAAAAGAGTTAAACAAAGCTTTTTTTTTTTGAAAATGCAAACCAACCAGGAAGATGGCTGGCATATAAATTAAAAAAAGAGGGAAAAAAAGAAATATGAATTTATTATATGACTCTTCTTTTATTAGTTTTATTGTTTTTATATGAGGTTTTATATTCTGTAAGCCGCCTTGAGTCAGTTACCATGTGCAAATAGGCGGCAATATAAATTCTTTTAAACACACAAACAAACAAATAAATATTAATAGAGAAATAACAGTGATAAATATAGGTAGTGCTGAACCTAGGACCACAACTGAGCCCAAAATTTCTGTGGCTAAGTGAGACAGTTGTTACATGAGTCTTGTGACCTTTCCTGCCACAGTCATTAAGTGAATCGCCGCAGTTGTTAAGGTAGTCACATGGTTGTTAAGTGAATCTGGCTTCCCCATTGTCTTTGCTTGTCGGAAGGTCGCAAAAAGGGGATCGCATAACCTTGGGACACTGCAACTGTCATAAGTACGAGTCAGTTGGCAAGCATCTGAATTGTGATCATGGGGATGCTAGAACGGTCGTACGTGTGAAAAATAATCATAAGTTGCTTTTTAAAGTGTCATTGTAACTTTGGTCACTAAGTGAAGTGCTGTAAGTTGAGGACTACCTGTACAGGTAGTCCTTGATTTACAACCACAACGGAACCCAACATTTCTTTGGTTAAATGAGACCGTTGTTAAGTGAACTCTGTCCCATTTTAGGGCGTTCTTCGATTCTAAGTAACCGGTAGGGAAAGGGAAGAATTTACAGGTAGTCCTCGAATTATGACCACAATTGAGCCCAACATTTCTGCTGCTAAGCGAGGCATTTATTAAGTGAGTCTTGCCCCCATTTTATGACCTTTCTTGCCACCGTTGTTAAGTGAATCGCTGCAGTTGTCGCCTGGTTGTTAAATCAATCCGGCTTCTCCCATAGGCTTGCCAGAAAGTCTCAAAAGCTAATGGCGTGACCCCAGGATACGGCCGCTGTCATAAATATGAGTCAATTGCCAAGTGCCCATATTTCAATCACGCGCCGATGAAGATGCTGCCACAGTCATAAGTGTGAAAAACGGTCATAAGTCACTTTTTTCAGTGCACTTGTAACTTCGAAGTGTAAATTGAAGACTACCTGTATGAGGAACTGCCATATGTTTTGTGCTACTCAGATTTCTGAGGCGGGAGATTATAGAACCACAGAATCCCAGGGCTGGAAGGGACCTTGGAGGTCATCTAGCCCAACCCCCCGGTCCAAGACAGGAGTCCTCATATCATCTCAGCCAAATGGTTGTCCAATCTTTTCTTGAAGCCTGGATAGCTCAACAGACTAAAAAGCCTGTTATTAACATTCAGCTGTCGGCAATTATTGCAAGTTCGAATCTCACCAGGCTCAAGGTTGACTCAGCCTTCCATCCTTTCTAAGGTGGTCAAATGAGGACCCAGTTTGTGGGGGCAATAAGCTGACTTTGTATAAATATACAAAAGGATGAAGGCTATTGCTTAACGCATTGTAAGCCACCCTGAGTCTCCGGAGAAGGGCGGCATATAAATCAAATTAAAAGGAAAAAAAACAAACAAACCTCCCGTGATAGAGCACCTGGAAGGCAAGCAGTCCCATAGATTAATTGTTCTATAATTTTTTATATTACAGTATATTCTTGTATATTACTCAGTATATTCTTGATGCTTTTCCTCCCTGTTTATATATAGGTATGGCTTCCAGGTCTCCATCAATACTGTGGAGAGAATGGTTCCTTCTCATACAGGTAGTCCTCAACTTATGACCTCAATTGAGCCCAACTAAGTGAGAAATGTATTAAGTGAGTTTTGCCCCATTTTACGACTTTTTCTTTGCCACCGTTGTTAAGCGAACCATTGCCGTTGTTAAGTGAATCTGATTTTCCCCTGGCCAGAAGGTCTCAAAAGGGGATCGCGTGACCCCCTCCCCTCCCCCCCGGGACACTGCCACCGTCGTAAATGCGAATCTGTTGTCAAGCATCCGAATGTGAATAACGTGGCCAGGGGAATGTTGCGACGGTCGTAAGTGTGAAAAGCGGTTTTTTTCAGTGCTGTCGTAACTTTGAACGGTTACTAAATGAACTGTTGTAAGTGGAGGACTGACTCCCTGTTTTTGGTTTTTTGGTAAACATCTGATCTTACTGTCTTGGGAGGCTTAAAATGACATGTATCTAAAGGCCCCACATTTAGCTGAATGTAGAAATGTCTGTTTGAGTGGCATAAGGAATCTCGTTTTTTCCTCCTGTCTGTTTGATCATGGACTTTATACCGCGGCGAAAAGCTGTAAAATCGTGAATCAGCTGGAAAACCTGTTTTACTTGCACGCAAAGGCATGTTGAATTGGCGAATCCAAATTTGGTTGAAGAACTCAAAAAGAGTAGATTTGTTCATGGAATTCTTTGGATGGTTTGCGATTTGTTCATTCTTTGTAGTAGGAAAAAGCAAAATCACTGTCCTCTTTTCTTTTCTTTTATTTATTTAGAAAATCCATATTGCTGCCGACTCGCACACGGCGACTCAAGGCGGCTTACAGGGATATAAAAACAGCACATAAAAGAAATTAAACTAATAACACCCCTCCCTCCCCCCATTATTAATGAAGTAATCGTTCTCGACTCACAACCACAAATGAGCCTAAGTTGTTGGTGAAATCTTTGAGCCTAAGGCAAAGTTGTCAAGTGACTTTTTACCCCACAGAGTCCCTCTGTGAGGGAGACAGGCGGTTTAAAAACCTGACCGATAGATAAATAGATTTTATAAAAGCACTATTGTATTCTAGAAACTTTCAAACTCAGACAAACAGGGAGAGAACTGAGACCTTCCGTGGGCTTATTTTCAAAGTAATCATAAACCTTAATCTGTGCAGCCGAGCAAAGGAAAGTGGGAATAACAGGTAAATTCAGCTTCTTAATGTTATTTGTGGAGAAGATTAGCTCCCTAGCAGCTCTATTTTGTTGCCGTCGGGAAGCCGACAGGTAGTCCTCGACTTACGATCACATGTCTGTCACTAAGCCAAACAATTGTTAAGTGAACTTTGCCCCCTTTTGCAACCTGCCTTGCCAAAGTTGTGAAATGAAACGCTGCAGTGGATATAAGTTAGTAACCCGGTTGTTAAGTGACTTTGGCTTCCCTGTTGTCAAAAGGTTGCAAAAGGGGGATCGATCCCATGACCTTGGGGCACAGCAACCGTCCTCAGTACATGCCAGTTGCCAAGCGTCTGAATTTTGAAACCATTTGGCCATGGGGATGCTGCAATCAATGGCGGTGTGAAAAACAGCCGTAAATCACTTTTTTTCAGTGCTGTAAAAACAGTCACTAAACGAGCGGTTGTAAATTGAAAACTACCTCTATTCAGTTTTCTAGCTTGAACCCATTGCCTTTCCAGTGGAGTTTCCTCAAACAATCCAGCTTTACAAGGTGGACTAAATTAGTTGCACATACACCAAGTTTATTTAAACTTACCCTTAGTAAGAACTAGGAGGGGTTTTATAACACCTGTTAAACGCCGTTCCTGCTTTAACAGTTTTTTCCAAAAAGTTTTTCCACTGCAGCCAAGATTGGCATGGCGATGCCAACTAAATTTAAGAGCTGAGGGAGGTTGCCAGTTGGGCACGTATTTTCCCTGAAAATGGCTTCTTTTCATGAATTTACTTCGTTTCTAACTCTGTTCTGTGTGTGGTTTTTTTTAAAAGAACATCAAAAAGGCATACTTCAGTTAAAAGAACATTTGTACCAAAAATGGGAGTTTGGGTATCCAATAATATCGCGTTTCCTCGAAAATAAGACCCTGTTTTATATATATTTTTGCCACCAAAAAAAGGCACCAGGTCTTATATTTTTGGGGGCAGGGGAGGAGGAAATAGCAATAGCACTTAGACTTATATACCGCTTCATAGTGCTTTTATAGCCCATTCTAAGCGGTTTACAAAGTCAGCCTCTTGCCCCCAACAATCTGGGGTCCTCATTTTACCAACCTCGGAAGGATGGAAGGCTGAGTCAACCTTGAGCCTGGTGAGATTTGAACTGCCAAATTACAAGTAGACAGCAGTCAGTAGAAGTAGGCAGCACTCTAACCACTGCACCACTGTGGCTCATAACACTGACACACCTCGCCCGCAGCCTCCTTTTCACTGTCGGAGGCCTTCAGGAACTTCTGCAACTGGCAAGGCTTTGATCCGGAGCTCTGTTTTCGGCTACAGAGGCCTTCCGAAAAGCCTTGGCTGCAGAATAAATGGGCTGGCAAGGCAGGTGTCGGGCTGTGCATGGCCTGGCTGTAACTATCCGAAGGTAAGTAGTAGGGCAGCTCCACCTACCCCCCCATCCTCATCCTAGCTTAATTTTTACCCGTGCACCCTGGAGTAGGTGAGGTCTTAATTAGGGCTTATTTTCAGGATAGGCACACAGATATTGGACACAGGTAAAAAAAATCAAGCTAGGACTTACTTTTGGAGTAGGTTGTATTTTTGGGAAAACACGGTAGGATAAGTGCAAAAAAATGAAATTGTAGTAAAACAGAGATCCCTGAATTTTCCTGGTTTTGTGGACTGGCGGGTGCAGGGGGAAGGGCGGGGAACGGTTTTGCACGAGTGGCGGGAGAGCACGTGGCAGCTCCATTTGCGCGAGGGACCTGGCCCACACGCTCGCTGCTCACAGAAATGGGAGCTCGCTCGCACAAGCGGAGCTGTGTGCACGAGTGGCGTTGCGTGCATTTCTGTGCCCCCTGTAGTAAAAGTTGGAGTGAAAATTGAAGGCCTGGCCTAAAGTTACCTTTGGTGAATTAATCACAGGAGGAGTGGTTTTTTTTTTTCTTCTTCTCCCTGGTGAGTAATTGCAAGGTTGCGCTGCATAGTCTGCAGTCAGTCTAAAGGTTTCCCTTTCCGAGCGCCGAGATTCTCCATTATATTGCAAAGGTTTCCTTCGCACGAATTCCTCAAATCCAGTTTAAGTGTATCTCAACCATGGCGTCTTTAAGATGGGCGGACTTCAACTCCCAGAATTCCCCAGCCAGGCTGGCTGGGGAATTCTGGGAGTTGAAGTCCACCCATCTTAAAAGTCACCAAGATTGTGAAATACTGTTTTTAAAGATTTGAAATGTTATTTATATTTATTTATTTTATTTTATTATTTTATTTTATTTTATTTTATTATTTTATTATTTTATTTTATTTTATTTTATTTTATTTTATTTTTTATTTTTTTATTTTATTTTATTTTATTTTATTTTATTTATTATTTTATTTTATTTTATATTTTATTTTATTTTATGATTAGATTAGATTAGATGATTAGATTAGATTAGATTAGATTAGATTAGATTAGATTAGATTTATATACCGCCCTTCTCCTTGCGGACTCAGGGCGGTGAACAGCCAGAAATAAAAAGCAGATCCTACAAAAGTTAAAAAATTATTAAAAGTAACTAATATAAATTTGGCCCATAGTTAAAAAACAGTTCAATTAAAATTAATATCAAAAACTCTAAAAAAGGTTTTACCCTGGGATCAGGCCAGGCGATTAAGAGATGCAGAGGGGTTTTTTTTTACGTTTATAGCATCCTGCGATCACTTACAATATTTCTGTTGGAAACCGGTGCTTCTCTTTTCTATCACTTATAGCAGATGGTGGGTTTGCTTTATAATTGCCCTGTTGGCTTAACAACAACTTACAAAAAGTTGAAAAATCAGTCATGGCCACGTGGCGAATTATTTCCCAATCCCTGACCGTAATAGCGGGCACGATTACTGTCATAAGGACGGTCAAGGACCCCCTGTACAGCAGTATGGGTAGTCCTCGGCTTACGACCACAATTGAGCCCCAACGTTTATGTTGCTAAGTGAGACATTTGTTCAGTGAGCTTTGCCTCCTTTTACGACTTCCCTTGCAGCATTTGTGAAGTGAATCACTGCAGTTGCAACTGTGCACTTTCTGGTTTTTTGTCTGAAGACGTTTCGCTTCTCCTCCAAGAAGCTTCTTCAGCTCTGAGAGGGTGGTGGAGGATGGAAGGATTGATACGCCTTGCAGACAGCTGGTCATTTGCATCCTTTTAGAGAGACGTTGAGGCCACTTGGAGGTTTAAGCACTGCCTGTGTACCGATTTTGGCCTTGGCCTCGCTAGTTGTGCCTCTGAATTATTTTCTCCGCTGATCATAAAGTATGATCAGGGTGAGTGTGATATTTCCCCCTGGGATGAATCAAGATGGGTTTTTTTTTGCATCTTTGCA
Organism: Masticophis lateralis; assembly: GCA_030761175.1. Classification (NCBI taxonomy): domain Eukaryota; kingdom Metazoa; phylum Chordata; class Lepidosauria; order Squamata; family Colubridae; genus Masticophis; species Masticophis lateralis. Next base: position 211,047,772 of record JAUDYJ010000003.1, on the reverse strand, counting down.
AGAGACGCTTCTTCACACCCGGTTGGAGAGATGACACAGCACACTCCTTGCACTCCCTTTATTAATGGTGCAAATTCAGGAAAACTTGCTCACAGAGGTAGAATATTTGGGAGGAGAGTTTCTAAATATCTTGTGGGTTTTTTTTTCTTTTTTTGGAATGTGGCTTTTATATTTAGTCGCTTTTCTCACGTCTTCCCTTCCAAAGGTGGGAGGTGATATCTTTTAAAACATAAGTGTCAGATAAATTGGGTACAGAAATATGGGTCTACTTTTCGTGGAGACTTCTGCGTGGAAGGAGAAAAAGGAAGTTTTGACGTTTTCTACCTTTCCCTTTTTGGGAAAATCTAGGGGAGGCTTTCCGAGTCTTCAGCTTGCTCCTCCTTATGGGAGTGGTAGTCCCAACCATCTGAAGTAGGGATCTTCAACCTTGGCAATTTTAAGCCTGGTGGACTTCAACTCCCAGAATTCCACAGCCAGCAACTGGCTGTGGAATTCTGGGAGTTGAAGTCCGCCAGGCTTAAAGCTTTGCTGGCTGTGGAATTCTGGGAGTTGAAGTCCGCCAGGCTTAAAGCTTTGCTGGCTGTGGAATTCTGGGAGTTGGAGTCCGCCAGGCTTAAAGCTTTGCTGGCTGTGGAATTCTGGGAGTTGGAGTCCGCCAGGCTTAAAGCTTTGCTGGCTGTGGAATTCTGGGAGTTGAAGTCCACCAGGCTTAAAGTTGCCAAGGTTGGAGATCCCTGATCTGAAGAATATAATTGGATTATTGATTATCATACATATCATACCCTGATCTAAATTGAGGTATAGGTAGTCCTTGATTTACTTTATTATTTTATTTTATTTTATCAAATTTGTATACCGCCCTATTCCCAGAGGGGCTCAGGACGGTGAACAGCCCAAATAAAATACAATTTACATACAAAAGTTAAAAGCTATTAAAAAGATTACATTTAGGCTCAAAAAAATTAAAATCATCAATTTATATAAACATTTAAAACCCAATTTAAACTCAATTTAAAAGGGAGAGTTAGGCCAGACCCGCCTGTTGGACTAAAAACGTTTTTAGGGCGTTACGACTACAATTGAGCTTCAAATTTATGTGGTTAATTAAGTGGGACAATAGAGCCCCAAACTTGGTTGCAAACTTAGGTTAGGTCACAAAAGGGGGTCACATTAAGCCCTGGACACTGCGACCGTCATAAATATGAACCAATTACCAAGTGTCTGAATTTTGCTTATGTGACCACGGGGATGTTACAACATTCGTAAGTGTGAAAAATGGCCGTAAGTCACATTTTTTCAGTGCTGTTGTAACGGACACTAAACGAACCGTTGTAAGTCTATATTTGCAGAAATGAAAAGCTGAAAGCTGCATCTGTGAGAAACGTAAGGCGAAACCAACATGGCCTCCACATTTCTGCCGCTGCTGCAGAAAACGATCCAGAATCTCTGAAACTATGGACCATGTGTTTGATTTCCATTCTTTGGTTCCCTCTTTTTTTCTTTTTTCTTTTTTTTGCAATCACGGCCTTTTTCTCTTTTTCCTTGCAAAGAATAGACCTCTGTGAAATAGGGAATATTCCACACCACTGCGGAATACTTTTTAACGTTTAAAAACAGCTCCGTTGGAGGGCGTAACGTATTTTTGAGCTCTCCCAACTCAACACAAACATCTAGATTTGTAAAAAATAAATTAAAAAAGGCTGAGAATAACTCCGAATTATTATTCTCCCCCCCTTTATAAAGGATAATATTTGTAGCTCAGAGTTGAAATGAGGAGTCCTGGGTGCCCTCTGAGCTGGGTTGTTTTCTTTTAGACATTTCATGACCCAGCTAGGCAACATGATCAGTGCTAGAAGGGTTTGCAAAGGGGAGGAGGAGGGGGAGAGATCCTTGGTGCTCTCTTAGCTTTGTCGTTTTCTTGCTTTCTTACAGATATCTCATGATCCGGCCAGGTAGCATCATCAGTGCTAGAAGATAGGGGGTTTGCAGCAGGGTGGATTTGATTTCAATCAAGCCGATTTAAATCACGATTTAAATCATTAGTAAAAAGCCTTGATTTAAATCAACTCGATTTAAATCATTCATTTTTAAAGAGCAACTGTCATCCCTGTCCCACAGCAGCTCTTCCTCTGTCTCACCAACAGTCCCAGCCACTTTAATGAGATGGCTGGTGATGCTGCAGGGACACAATTATTTCTTTTATTTATCAAATTTATAGACCGCCCTACTCCCAAAGGACTCAGGGTGGTGAACAGCCGGAATAAAATACAAACCATATAAACGTTAAAAACCCATTGAAATTATTAAATGTTTTGGCCCAAAAACAAATTTAAAACCCAATTTATAAGACAAATTAAAAACAATTTAAAAATTTAAAAGGGAGAGTTTAAGGACACAAGAAGGACATGGGGGGCAGCAGGTGAGTGGATTACTCACTGACAGGCGCTGCCATGATGGATCTGACATGACAGGTGCTCTTTAATATATTTATAAGCTGCTTAGAAGGTTTCACTTTCATTTTTACTGCTTGCCCTTCTTCCTTCACGTGGTACAGAGGCATTTCTCTTCAAACAATCATACAGTTTGTAGTGTGCATAGATTTGTGAAAACAAGGGGAAAAAGAAATATTCCTGAACTTTGTTTTACGATCGATCTCATGGTTTACTGTGAAATTGTGTGAACGCATCAATGCAGTGCACATTATCGCAGTTTGCAGAGCTTGGATTTAGTGAACGAGTTTACCAAAAAAAGGTAACTATTGCAGAATATACAGCCTCATGCTGCACAAGTAAGCTCCACTTCAGGCTGAATAAAATAAATATTTATTGAATTTATATTGCCCCCTATTCGCCCATGGCGACTCAAGGCGGCTTACAGACTATAAAACCTCATTTAAAACAATAAAACTAATAAAAAGAATCAAATAAATTAATATACTAATACTAATTAGCATATTAATTAGTCCAGCCCAACCTGGACTGAGGGGGTTGATTATTTTAGTGGGTTTTAATATATGTTTTAAATTATATATTTATATACTTGCATACTTTGTGTATGTATTCTGTGTTTGTTGGGTTTGTTTTTTATTTGTTGTGAGCCGCCCTGAGTCTCCGGAGATAGGGCGGCATACAAACTGCATAAAATAAATAAATAAATAAAATAAATAATACTAATACTATTCAATACTCATACTCATACTATCCCACCTCCCGCCTCGGTGACAACCGATCACACGAGCCAGTGGATGGGCTCCATCCCGCTCGGGGTTCCCCAGGCTGCTGGCAGAACCAGATCTTCAGTGCCTTCCGGAAGAGTATTAGAGTGGGGGCCGTTCTAATCTCTGGGGGGGGATGATGTTTCCAGAGAGAGGGAGCCACCACGGAGAAGGCCTTTTTTCTGAGTCCCACCAGGTCTATCTCACTCGGGGATAAATAGATTTTTTTTCCCCCCCTCCAAAAGCATTTTATGAAAATAAATTTGATGCACATCAAAAAAATCCGATTTAAATAAAAGAAATTCATTTTTTTTTAAAAAAATCAATTTTAATCTACCTTGGTTTGCAGAGAGAGGAGGAGGAGAAAGACGATAAAGTTGTTGTTGTTGTTGTTATTGGTTAATCTGTAGTGAGATTCACAGTCTTTGAGGCTGGTTAATAGCTCAGCAGCTCGAGTCCTAACCAAGGACCTAGGAACTGTTCAGGTATCGTCGGAGGATGTAAGCTGTTCCGAGTAAGGTGGTTTTTAGTAGAGTCAAAATGACCAAGTCCAGTAAATTTAGAATTTCTCAATAATAACAACAACAACAACAACAACAACAACAACAACAACAACGACTGTGGGGTCCTTGGTGCTCTCTGAGTTTGGCGGTTTTCTGTAGACCTTTCATGACCGAACTAGGGAATATCATCAGTGTCCACTTTTGAACCGAATGCCGTTGAAGAATGAAAATGGAACAGAAACCATAGGGTTTATGCGTTTCGTGAGCAGAAGCATTTTACACACACACGCACACAGAGCGTCCCCCCCCCCCCCCAGCAGTGCACTTGCAGCTTTTTTGGTCTAGGCTGTGATGGCGAACCTATGGCAAGTGGCACGCAGAGCCATATTGGTGGGCACGCCAACGTTGCCCTAGCTCAGCTCCAGTGTGCATGCGCGCACCGGTCAACTGATTTTCAGGCCTTCCGGTCCCACCGGAAGTCAGAAAATGGGCTGTTTACGGCCTCCGGAAGGCCTCCGGAGTGATGGGGAAGGGCTGTTTTTGCCCTCCCCAGGCTCCAGGGGCTTTACTGGTCTAGCCATCACTGGTCTTAGGGACTTGCAACCTGACTGCTGGAACCTGTATGAAAAGCTAAAGCGACGGTGTCAAATTCAAGGTGAGGTGGCGCAGTGGCTAGAGTGCTGTACTGCAGCTACTTCAGCTGACTGCTAGTTCAGCAGATCAGCAGATCAAATCTCACCAGGCTCAAGGTTGACTCAGCCTTCCATCCTTCCGAGGTGGGTAAAATGAGATTGTTGGGGGCAATATGCTGTTTAGTATACTGTCGATTGTTGTAAGCCGCCCAGAGTCCTCGGAGACTGGGCGGCATAGAAATACGACTAATAAAAATAAATAAGGCCCGGCGCCCAGATCCAGCCTGCGGGGTGCTTTGATCTGACTCAGGGAGGGGGGGGGCCCTCCCTGGAAACAGTGAAGGACCGGCCTGCGGTGCTTCTGCCAGTGAAAATGGAGCTCGGGAGGGTCACACACAGCCTCTCCAAGCTCGAATTTTCTCTGGCAGAGGGATTCAGGAGGCCGTCACAGCCGAAAATGGAGCCCGGGAGTCCGTTTTCGCTGGCAGAGCGCTTGGTCCACCACGGGTGCCCCCCTCTCCCACCCCCAACACAAGTGATGTTGAGCTGGCCACGCCCCCCCCCGTCCCCTCCCCAAAGTCAACACAACCTTGATGCGGCCCTCAATGAAATGGGAGTTTGACACTCCGGAACTAACTCCTCCTCCTCCTCCTCCGTTGATCCCGGTTTTAACAATCCTAACGGCCCCAAAGACGTTGGAGATAAGAAGAGCAGAATCATGCTTTGGCGGGTAGGCCGAATAATGGATGACAGAGCTGGCAGAAATCGGAAGCACCGGCTACCCATGGAATGCGCTCCGTTTCAAGCCGGAGAACAGGAAATGGGAGTAGAACAAAAGAGCAGGGGAGGGCAGTCTCTGATTGCTTAACAAATTAGCTAAAACAAAAAGAACAACAAAAAAACCCAACAACATCCAGAGCCATCCAATCAAAAGAGAGAGAGAGAGAGAGAGAGAGAGATTCCTGGGGGATTGGCATGGGATCCAGAAACAGGAAGCCTTCTCCCCCACCCCAAGAATCAGTCAGTCAGTCTGTCTAGTTTTAAAGAGATACCATCTTCTTCTCCCTCTATTTTTTAAGATACCATCTCTGTAGTTTTTAAAAGATACCCCTTCTCTCTCTCTCTCTCTCTCTCTCTCTCTCTCTCGATATATCTATCAATCACTCTCTCCATCCATTATCCCTTTCCTTTCTTCCCCTCCCCTCCTTCTTCTCCTTCAGCTTCCTATCTTCCTCCTCCTTTCCTCGCTCCTCTCTTCCTTCGTTACTCCTCCCTTCACCTCCCTCCCTCCCTCCCTTCTCCCCTCTATCTGTTTCCTTCCTTCCCCTCCCCTCCTCTCTTCCTTCCTTACCCTTATCCCTTCCTTCCTTCCTCCCCTTCTCTCTTCTTTCCTTACTCTTATCCCTTCCTTTCTTCCTCCCTTCTTCTCTTCCTTCCTTCTCCCCTCCATCTATTTCCTTCTCTCTTCCTTCCTTACCCTTATCGCTTCCTTTCTTCCACATATCTTAAGGTAGGGGTCCCCAGGCCCCCCGGGCCGTGACCCACCTCTGCTTTGAAAGCAGGCTGTGGAAGGGGGGGGGCGAGTGCACATTCGCCCGTCCCCACTTGTGTGACCAGCGGGTGGGCACGTGGGTGAGTAGTGGGTGCCCTTGCCAACCCCTCTCCCTCCCCGCTTCCCCCCATCAGCAAAGCCGAAAAAAGGTTGGGGGGGGGAATATGCCGACTCTGTAAACCGCTTAGAGAGGGCTGTAAAAACACTGTGAAGCAGAATATAAATCTTAAATGCTATTGCTAGAAGGGCTGTGAGTGTTTTAACCCATGAATATAGATACCGTATTTTTCGGCATATAAGACACACCTTCCCCCCCAAAAGGGGGTGAAAATTTAGGTGCGCCTTATACACCGAATGTAGACCTGCCCACCCACTGACCCCCACCCTTTGGCCTCTGCCTCGCAGCAGTTTATTTATTTTATCTATTTATTGGTTCGATTTATATGCCGCCCTTCTCCGGAGACTCAGAGCGGCTTACAATGTGTTAAGCAATAGCCTTCCTACTTTTGTATATACCTGCTTAGTAGGGCTTCCCCCCCCCCCCCCAAAGTGGTGTTCTTTTTTATACGAAGTCAGCTTATTACCCCCACAATCTGGGTCCTCATTTTCCCTACCTCGGAAGGATGGAAGGCTGAGTCAATCTTGAGCCTGGTGAGATTCGAACTTGCAGTAATTGCAGGCAGCTGGTGCTACTTAACAGCACTTTAGTCTGCTGCGCCACCAAATTACCTCCTTGCAAACAAACAGCAAGAAGAAACAGCTCCTTTCAGCTTCAGCACAGCCTAATTAGCACAAGTTGATTGGATCGGCCTCCTGACTCTCAGCTGGTTTGCTCTCAGCTGTTTTGCGGCTGGCCTCTGCTGCTTGCTGCAAGGAGGTCAATTGCTGGAGCAGATTTTTTTTTTCCTTGTGCTGAACAAAGCGATGCTGAAAACGAAAATGAAAGTAAAGCAGGCTGTTTGCTGCAAGGAGGCAAAATTTTTTTTAGAGGCAGAGGGAGATTTCTTTTTCTTCTTTTCCTCACCAAAAAAGGTAGGTGTGTCTTATACTCCAGTGCATCTCCGAAAAATAGTTGTGTTTTTTAATACATGAAATATTGGTAGTCCTCGAGTTACGACCGTAATGGAGCCTGCCATTACTATAGTAGGTCATGAAGGGTGCAAATCAGGTCATCCACATGACTGACCTGATTTTACAACCTATTTTTTTTGTGGCAGTCATTAAGTGAAACTGTGGTCATTAAACGAACCAATGGTTTGCTACAAGCCAATTTTGCCGAAAACCGGAAGGAAATGCTGTTTTTCAACAAAGCATCATAAAATACGTAAAATGTACTTGATGACTGCAGGTTTGGCTTGATTATCAAACACAACCCCACCTCCACTCCCCCGAAGCATGGTCACGTGACCCCGAGAGGGGTGGACATTGCAGCTTCGTAGGTCAGGGGCATCCGTCGTAACTTCGAGTGGCCGTTATGCGAGTGCTTGTAAGCCGTGGACTATCTGCATTATGCAAACTGGCATGTCTAGTTTAATGACGAGAAGGACTAGGGCGTGATATGATAGCAGTCTCCCATATTGGAGGGGCTGTCACAGAGAGGAGGAAGGGGGTCAAGCTATTTTCCAAAGCACCTGAAGGCCAGACAAGGAACAAGGGATGGAAACTGACCAAGGAGAGATTCAACCTGGAAATAAGGAGGAATTTCCTGACAGTGAGAACAATAAAGTGATGGGACAGAAGTTGTGGAAGCTTCATCCCTGGAGGCTTTCAAGAAGAGACTGGACTGCCACCTGTCAGAAACGGTGTAGGGTCTCCTGCATGGGTGGGGGGGGGCAGAAGGGGGGTTGGACTAGATGATCTACAGGATCCCTTCCAATTCTGTTAATCTATAAACCTGTGCAGATCGTTGCGTTCTCGGGGTGGATCGTGCCACAAGCGAGAACGATCCCTTCAGAGAACAGAAAGTGGGTCATTGGTTCTCAGAAAAATCTCTCGCCCTGCCCTCAAAGCACGCCAGTTCCGTGTGGCGTGCAAGGGAAAAAAAAAAACACAGAACGTTTTGCACTTCCCTGCTGAAGCTTCCCTACGGTTTACAACGTCCCAGCCACCGAGTAAGATGTGCTGCCAAAATTAACTTTGGTGGAGCTCTGGGTTATGGCGAAACGGGAACGGACGTGTCCCATGCTGGTTAGAGGTAGGGATGGGTAAAATGCCCAGCTCTGGTGGGTGGGGGGATTGGGGTGGGATGGGGAGGAGGGAAGCAAGACCTTAAAGCATTACTATCTGTCTCTTTGTGCCAGGGGGTGCGCGAGTTATTGCAGTTCTTGCATAGGGCAGAGAGTGTCAAACTTGAGATGGAAGATATAGATAGATAGGTAGGGAGAGAGAGAGAGAGAGAGAGAGAGAGAGAGAGAGAGAGAGAGATCTGCAAGGGAGAGATTATTTATGTAACTCAGTGCTAATCTTTAGTCGCTCAGAGACCAGTGTGTAGAATTACTGTGCAGAAATTACAGAAAACAGAAATAGTTAATGATAATAAAATACAAAAGGAAGAAGATTGTGTACGTACACATAGAGAGAGACATATCTATATACACATATTACACTGTTTCATTCATTCAGATCTCGGATGTCTTCTGCTTGGGTTCCTTTTATTTATTTATTTTTGAGATATGTGTATGTATATGTGTATGTGGTTGCTCAGTGGCTAAGATTTTGAGCTTGTCAATCGAAAGGTCGGCAGTTCAGCGGTTCGAATCCCTGGTGCCGCGTAACGGGGTGAGCTCCCGTTCCTTGTCCCAGCTTCTGCCAACCTAGCAGTTCGAAAGCACGTAAGAAAAATGCCAGTAGAAAAATAGGGACCATCTTTAGTGGGAAGGTAACAGCGCTCCATGTGCCTTTGGCATTGAGTCATCCTGGCCACATGACCACGGAGACGTCTTCGGACAACCCCAGCTCTTCAGCTTTGAAACGGAGATGACCACCGCCCCCTAGAGTTGGGAACGACTAACACATAGATGTGAGGGGAACCTTTACATATATGTATATGTAATATGCACACACACACACATATATATATGTCTATATTCTAAAATATTTAAAATGTAGCTAGTCCTTGACTCCCAACAGTTCTGTTTAGTGACCGTACAAAGTTACAACGGCACTGATAAAAGTGGACTAGGACCATTTTTCACACTTATGACTGTTGCTACATTCCCAGGGTCACATAATCAAAATTCAAAAGCTTGTCAACTGACTCATATTTATGACAATTGCAGTGTTCCCGGGCTCACCTGATCCCCTTTTCAATGGAGTCAATGGGGGAAGCCAGATCCATTTTAACAACTGGGTTACTAACTTAACAACTGCGGCGATTCGCTTAACGTCTGTGGCAAGGAAGATTGTATCTGTCATCTATCTATCTTGATAGGAACTGGGTATGTCTAGTTTAATGAAAAGAAGGATCAGGAGTGATATAATAGCAGTCTTCCAATGTCTCAGGGGTTGCCCCAAAGAAGAGGTCTTCTCCAAAGCAGCTGAGGGCAGGACAAGAAGCAATGGGTGGAAATTCATCAAGGAGAGAACCAACGTAGAATGAAGGAGAAATTTCTTGACAGTGAGAACAATCAACCAGTGGAACAACTTGCCTCCAGAAGTTGTGAATGCTCCAGCACTGGAAGTTTTTAAGAAGAGGTTGGATAACCATTTGTCTGAAGTGGTGTAGGGTTTCCTGCCTAAGCAGAGGGTTGGACTAGAAGACCTCCAAGGTCCCTTCCAACTCTCCTATTCTATTCCTTCTGCAGAAGAAAACACTCCCTTTTAATAACAAGCTTTAGCCTGGCTCCTTGATACTTAAAACTTCAGTTTTAAGACAAATATGGAACTGTTACCTAGCTTGGAAGCATCGATTCCTATTCTGTCCCCCTTCCCCACACAGGCAAACACAGAACCAGGCACGCCTGCCAAGATTTTATTAAGCAATCAGACTACAAACTCTTGCAGATAAGAGTTTTGGCAGTAAATTGCGAAATGCCTGCCAAGTCAGTTTTCCCTCACAGTCAGCAAGAGAGAGTTTATCCTCAGTCCGGTTCAGTAGCAAAAAGTAATCCACGAAGCAAGAGTTTAGCCAAGGTCCAATCCAAATATGCAGAAGCCAGATTTCAGGTAACGCGATGTGACTCTCAGGTTTTTAACTTTGACCGTCACAAAGCCTGCCGAGCAATCACACCCCCTTTTATCTCTTGTGGGGCGTGGCTCAGTGACTCAACTCAATCTCTGGCCCTCCCATGTCTCTTTTGTTGCTGCGCACGCTTCTCCCTCTGACGCTGCCTGGGATCAAGCCAGGATTCATCATCCTCGCTCCCTATCTGTTGTTGTTCCGATATGCTTTCCTCCTGGCATATCCCATGTCACTGCGTTTTTATATTTACCAGCAGAGCTATTATTTCTGAACTGTCAGACTTACCGTAGTTTGCCAAGTTTTCTTATCCGTATCTACTGCGCATGTCCTGCATTCTTTCCCTTTTTTTTTTTCCTAAAAACTTTCTTTTGTTTTCCAGCCAGCTAAGGTCAGGCTGGGGATTCTTTGCCAACATGTAATTATTTTAGATTAGTAAGATGTTTTATTTTCTTTACAATAAATATGAGTTTAATTAGAAGATGTATTCCGGTTTTATTGATCAAAGTATACAGAAGGATAAAAGTCACGATCCAACTCAAAATGAGGGCAATTACCCCACGCAAGGTAACGGGGCTGATTGCCGCTCTGACATCCCAGACTGTTCCTCTTGGCCTTCGGATGTAACCTGAGGCCTTGCCAGAGAGGAGGGTCCTGGAGTGGGAGGCCTTATCAGTTCCTCCCCATCACCTTCTGAGTCCTCTTCCTCCATTAGGACAGACTCGGGAGTCGGGGGTCACAATTCCTCTCTTTAGCATCCTTGCATTTTTTTGCCTTCGCAGTGAAGAAGAATATTCAGATTCCCATCGGAGGCAATCCTGGGTGTTGATCCAGAAGCCGGAAGAAGCGCAAAGGACAGATCCGTAGCCCAGCTCCACCTGCCAGCCTATCCAACATGTCGGGGCCTGTGCCAAGCAGGGCCAGAGTTTACACAGATGTAAATACACACAGACCACGGGAATACTGGGATTACGAGTCGCATGTGGTGGAGTGGGGGTAAGTGTACCAAAGCTCTTGTAACACTGCTCGATTTTATTCCGTTCTACAATTCTGTTCTGTTCTGTGGAGATTCACAGTCCTCCAGGTCATGATTGTCGCACAGGTGCTTTTTCAGGAGGCAACCGGACTTTCTTATTTCTTTTCTTTTGAAGACGTTTCGCTACTCATCCAAGGAACTTCTTCAGCTCTGACCGAATAGTGGGGAAGGGAAGGATTGATAACTCCTTGCAGACAGCTGGTCATTTGCATCCTTTCAGAGGGTCGTTGAGGCCACTTGGAGGTTGGTCTGTGTCCTCAGGGTCACCTGAGTAGTGCCGATGGGCGTGGACCTTCTTGGAACTGCTGAAAAGACAGTGTTGTAATCTATTCTGTGTCTATTTTGTTCTGTTCCTTGTTCTGTTCTGTTTTCTGCTCTATTCTATTTTCTGCCTCATTTTATAATCTCCTCCCATCCCATCCCGTCCCCTCTCTTTTCTCTTTTCTCTTCTGTTTTCTTCTCCCAGTCTTCTTTTCTCTGTTCTGTTTTCTTCTTCCATTTTTCTCTTCCCTCTCCTCTCTTTCCTCTTTTCTCCTTCCCATACCATGTGAGCTACCACACTCCACCACCAGGTGGAGCCAGAACTCCTGGTGATCGGCCCAATGTCACCTAATCGTTTTTCATGCCTAAAGTGGGACTAGAACTCGCCCTCCCCTGGTGATTGGCCCAAAGTCACCTAGCCACCTTTCATGCTTAAGGCGGGACTAGAATTCACAGTCTTCTGGTGATTGGCCCAAAGTCACCCAGCTGGTGTCATTTCCCACAAACGTTGAAAAGGATCCATCACATACTTAAAAGCTTTTATCCCTCTGTGGCTAAAACCATGGATGCGGTGGAGAAGCTGGGATCTTTCTAAAGCCAGGAAATAAGAAAATAAAATTGGTCAGAGAATGACTTGGTGGCTGCTTCAAAATGAAAAAGAAAGAAGCATTGATTCACTGCTTCTCTATTAAAAGGGAGCCCTGATTGGCACATTATGTGTTAGGTATATCTTCTCTTCCTAGCCGCCCTTCAAAGCAGCCTATATAGCACTCTCACCTCTGTTTTGCATCACCTCCCCTCTGCAGTGCGAAGGAAATTTAGGCAGAGAGATTGTGAGAGTCTGCAAGTCAAGGTGGCCTTGTTCCTGCACTCTTGGGTCTCAGTCCTGTCGTTTCTGAAAATTATTTAGAGAATCAGGGGACTAGAGGCTAAAACATAAAAGAGGAACAGTTGCAGGAACTGGATATTTCTAATATAACGAAGAGAAGGACTAGGGGAGACATGATAGCAGCCTTTCAATATTTGAGGGGCTGCCACAGAGAGGAGGGGGTCAGCCTATTCTCAAAGCACATGACAGGACAAAAAGCAACAGATGGAAACTAATGAAGGAGAGAAACAACCTTGAACTTAGGAGAAATTTTCCTGACACTGAGAACTATTAACCAGTGGAACAGTTTGCCTCCAGAAGCTCCAACACTGGAGGTTTTTAAGAAGAGACTGGATAGTCACTTGTCTGGGATGGGTTTTTTAAAAAATTTGATTTATATGCTGCCCTTCTCCGGAGACTCAGGCCGGCTAACAATGCGTTAAGCAACAGCCTTCATACTTTTGTATATTTATACAAAGTCAGCTTATTGCCCCCACAAACTGGGTCTTCAACTGACCTCCCTTAGAAAGGATGGAAGGCTGAGTCAGCCTTGAGCCTGGTGAGATTCGAACTTACAGTAATTGCAGACAGCTGGTGTTAACCACAACGCTTCAGTCTGCTGAGCCACCAGGTTTATAGATCTCCTGCTTGAGCAGGGTGTTGGACTAGGGTTTCATCTCTTGTTATGGGTAGTCCTCAATTTACAACAGTTCATTCAGTGACCAAAATTAAAACAGCACTGGAAAAAGTGACTTATGGCCATTTTTCTGTGACTGTCTGTGAATTAATCTCTGAATATTGGAGAAATTTGCCAGTATTGCTCTAGATTGACCAGTGGTCCATGGAACATGTTACTGGTCTAAATTTTTTGACAGCGGGAAGAATATATGAGAAGGTCTAGTGTTTAAGGGACCAGGCTAAAAATTGGACTGTGAGTTCTAATCCCACTTTAGGCATAAAAGCTGGCTGGGTGATTTTACACCAATCACCAGAAGACCCTGAATTCTAGTCTTGCCTTAAGGAAAAAAATTCAGCTGGGTGATTGTGGACCACTCACCAGGAGACAGTGAGTTCTAGTTCTGCCTTCATCAGAGAAGCTGGCTGGGTGACTTTGGGCCAGTCGCCAGGAGATGATGAGTTCTAGTCCTGTCTTAGGGAAAAAAGTCCACTGGATGACTTTGGGCCAATCACTAGGAGACTGTGAGTTCTAGTCCTGCCTTAGGCACAAAAAAAAAAAAAGAAGACTCAGGCCAATCACCAGGAGAATTGAAGAAGCTTCTTAGATGAGAAACGAAACATCTTAAAGACGGGAAAGTCTGGCTATCTTTAAAAGTGATAGTTTTTATAGGGGGTATAGAAATTGGGGGGATTTATGATCTAGATTATAATTTGTAATATGTGGAATTATGATTTGGATTCTAACTTGTAATATTGGGGATAGATTATGTGTAGATATTATAAATGAAGGAAGGAATAGATGGTTATTATTTGGATGTTATTTAGAAATTTTTAGTACTGTTGGGGGTTAGAGTAGATGAAAGAAATGTATGATACGATATAATTTGGATTTCATTTTTTAAAAATCTTTGGGGAAGTTATATGAATAGTAATTTTTATAAGGGAAGCCAAGGCAGGGGAGGGAGGGGTGAGGGCGGGTAGTGGGGTAGGGGGGGAAAAAGGAGGGGAAAAAATTTGTACTTGTAAAACTTTTTCAATTAAAAAAAAAAAAGTTGGGGCATGATATGTTAGTCAGAAAAAGGATGCTACCAGACTCCTGATTTTTCCCTACTACAGACTAACAGTTCTTCTACGGTGAGTTGATTTCTTTGAACACAAGAATGCTTTTGGGTGGTGAATAATTTAATTCTCTTCCCTTGCATAATGCTCCTTTTTTTGTTTGTTTGTTTGTTTGTTTGTTTTGGTCTTACAGAAATCAAGACGACTATCAGCTAGTTCGAAAGTTAGGCCGGGGCAAATATAGCGAAGTCTTCGAAGCCATCAACATCACAAATAATGAAAAAGTAGTCGTTAAAATTCTGAAGGTGAGGCTGCTGTGCAGAGGGGAAAGATTTTACATGATGCCCTTTAGCTAATTTCGGTCAAAAAAATTTACGCCTCGTCATTAAGAGTCGCACAGGAGACCGTATGCAAGTTGACAGCTTAGTTAATTGCTCTGTCCCTGCGGCGTTCTGGGATAAACGTCCACAAAAGAGTAAGAAAACTCTTACTCTTTTGTAGAGTTAAAACGTTTTTAGCAATAGAAGAGAAGATTTGTAGCTCAGGGTTGAACTACGGAGTCTTTGGTGCTCTCTGAGCTTGCAGATGTTTCATAACCCAACTAGATAACATCATCAGGGATCGAAGGGAGAGGGGTGTGGGAGGAGGAGGACCGGGATTCTTGGTGTTCTCTGCACTTGATTTCTTATTACCAAACTAGGTAGCATCATCAGTGGTGGTGTGTGCAAGGAAACCACCCGACTCAGAGACCACCAAGGACACCAGATAGCTCAACAGGCTAAGTAGCCTGTTATTAACATCCAGCTGTCTGCAATTACACCAGTTCGAATCTCACCAGGCTCAGGGTTGACTCAGCCTTCCATCCTTTCTAAGGTAGGTCAATTGAGGACCCAGTTTGTGGGGGCAATAAGCTGACTTTGTATAAATATATAAAAGTATGAAGGCTATTGCTTAACGCCTTGTAAGCCGCCCTGAGTCTCCGGAGAAGAGCGGCATATAAATTTAATTTAAAAAAAAAACTATTAAAAAAGGGGATTTATTTATTTATTATGCTTGTAAGATGATTCTGGATGGCTGTTTTACAGATTGGGCAGCTCTGTTAATTGTGCCAGTATGTTAAGAATGGGACTTTTAAAGATAAAAATGTTATGGTGGTTAACAGCAGTGAACAGCAGGGTGCTGTCAGCCAGACAATGTCGACTGGCGACCCCCAGGGGGAGAGTCTTCTCTGTGGGGGCCCCTGCCCTAAGGAATGAACTGCCCCCAGATATACGAAGGATCCCCGACCTCTGTGCTTTCCGTCGTGCTCTGAAGACCTATTGTTTTATCAAGCCGGTCAATTTTTTTAAAATTAGATTTATATTCCGCCCTTCTCCGGAGACTCAGGGCGGCTTACAGTGCGTTAAGCAACAGCCTTCATCCTTTTGTATATTTTATACAAAGTCAGCTTATTGCCCCCACAAACTGGGTCCTCAATTGACCCACCTTAGAAAGGATGGAAGGCTGAGTCAACCTTCAGCCTGGGGAGATTCGAACTTGCAATAATTGCAGACAGCTGAATGTTAATAACAGGCTTTTAGTCTGTTGAGATATCCAGGCTCCTATTAAAGATAAAAATGTTATGGTGGTTAACAGCAGTGAAATAGAGACACACATGCCATCTTAGCATGGTCTTCCACGAGATCTTATACCATCCTGGTCAAATGGCTGCCCAATCTCTTCTTGAAAACCCCCAGTGTTGGGAGCATCTACAACTTCTGGTGGCAAGCAGTTCCACGGGTTAATTGTCCTCAATGTCTGGAAGTTTCTCCTTAAATCCAGGTTGCTTCTCTCCTTGATTAGTTTCCACCCATTGCTGCTTCTCCTGCCTTCTGGTGCTTTGGAGAAGAGGTTGACCCCCCCACCTTTTCTTTGCGGTAACCCCTCAAATATTGGAAGACTGCTATCATGTCACCCCTAGTTCTTCTTTTCATCAAACGAGACCTACCCAATTCCTGAAACCGTCCTTCATAATAATCAATCAACCAACCAACCAATCAATTAACCAACCAACCAATCAATCAGAATAGACCTTAGTCCAACCTCCTGCTCAAACAGGAGACCCTAGCACCCACAACTTCAAGTGGCAAGCAGTTCCACTGGTTAATCTGGCGACGTCCAGGGGTAGGGCATTCTCTGTGGGCGCCCCTACCCTCTCGAACGAGTTACCCCACCGAGCTGCAGACGGCGCCTGATCTCCGTTCCTTCCGTCGAGGCCTGAAGACTTGGCTATTTCAACAAATGGGCTGATTCAGATTCTTGGGTTTTATCATTTATCATTATTTGATTTTAACTGGTTTTAATTCGGACTTTTATTGTATGTTTTTGCTTGCGTTTGCCACCCTGAGTCCTTTGGGAGAAGGGCGGCATATAAATACGTATGAATGAATGAATGAATGAATGAATGGATGGATGGATGGATGGATGGATGGATGGATGGATGGATGGATGAATGAATGAATGAATGGATGGATGAATGAATGAATGAATGAATGAATAAATAAAAAATAATAAATAATAAATAATAAATAAATAAATAAGTTGTTCTAACTGTCGGGAAGTTCCTCCTTAGTTCTAGGTTGCTTCTCTCCTTGATGAGTTTCCACCCGTTGCTTCTTCTCCTGCCCTCGGGTGCTTTGGAGAATAGCTTGACTCCCTCTTCTTTGGGGCAGCCCCTGAGATATTGCAACACTGCTATCATGTCTCCCCTAGTCCTTCTTTTCATCAGACTAGACAGACCCAATTCCTGCAACCGTTCTTCATATTTTTTAGCCTCCAGTCCCCCAATCCTCTTTGTGGTGGTTCTCTGCTCTCTGGAAAGAGTACAGAGAAGAGTCCCAATGTCTTTTTTTTTTTTTTTTTTGGTATCGTGGTGACCAAAGTATTTCCAAGTGTGGATTTATCAGTGCAGTATTAAGCGTTTTATTTTTTTTTTTGCCTACGCTCAGGGAGAGGACATAACAGTGGATCTGGCCTACTTTTCCTTCCACATTTAAGAGCTGCTTGGAAGAAGGTTTTATAGTTGCCTTTTTGATTAGCTGAAAACTTCCTATTCTTGTGACGTGAATCCATATTCTAGAAGGACTCCAGAAAGAAAAGTGCAGAGAAGAGCAACTTCTATTCTAATAGACACACCCAGGTCCTGCAACCGTTCTTCATATGTTTTAGTCTCCAGGCCCTTTAATCAGCATACGAAGAATGGTTGCAGGACCTGGGTGTGTCTATTAGAATAGAAGTTGCTCTTCTCTGCATTTTACTTTCTGGAGTCCTTCTAGAATGGGTGTGTCTAGTTTAATGAAAAGAAGGACTAGGGGAGACATGATAGCAGCCTTCCAATATCTCAGGGGATGCCACAAAGAAGAGGGAGTCAAGCTATTCTCCAAAGCACCTGAGGGCAGGACAATAAGCCATGGGTGGAAACTCATCAAGGAGAGAAGCAACCTAGAACTAAGGAGAAATTTCCTGACAGTTAGAAAAATTAACCAGTGGAACTCTTTGCCACCAGAAGTTGTGGGTGCTCCATCACTGGATGTTTTTAAGAAGAGATTGGACAGCCATTTGCCTGAAATGGTATAGGGCTGTGATGATGAACCCATGACACGCGTGCCAGAGGTGGCATGCAGACTCCTCTCGTGGGCACACACGCTGTTGCCAGCTGCTCTTTCATGCCAGCCAGTTGGTCTTCGCGCGTGCCAAAGTGCCAGAAATCCGAAGATCAGCTGGCTGGTGTGTATGCACGTGCCAACCAGCTGGTTTTTGGATTTACGATGCTCCGGTGCATGCATGCACACACACGCCTACACATGCATGCATGTTCCGGTTTGGGCACTCGATGCCGAACAGGTTCCCCATCACATCCCCATCAGGCCAGCTGTCTGCAATTACTGCAAGTTCGAATCTCACCAGGCTCAAGGTTGACTCAGCCTTCCATCCTTCCGAGGTGGGTAAAATGAGGACCCGGATTGTGGGGGCAATAACCTGACTTTGTATAAAAAAGAACACCGCTTGGGGGGGGGGGAGCGAAAGCCCTACTAAGCAGGTATATACAAAAAGTATGAAGGCTATTGCTTAATGCATTGTAAACCGCCCTGAGTCTCTGGAGAAGGGCAGCATATCAATCAAACTAATAAGTAAATAAATAAATAGGGTCTCCTGGACTAGAAAACCTCCAAGGTCCCCTCCAATTCTGTTATTCTGATCTGTTATATAACTTACATATTTGCATATGCAGGTTTTTTGTTCTTTTTTAAAGAGTTACGGTGGCCTGTCCTGTTCCACTGGGAAGAAAGTCTAGGGAGCAGTTCCCAAATCACATTTGCGCAGAAGTAAACAGATCTTTTTGAGTTCTTCGGAGAAAAAGACCCTTGCTTTGCACTTCTTTTGCCTTCGTTAATTAGGGATTATGGGATAATTAACTCCTAAGGGCCCAGTTCCAAAGAGCTCAGTAAGGGTTCCAGGGCCAGTGGGGGGTTTCCCCCCCTTGTTTTTCTCTCAAAATAACAAAAGACTTCCAGAATCTTGCAAACCTGTTTTTGAATTCTCACTCATTTCACAATTCTATTGCCGTGGGAAGTACTGTTTTTGAGTGAAGAAGACTCAGGAGTCCCCCAAAGTCAACTTCCTGAATTGTTTTACGGATAATTCTGGGTTTATTCGTTTCAGAATTAATTGAGACCGAGCTTTGGAATTCTCCTTGGTGTACCGTACTTTTTCGGAGTATAAGATGCACTTTTTCCCCTTTAAAAGATGGTGGAAATGTTGGTGCGTCTTATACACTGAATACAGCCCTTTCTGGCTTCCCGACACCCCTCCTCCCGCACATCCCATTTTTTGCCAAAAGCAGGCCCGTTTTGGGTCTTTGATTGGGCTGTGGTTTGCTGTTAGCTTGTTGGTCTGAGCTGGTAGTTCCTTGGTTGTCCTGGCAAAATGGAAGGAGCAGGGCACTTGCCTGTAAACAGAGAGCAAAACTCCACTCCCATTGCGCTGATGATGTTCCCTAGTTGGGTCATGAAATGCCTGTAGGAAAACAATTAAGCTCAAAGAGCAACAAGGATTCCACATTCCTCCTCCTCCTCTTCCTCCCCACAAACCCCACTTCCTTGATGATGTTTCCTAGTTGGGTCATGAGATGCCTGTAAGAAAAGAACTCAGTTCTGAGAGTACCAAGGACTCCCAGTTCAATCCTAAGAAATAGTCTCTTCTGTTGATGCTTTAGCATCTACAGTCTCCTGTTCATCTCTCCTCTGAATTTATATACACTTTTCTTTTTCAAGTGACACAATATTTGTTTCCACAAACTCCCACAATTCGGTCACCACTTTTCTGCTGCAAAATTAAAGGCAACTCCTTTTCCTTTTCCTTTTCCTTTTCCTTTTCCTTTTCCTTTTCCTTTTCCTTTTCCTTTTCCTTTCCCTTTCCCTTTCCCTTTCCCTTTCCCTTTCCCTTTCCCTTTCCCTTTCCCTTTCCCTTTCCCTTTCCCTTTCCCTTTCCCTTTCCCTTTCCCTTTCCCTTTCCCTTTCCCTTTCCTTTCCTTTCCTTTCCTTTCCTTTCCTTCTTTCCTTTCCTTTTTCTTTTTTTGGTTACCCAAATATATTCAATAAGCAGAACCAGTAAGAAATGCTGGTTGCAGCTATAGCGGTTTCCTCCCATGCTCTCCCCCCGGTCTCCTGGAGCTTTGCCTATCCCAGCTAACCGATTGTTTTCCTTTGGCCAGCCGGTGAAAAAGAAGAAAATTAAACGAGAAATCAAAATCCTGGAGAACCTGCGAGGTGGCCCCAACATCATCACCCTTGCCGACATAGTGAAAGATCCAGTGGTGAGTAATTTTGATGGGTGGCATGCAGATGGGCTGAGGGAATACAGGGTCCAAGGGAGTTGGCTTTATTTTATTTTTTTGAAACATTTTTTTACTTAAAACAAAAACACAACATAAAACCAACATCATTATCTTTGTTAATTTTCAAACCAGCTACTTTCCCAAACTCTCCAATTTT
Organism: Masticophis lateralis; assembly: GCA_030761175.1. Classification (NCBI taxonomy): domain Eukaryota; kingdom Metazoa; phylum Chordata; class Lepidosauria; order Squamata; family Colubridae; genus Masticophis; species Masticophis lateralis. Next base: position 211,027,760 of record JAUDYJ010000003.1, on the reverse strand, counting down.
GTCTATCAGTGTAGTTATTGATGTTAATGGATCTTCAAGGATAAAGACCCGGTCATCTGCGAATGCTTTCAATTTGTATTCTTCTTTTCGAATGTCCGTTTCTTTTATGTCTCTTTCTTCTCTTATACTTCTATTTAGCACCTCTTAAGGTTAATATAAACAACAGAGGGGACAGTGGACAACCTTGTCTAGTACCTTTTTTTATCTCAATAGAATCTGTCAAGTCTCCATTTATCATTACTTTTGCTGTTTATTTATAATATATAGCTTCTATTGCTTGAATAAATTTTCTGCCAAAGCCCATCTGTTCCATTTGCAGCAGCATAAAACGCCAATTTACGTTATCAAAAGCTTTCTGTGCGTCTAGAAATATCAACGCCATTTGTTTTTCAGAATGGGCTTCATAGTATTCCGAAGTGTCCAGAATTATTCTCATATTGTCTCTAATTTGTCTTTTTGGCAGAAACCCATTTTGGTCTGTATGTATAAAGTTATTTAAATATCTTTTGAGTCTTTCTGCCAATATTGAAGCAAAAATTTTATAATCTGAATTTAGCAGGGATATAGGTCTATAGTTTTTGATTTGTTGTGGGTCTGTATCCTCCTTCGGAATCAATGTAATACAGTTGCAAGAAAATGTATACAAACCCCTTGGGATTACGTGGAGTTTTGCATGAATTGGTCATAAAATGTGCTCTGAACTTCATCTAAGTCACAACAATAGAAAAACACAGTCTGCTTAAAATAATACTACACAAACATTAGATGTTGCCGTGGTTTAATTGAACATAACATGAACACATTCACAGTGCAGGGAGGAAACCTTTGGATTTAATAACTGGTTGACCCTCCTTTGGCAGCAATGACCTCAACCAAACGTTTCCTGTAGTTGCAGATCAGACCTGCACAACGATCTGGAGTAATTTTGGACCATTCCTCTTCACAAAACTTTCAGTGTAGCAATATTTATTTATTTATTTATTTATTTATTTATTTATTTATTTATTTATTTATTTATTTATTAGATTTATTAGATTTCTATACCGCCCTTCTCCTAGCGGACTCAGGGCGGTGAACAGCCAATTAAAAAACCAGTACACAAACATTTAAAAACATACTAAAACCAATATAAATTAGGCTGAAAGTATAAAACCGAATGAAAACTCTAAAAAGTTAAAATTTACAAATATTTAAAAAATAGAAGGGATCAGGCAAGTCCGGCAAGTTGAAAGAGGTGAGTCTTTAGAGCCCGACGAAAAGTCCGGAGGTCAGCAATTGTTCTCAGTTCTGGAGGAAGATCATTCCAGAGGGTGGGGGCTACCACAGAGAACGCTCTCCCCCTGGGGGTCGCCAGCCGGCATTGTCTGGCTGACGGCACCCTGAGGAGGCCCTCTCTGTGGGAGCGAACCGGCCGGTGGGAGGCAATTGGTGGCAGAAGGCGGTCCCGTAAGTACCCTGGTCCTAAGCCATGGAGCGCTTTAAAGGTGATTACCAACACCTTGAAACACACCCGGAAGTCAACCGGCAACCAATGCAGCTCACGCAGGAGAGGTGTCACGTGGGAGCGCCCCGTCGCTCCCATAATCCCCCGCGCGGCCGCATTCTGCACCAGCTGAAGCCTCCGGGTGCATCCCAAGGGGAGCCCCATGTAGAGAGCATTACAGTAGTCCAAGCGAGACGTGACGAGCGCCTGAGTGACTGTGCGTAGGGAGTCCCGATCTAGAAAGGGCCGCAACTGGCGTATCAGGCGAACCTGATAGAAAGCCCCCCTGGCCACGGCTGTCGTATGATCCTCTAAAGACAGCCATGGGTCCAGGAGGACGCCCAAGTTGCGCACCCTTTCCGTGGGGGCCAATGATTCGCCCCCAATAACCAACGATGGAGTCAGTTGGCTATATCGGGACGCCGGCAGCCACAGCCACTCGGTCTTGGAGGGGTTGAGTCGAAGCCTGTTTCTCCCCATCCAGACCCGCACAGCTTCAAGGCACTGGGACATCACTTCCACGGCATCGTTGGGGTGGTCTGGGGTGGAAATGTACAGCTGAGTGTCATCAGCGTACTGATGGAATTCCACCCCAAAATCACGGATGATATCACCCAGCGGCTTTACATAAATGTTGAACAGAAGGGGCGAGAGGACCGACCCTTGTGGCACCCCACACACTAGGCGCCTCGGGATCGACCGCTGCCCCCCTGTCAACACAGATTGCGACCGGTCGGAGAGGTAGGAGGAGAACCACCGTAGAATGGTGCCCCCCACCTCCAATCCCTCCAACCGGCGCAACATAATACCATGGTCGATGGTATCAAAAGCCGCTGAGAGGTCTAACAGCACCAGGATAGAGGAGTACCCCCTACCCCGGGCCCTCCAGAGATCATCCACCAACGCGACCAATGCCGTTTCGGTGCTGTAACCAGACCTGAAGCCGGATTGGAGCGGGTCTAAATAGACAGCTTCATCCAGGTACCGGGGGAGCTGCCACGCCACCACACTCTCAACAACCTTCGCTAGAAAGGGAAGGTTGGAGACTGGACGGTAATTTGCCAAAACAGCTGGGTCCAGGGAGGGCTTCTTGAGGAGGGGCCTCACCACCGCCTCCTTCAAAGCGGTCGGTAGGGCACCCTCACTCAAAGAAGCATTTATAATCTCCTGGAGCCAGACTCGTGTAACCTCCCGGGAGGCCAGCACCAACCAGGAGGGACACGGGTCCAATAAACATGTGGTAGCGTTCAGTCTTCCCAGGATCCTGTCCACGTCCTCGGGAGCCACAGGATCGAACTCAGCCCAGATAACACTCTCAAGGCCGGGCTCAGTCACCTCGCCCGAACTAACCCAGTCGGCGGCCAAATCACCCCGAATCTGAGTTATTTTATCATCCAGATATTGAACAAAATCCTCAGCACGTCCCTGCAAGGGATCCTCCCGCGCTCCCAGATGAAGGAGGGAGCGGGTCACCCTAAACAGGGCGGCTGGGCGATTATCTGATGACGTAATAAGAGCGTCATATTCTTGGGATGTCTGGTGTGAATCGCTCTCTTAAAGTCATGCCACAGCATTTCAATCAGGTTGCGGTCAGGACTCTGACTGGGCCACTCCAGAAGGCGTATTCTGTGCTGTTGAAGCCATTTTTTTGTTGAATTACTTGTATGCTTTGGGTCATTGTCCTGTTGCATCACCCATCCTCTACGGAGCTTCAGTTGGCAGACAGATGGTCGTACGTTTTCCTGCAAAATGTCTTGATAAACTCTGGAATTCATTTTCCCGTCAATGACAACAATCCGTCCAGGCCCTGAGGCAGCAAAGCAGCCCCAAACCATGATGCTCCCTCCGCTGTGTTTTACAGTGGGGATGAGGTTTTGATGTGGGTCTGCTGTGCCTTTTTTTCTCCACACATAGTGTTGTGTGTTCTTCCCAAACAACTCAATGTTGGTTTCATCTGTCCACAGTATATTTTGCCAGTCGTGCTGTGGAACATCCAGGTGCTCTTTTGCAAACTTCAAACGTGCTGCAATATTTTTTTTGGACAGCAATGGCTTCCTCCGTGGTGTCCTCCCATGTACTCCATTCTTGTTTAATGTTTTCCTTATTGTAGATGTGTCAACCAAAATGTTAGCATGTGCCAGAGATTCCTGTAGGTCTTTAGCTGACACTCTAGGATTCTTCTTTACCTCATGAAGCATTCTGCGCTGTGCTCTTGCGGTCATTTTTACAGGATGACCACACCTAGGGAGCGTAGCAACAGTGCTAAACTTTCTCCATTTGTAGACAGTCTGTCTTACCGTGGACACATGACCATCCAGGGTTTTGTAACGCTTTCCAGTTTCATGCAAGTCAACAATTCTTGATCGTAGGTCTTTTGAGAGCTCTTTTCTGCGAGGCATGGTTCACATCAGACAGTGCTTCTTGAAACCAGTACACCCAAAACAGGTGTGTGTTTTTAAAGGGCAGGACAGCTGTCAGCAACACATCCAATATCATCACACTGATTGGAGTCAAGGTTGGCTCTCTCCTGGCTCCAATAAGCTCTTGGAGAAGTCATTAGGCTAGGGGCTCACATACTTTTTCTTCCCTGCACTGTGAATGTGTACATGTTATGTTCAATTAAACCATGGCAACATCTAATGTTTGTGTAGTATTATTTTAAGCAGACTGTGTTTTTCTATTGTTGTGACTTAGATGAAGTTCAGAGCACGTTTTATGACCAATTCATGCAAAACTCCACGTAATCCAAAGGGCTTCACATACTTTTTCTTGCAACTGTATATGCCTCAGACCATGACTTGGGTATTTCCTTCTTTGCTTCACTTCATTCATAACTTCTAAAAGTGGGAGACTCAAAGATTCCTGAAATGTCCTATAATATTCCGCTGGCAATCCATCTGGCCCTGGTGCCTTTCCATTCTTTTGTTTCTTAATTGCCTCTGTTAGTTTATTCATCATTATATTTCCCTCTAGCATCTCCTAATATCTTTAGGAATCCTAGATAAATTTGCATTTTGAAGTTATCATGTCACATTTTCCTCCTCTTATCTTTTCTTTCTCATACAATTGTCTATAGTAATCCTGTATAATTTTTTTCTTCTTTTTATTTCCAAATTTACTTTGTCCTTGGCCATCGATTAGTTGTATTATTTTTCTTGATTCTCTCTCTTTTTTCAACTTATATGCTAATGATCTTCCTGGTTTATTAGCATTCTCAAAGTAGTTCTGCTTAGTACTTCTAATTTTTTGAACTAGTTCTTTCTCCAATAAGTCCATTTTATGTTTTATTGTATCCATTTTCACTTTAATGTCTTATGTGAAAATTTCTGAACCTCTTTTTCAAATCTCTTATAGTCCTCTTCCAATATTTTGTATGCTTGTCTTTTCTTCGCATTTCTCTTCCTTGTATAATCCATTATTAAACCTCTAGCATAGGCCTTCATCGTATCCCAAAGATTTTGCGTCGAAATATCTTCTTTCCTATTCTCCTTAAAAAAGAACGCCAATTCTCTCTCCATTTTCTGTAGAAAGTCCTTTTCTTTTAATATAGTATTATTTAAAGTCCATCTAAATCTTCTCCTTTGTCCTTTCCATTTCACTGTCACTGGATTATGATCTGCCCAGGTATTTGCTTCTATCTCAATTTGTTCTATGTTTAGCGTCAATTCCATTGTTCGTCCATATCATATCTAATCTAGACCAAGATGAATGTCTATTAGAATAAAAAGTATATTGTCTGTTTTTTCCATTTCTATTTCTCCATGCATCTTTTAAGTTCATTTCCTCAGTCATCTTAAAAAAAGATTACTGTAGTATCTTTCTACTATGTCTTATTGTTTTATAGTCGAAGTCTCCATCCACTATACCATTAAAATCTCCCATCATACAAATATTATCATATTCCAGTTCAATTATTTTCGTATGCAGTTTTCTATAAAAGTCACTTTGATTATTATTTGGAGCATATATTGCAACTAAACGAATTTTCATATTATTATCCATTATCTCCACCATCAGAATTCTTCCTTCTTCGTCTGCATATATTTGTTCAGTTGGTATTTCGTTTCTAATATATAAAGCCACTCCTCTTTTTTTACGTTGTGGCAATGATGTGAAGATTTTCCCTAATTTTGAATGTACCAATAACTGTTCATGTTGCTTTTTAATATGTGCTTCTTGTAAGCAAATTATATCAAAATTTAATTTTCCTAATTTGTGAAGTATCTTCTTTTAACAGTTGAATTAAGTCCATTTATGTTTATTGAAATCAATTTTCTCTCTTCCATATTCATACTTTATATGCAGGCTTTACTGCTCTAGTTGATCTTAATTCACACTGTTCTTTGTGTTCCACAATCCCTCCTACTTCACCTTCTGCTTTTTAAATCATTGCTAGTTCTTGGACTTCTATGGTGCTACTGTCGTTTGAAATTCCATTTCCATTTCCTTCTCTTTAAAAAATTCGGCACGAAATGCTCTCGCTTTGTCTATTCAATCAATTCTGTATCTTTGGAGTTGCCACGTTAACACTAATCCCTCTGGTACTAGCCATCTATAGTTCAAAATATTGAAGTAATATTTTAGTCAGAAATTGATATTCTCTCCTCATCTCTCTCACTTTTCTTGGCATTTGCTTCAAAACCACAATTTCTTTCTCCTTATACTTCATTGTTTTTTTTCTCTGACAATCTGCAGTATTTGTGCTTTGATTGGTTTCTTAGTAAATCTTATATGCACCTCTCGTGGCAACTTGTTACGCATTGCATATCTAGTATAGACTCGATATATCTCATCCACACCATCCATCATCTCCTTAGTAATTTCTAGTGCTTCAGCTAGCATTCCTATCATTATTTCTGCTAAATTCTCTCCTTTCTCTTCTTCCACATTTTGAAATTCTGATTTGTCCATCTCCCATCCAGTTAGTCCACTCCTGTCACATTCACCTTCTCCCAATCTGTTATCTATATCTTTAATTTTTTCCTCTTTTTGCTCCTCATTTTTCTCAAGCTTTTGCAGTCTCTCTTCATGTTTTAACATCATTTACTGTATACTCACGACTTTTTCAACTGTCTTGAGTTGTTGTTGTTCCATCCTCTGGACTGTTTGAAAAATCATTTGTAATGTCGTATCTTTCTCCCTCTCTTTTTCTTTATCCTTCTCCTGCTGAAGCATCGTCTGAATTGATCGCTGTCCTCCAGATGGCGACGAGGAGGGTGTAGTTGAAGCAGATCCAACTGTCGCTACTTTTCTACTCATTCTGTCCAGTAGTCACCAAAGGCCAAGAACAAAAAAGAAAAAGCCCCAAAAAGTAAAAAGTGTAAAAAAAGAAGGGGGAAAAAGAAAAAACAAACAATTTTTCAGGTTCTTCAAAACCCTAATCCACTTTGAGAGAGAAGAAAAAAAAATGAGTAGTCCCACTGACAATGGAAATACACTAAGGGAAGGTCAAATTCGAAAAAGGAGAAATAATAATAAAACAGAGGAAGACCAAATAGCCAACTAGAGAGGAAAATAAAAATCAAGAATCAATCTTCAAGCTTTTGTATACCTTAGTCCAACACGATTATTTAAAAACAAAGAAAGGAAATTCCATCAAAAATATTTTAGCAGGGGAAATGTACTGAGATTTATCATTTAACATGAACAAAAAGAAAAACAAAGTAATAAAAAAATAAAAGACAATTTCAATTTCGTCTGCAATACTTCTGCCCAGGCATTAACAAATCTCTCTCCTTTGCCTCTGACAGCCTCCTACTTCTGATAGTTCCCCGAAGAGCATCTGAATAAACAAAGCAGATAGATCCAAACTCTCTCAGATGTCCTTCCAACAATCTTATCAGCAAAGTTCAGAGTCCTTGGCTTATAACAACAGTTACACAATTATTTCAATTTGCTATTTTAATAGAAAAGAATAACAAAGTTTCCAATCCAGTAGATGGCAGTATTACACACTCTCCTATTTTCCCCCGCTCTTATAGTCCAAAATTTTTTTGTCAGTAAAAGAAAAAAAAAAGAAAAGAAAAATTAGAACAATCTTCAAAAAAGAAAAAAAAAAAAGAAAAATTAAGTCCAGAAGGAAAAGTATAAGGCACAAGGGCTTACAGGTATTAAACTCTCAGTTCTATCAATCCTTTTCAATCCAGTCCCGGTCAAAAGCAGCATGCATGCATGCATGCATGCATGCATAAATAAATAAATAAATAAATAAATACAAATAAAAAATTAAAATTAAAAATTAAAACTCCATCAATGTAAATAATTTTGCTTACTTTCGCCGCTTGATTTCCTTTTAACTCCAATTTAATTCCAATTTCAATCTCAGGGTGTTCTTTACATTTATTTAAATTGAAAGTCTCTCACCGCATCGACTCACACTACTTCTATTCTTCTTCCGGAGCTTTCCCAACTTCAGCAGCAACTATGGCTGCCATCCTGCTGCTAGAAAAAGGGCTTCTCCTGGATCAACCAGGGACTTGGCGGTGTCCCTGGGATTGTCAGGATGTGCCCTCCACTATCACAGTCAAAACAAAACTCTGAGGTCCAAAAAGGACCGTCCAGCAGTGGGGCTTTCGGTGGCGATCCTGGATCCCAGGAATCCTCTGTCCGTTCCATCGCGACGTCAGTTCCTACCCCGGCTTTTTTTCTTTTTAATTGATTTATGAAAAGATAGAGGATAACATTAGTATTATCCCCCCTCTCTCATCTATATCTATCTGCCTACCTATATGCATATGTCATTCTATTTCATTAGTCTTATCATCTACATAATTCTCTTTTTGTCTCTCTTATCATTTCTATATTATCTATATCTACCATATCTCTCTACCATCTATTTATCTATATCTATCTATCTATCTATCTATCTATCTATCTATCTATCTATCTATCTATCTATCTCCATCCATTCATCCATCCATCCATCCATGTATATCTGTCTGTCTGTCTTCTATCTATTATCTATCTAATCATCTTTCTGCCTCCACCCATCCATCCATCCATCCATCCATCCATCCATCCATCCATCCATCCACATGTCTGTCTGTCTGTCTGTCTGTCTGTCTGTCTGTCTGTCTGTCTGTCTGTCGTATTTTAAAACTGGCCATCTCCTTCATAGAGGGGATTCTGGGCAGTGTTTATTCTGTCTTTGTATTGTTGTTAGCTATCCAGTGCCTCGACACGGAGATGGGCAGCATATAAGTTGAATAAATCCTATATTTTTTTTAAAAAAATAAAATCTAGTTCACCAGAGGCACAGAGTCTAGCTCACAGGTTGCAGACCGATCTTCTGTCACCTAATTAGGCAAATAGCACATTTTAAGCCGTGTCTGGGGCTGACGGGTAAAATTGCTTACAAACGCCTGTTGCCTTTTTTATTTCAAATAATAACCCCACCAGACAACCTCCCGGACTGTATCCTCATCAGGTAGCTCAGCATTTCAGGTGTTTTTGGTCACGAGTTCCTAAAATGGTAAAAGTGATATTTTATTTCCTGTTTTTGCCTCTGGTTCCCGTCTCCCCCTCCCCCCAAGCTTATTCTGAAAGGTTTGATCAGATCAGGCCTCAGAATTAATTCAGCTTTTTACAAAATGCAGCCTTCTCCTCCTAATTTTTCCTGGGCTCTAGAAATGTCAGCCGTCAGTCAGTCAGTCAGTCAGTCTCTGAGCAGCCTTTAATGCGGCCTAATAAATCATGCATTGGAAGAACAAGAACCCCAGGTGACTGACCTTCTCTCTTCTTTCCTTCCTTCCTTCCTTCCTTCTTTCCTCTCCTAGTCACGGACCCCTGCCTTGGTGTTTGAACATGTGAACAACACAGATTTTAAGGTACGGTTTTCCATCCATCGGAGAGGGCAGCGTTTTTAATTTCTTGGCTTAAGTGAGGGATGGGGGTGGGTGGGAGAGAAAGCTTTGATGGGGACATGGAAGCAAAGGGATGGCGAGGAAGCTGGGAGCGCCTTAGTGATCTGATTTTCGGAGGAACTCCTGCGTTCCGTTTTGAGTGGCTGCCAATGGATTTGGGCGAAAATGTGTGTCGAATGATGAAGACATAAATGCTTAAAAAGCCATCCACATCCAGAGAAGCAGAGATCAGCATCAAGATTAATACTAGATAAAACGAGCAGTAAAGCACAGGAACCATTAAGACCGTTCCACGAAGACTGGCAGGGCAAGTCCTTTGTATCTAGAGAGCAAACCTTACACCCTTGGTGGCCCTGATGAGGTTGTCTAGTTTGGTAATGAAATGTCTGTGCAAGAAAATGGCCTAGCTCAAGAGAGCCCTAAGGACCCCAGAGTTATCCTCCTCCTCTTCACAAATCCCACTCCCTTCTAGCACTGATGATGTTCCCTACTTGGGTAATGAAACAACCTCAGAGAGCACCAGATCTCCCACAATCCTCCTCCTCTCCATCAGCCCCACTCCCTTCTAATACAAAATGCCATCTAATTGGATAATGAAACATCCACCAAGGACCCCCCCCCCCCCCCCCGGTTCAACCCTGAGCTACAAAGAGTCTCTTTCATTAGCTTCTGTTTTATTTTTCTCCTTGGGGGTTCCCACTCTGGCCTGTGGGGATATTTTCCAGTTCACAACTTAACCAAGAAGAGTGTGAGATTGAGCGCCGTTAACTTCCTTGCTGGGTTAGAAAAAGGGAAGGTTGCCGCTTTATTCATCTGGACCGTGTTGTTGTGTTCATTTCCCACAGCAATTATACCAGACGTTAACGGACTACGACATTCGGTTCTACATGTATGAAATCTTGAAGGTGAGTTGCCTTTTGTGAAGTCTTTTGAGACGGTCCGGAAATTTTGAGTTTGAGAAATGAGAGGCCGGCTCATTTTGGAGCGGATAATGTCTTATTTTTCTTTCGCTGAGGGCTTGGGCAAGTTTCTTTGGGTTAAGACAGACCAGGAGAGATGAATCATATCTCTCTTAATTCAGAAGTGTCTGTGTCCCCTTCCCACCCTTTCCTTTCCTTTCCTTTCCTTTCCTTTCCTTTCCTTTCCTTTCCTTTCCTTTCCTTTCCTTTCCTTTCCTTTCCTTTCCTTCCCTTCCCTTCCCTTCCCTTCCCTTCCCTTCCCTTCCCTTCCCTTCTTCCCTTCCCTTCCCTTCCCTTCCCTTCCCTTCCCTTCCCTTTTTCCCCTCCCCTCCCCTTCCTTTCCCTTTTTCCTCTCCTCTCCCTTTCCTCCTCTCCTCTCCTTTCCTTTCCTTTCCTCTCCTCTCCTTTCCTCTCCTCTCCTTTCCTTTCCTCTCCTCTCCTCTCCTCTCCTCCATTTCATTTTTCTCCTTTTCTTTTTTCTCTCTCCTGTCCTCCCCTCCCCTTTCCTTTTCCCCCTTTCCTTTTCCTCTCCTCCCCTTCCTTTCCCTACTCTCTCCCTTCCTCCTCCTCCTCCCCTTCTCTATTTTCTTTCTCCCTCCTCTCCCCTACTTCTTAATAGAATCTCAGAGTAGTAAGATTGCTTTCTCTTCAATGTTGCCATTAGTTGATAATCTCACTTTTCTTACCTTGAATCAATTGCTTAAGAAAATGTCTCTCAACCTGGGCATGTCTAAGACAGGTGGACTTCAAACTCCCAGAATTCCCCACGCTGGCTGAGGAATTCTGGGAGTTGAAGTCCACAGGATTAAAGTTGAGAAACACTGGTTTGAGGTTTTATTTTATGGCCTGGTTCCTCCAGGCCCTGCCTCACAAAGTGTCCCCCTTCCCCCACAAGGCACTTCATGCTTTGCTTCCCACCCTCTGGGGTCCTCACAGGCCTTTGGCTGCATCCCACCCCACCATGCCACACATACCCCCTCACCCCCACATCAGCAATTATACACTTTCAAAGATATCCGGAGCTCAGTTTAGGGAAAGAAGATAGGCCACGCTCTTGCTGGATGACATGTGGCAACCTCGGAAGCAGCTGCCATTTTTTGAGCAGCTACAGTGAATTGTGGCCCTTCGCAAAATGGACTCCCTATAATTTGTCCTGCTTTGGGCATGATGCGACTTTCATATACGAAACCCTCCTTTCTGATGTTGGGGCGTCTCTCTCTCTCTCTTCTCCAGGCCCTGGATTATTGCCATAGTATGGGAATCATGCACAGAGACGTCAAACCTCACAACGTCATGATTGACCACGAGCATCGAAAGGTGAGGGTTCCTCCTCTCCCTGTCCTTCAGCGAGCTGATAACCTTTGGCCGTGTACATTGTGGGTCAGGTCTTGCTGAAAAAAGATTAGGAAAGAGAAATTTGGTATATTTAGCTGGTGCAAAAATGGTTCTGCTTCTGGACTTTGTCATCCAGGTGGTCCTTCCCTTTCCCCTTTCCCTTCCTTTCCCTTTGTTAGAATTAGAGAATTAGAATTGAATAGTTCTCACCCAACACATCCACGGTGCTTCTTGATTTTTTGCCTTCCTGCCTCTTGTCTAGCTGTCACAGCTTCGGATCGGCCATATTGGCCGTCTTCTCTGCCGTCAGCATCAAGGGGTTTCCCTTTGCTCTAGCGCATTGGTCGGCAAACCACGGCTCGCGAGCCACATGCGGCTCTTTGGCCCTTTGAGTGTGGCTCTTCCACACTCGTGATGTCCTGGCCGGCTGTGGCTGAGCCGGGAGCGTGCGCACGAGCAGGGAGACCCACCTCAAGCGAGCGCTGAAGCTCAGGAAAGGTGCGCACAGGGTGGGCAGCGGCTTGCTTAAGGAGGGTCTCCCCATGTGTGCGCATGCTCCCGGCTCAGCGATAACCGGCCAGGGCAGCACAAGAATGGGAGGAGGAGGAGAGTACAGGAGAGAAGCTGCCCTGTACCTACTTTCGCGCCACATTTGCACGTAAGGCAGCCTTTGCTTCCTGCCGCTTCAGGCTGGACTTCGCACCCTCTGCACTCAGCCGAAGAGCTGCTGGGGGTGGGGGATGAAACAGCAAGGCGATGGCCAGAGCATTAGTGCAGGAAAGAAGCCCCATCCTGTTAAGACCCTCCTAATTGAGCAGCCGCTCACCCCACGGGTGCCTTTGCTGTGCTTTGGTGCTCGTTTGGGGAGGGTCTCCCCACCCATGCACACACTCCTGGCTCAGGCACAGCCGTCCAGGACATCACAAGAGGAGGGGGAGGGGGAGGACACTCACCCAAAGGGAGGGGGAGAGACACAGAGAGAGAGAGAGAGAGAGAGAGAGAGAGATGGGGGGAGAGAGAGAGAGACATAGAGACACATACAGAGAGACATTAAGAGTGGGGAAGAGAGGGAGAGATACAGAGGGAGAGAGACATGGGAGAGAGGGGGAGATAGGAAGAGGGGGAGAGAAACAGAGACAGAGATACAGAAAGAGGGAGGGAGAGAGAGAGAGAATGGTTTTGTGGCTGGGTAGGCGTGGCTAGGGGGATCATGTGAATGGGTGAGAGAGTGACATCGAGTTGGCCACGCCCACCCAGGTTTTGTGGCTCCGGTGTGTTTTTTTTCTGTGGGAAACGGGTCCAAGTGGCTCTTTGAGTGTTTAAGTTTGCCGACCCCTGCTCTAGCGGGAGATCGCCTTTCTCCCCTCTGCCTTTATTAACCTCTCTGGGGTTCGCAGTGCCCAATAAGGGTCACCAAACAGGAGAAACCGGGTGAGGATAACAGAGTCCCGTTTCCGCTGTGACGTCACTACCGGAAATCTGTTCCTGATTTTATTATTCCCTTCTGGCAGGGGGGCTGCCGAGTGCCTGAGTGTTGTGAAGCTGTTGTGACCTAGGCCCAGGTAGTTACTACCAGACACAATCAGTCCTAAACAAACATATTTTATTAGATCAGCTGAGAATTACTTCATTCTCAGCTTAGTCCAAATTAATTTCAAAACAAATCCTTCATAAACAGTCCTTCGGCCTTATCACCAACCTTTGTCTGTTTTGGCACCCTGCCAAAGGCTTTTCTTGGCAAAAGTTCAGAAGCAAGAGTTGCTGACAAGAAACAAATGTAGCAACATTGCTTTCCTAGAAGGCTTATAAGAGCCTTTGCTGGTCTTTTAAGCCTTCTGGGAGGGGTCAATCATCTCCTGGCCTTACTCCCGAGTCGTCCTTTTTGCTTTAGCTGCTCTTGCCTTCTGGCACCTCTGCGCATGCGTGCACTAGGAACGGGCTCCTCCTGTTCCTCTGCCTCTCTGCTGTCCAACCCTGGAGGCTCCGGAATCCGTACAACACTCCCCGATGGCCCTGGCCTCATCTCTGCCTCCGACGCAGAGCCCTCATCCGGGCCTTCCCCAGCCTCCAGACTGGCCCCTGTTCTTCCTCAGCCTCATCGCTGCCAGCTCCGCAGGGTGCTGGCGACCACAACAGAACCAAAGAAAAATATTTCACCTTCCACCTTAATCTCTTCTCTCTTTTTTTTTCTCCAGCTGAGGCTAATAGATTGGGGTTTAGCTGAATTCTACCATCCGGGTCAGGAATATAACGTCCGAGTAGCTTCCAGATACTTCAAAGGGCCGGAACTCCTCGTAGATTATCAGGTATTTGTGCTCTTGATGTGGAATGACCACAAACCTGGGAAAAGGGGATGGATGGAACCAGCAATTGAGTTACTGCCCCAGTAGAACCTAGGTCCTAGGAGCAAAAAGGAAGCAAAATGAAATGAAGAAAGAATGATATTTAGAGCCAGTTTGATGTAGCGGTTAAGGCACCAGGCTGGAAAGCAGGAGACAGTGTCTTCTAGTCCCGCCTTAGGTAGGAAAACCAGCTGGGTGATTTTTGATCGGTCACCAGGAAGCCGTGAATTCTAGTCCCGCCTTAGGCATGAAAGCTGACTGGTTGACTTTGGGCCAATCACCAGGAGATTGTGAGTTCTAGTTCCACTTTAGGCGTGAATTCGGTGACTCTGGCATTGGCCGAACTCACCAGGAGACAATGAGTTCTAGTTCAACCGTAAGCACAAAAGTTGACTGGGTAATAGATACAGATAGAGAGATGATAACAGATACAGATATGTGATAAGTTGATCAGATGGCTGGATGGATCCACAACTTCTGAACCTCCCAGGACTTCCGAAAACAACTTCCATTGGTTGATTGTTCTCACTCAGAAAAGTTCTCCTTATTTCCAGGTTGAATCTCTCCTTGATCAGCTTCCATCCATTATTCCTTGTCTGGCCTTCAGGTGCTTTGGAAAATAGCTTGACCCCCTTCCTCCTCTCTGTGGCAGCCCCTCAAATATTGGAAGATGCTCTCCTGTCTCCCCTGGTCCTTCTCTTCACTAGACCAGCCATGCCCAGTTCCTGCAACCGTTCATCGTATCTTTTAGCCTCCAATCCCCTCATCATCTTGGTTGCTCTTCTCTGCACTCTTTCTACAGTCTCAACATTTTTTTAAATAGTGTGGTTAGACTAGAGAGACAGGCAGACAGTCATAATAGATGGGTGGATGGATGGATAGATAGAGGAAGGGAGGAAGGAAAAGAAAGAAAAAGAAAGAAAAAGGAAGGAAGAAAGAAAGAGAATATCACTGGACATTAATTGTATTAAATTTTATTTCTGAGTAAGCATAAGAGTCATGGAGGTGTCATTCTGTGTGATGCAGTCTGTCTGACCTCTCCATGAGAACATTGCCCGTGCTGGTTGAGTTTTTTCCATGTCAGTCTATGAGTGAGCCATGCTAATGAGTTTCCTTCCCTTTCTCATAGATGTACGACTACAGCCTGGACATGTGGAGTCTGGGGTGCATGCTCGCCAGCATGATCTTCCGAAAGGAGCCCTTTTTCCACGGACACGACAATTACGATCAGGTGAGAAGAGTGCGGGGAGCAAAACCTCGCAGTCTGCACATTCGACATCAGATCAGCCAGGTCTGAAGTCAGCCAGGTCTGCAGAGAGGTAGATGCTCAGGTAGACCCATGCAACATCCTCTCAGTAGGTTGTTTCATCCCCCCTTTGTCAGTGCAGCCTTTGAATGGGGGGGGGGGTGGTGTCTACAAATCCTTTGTAGTCAAAAATACTCATTTCAGGGCACTGTTTCGGGGTCCCTTCAAATTCACAATTCCAGCTCCTGGCCATTGAAGCGGTGAGAATTGGCATAGTGGCCTGGCTCACACAGGCAGGAATGTTGCAGGATCCAATCTGGGTTGGTCGCCGGGATCGGAGGTTTTGTCTTCCGAGCTTTCGGACTTGTGCTGGAGCCCATTTTCATGAGGATGGATGGATGGATAGATAGATGATAGATACATAGATATACATAGCTGATAGGTAGCTGATACAGATGATATAGATGATAGAAAATGATAGATGATAGATAGATACTGTATTTTCCTGCGTATAAGACTACTTTCTAACACAAAAATCTTCTCAAAAGTTGGGGGTCGTCTTATACGCCGGGTCTCATTCTCCTGTAACCAGGCAGACCAGCCCATAAGGCTCTGACGAGCCTTAAATGGCTCTGAGGAAGGTCGTCTTATACGCCCAGTCGTCTTATACGCCGGAAAATATGGTAGATAAGACAGATAGACAGATAGATAGATAGATGAATAGAGAAAGGTGAATAGAGATGGATGGATGGATGGATGATAGATACATAGATAAACTGACAGGTGATTGATATACATAGCTGATAGCTGGTAGGTAGGTAGAACAGATAGATGGATGGATGGATGGATGGATGGATGGATGGATGGATGGATAGATGATAGAAAATGATAGATTAGATAGATAGATAGATAGATAGATAGATAGATAGATAGATAGATAGATAGATAGATAGATAGAGAAAGGTGAATAGAGATGGATGGATGGATGGATGGATGGATGATAGATACATAGATAAACTGACAGGTGATTGATATACATAGTTGATAGCTGGTAGGTAGGTAGGTAGGTAGGTAGAATAGATAGATAGATAGATAGATAGATAGATAGATAGATGATAGATAGATAGATAGATAGATAGATAGATAGATAGATAGATAGATAGATAAATAGAGAAAGGTGACTAGAGATGGATGGATGGATGGATGATAGATACATAGATAAACTGACAGGTGATTGATATACATAGTTGATAGCTGGTAGGTAGGTAAAATAGATAGATAGATGGATAGATGGATAGATGGATAGATGGATAGATGGATGGATGAATAGAGAAAGGTGATTAGAGATGGATGGATGGATGGATGGATGATAGATACATAGATAAACTGACAGGTGATTGATATACATAGCTGATAGCTGGTAGGTAGGTAGATAGGATAGATAGATAGATGATAGATAGATAGATAGATAGATAGATAGATAGATAGATAGATAGATAGATAGATAGATAGATAGATAGATGGATGAATAGAGAAGGGTGAATAGAGATGGATGGATGGATGATAGATACATAGATAAACTGACAGGTGATTGATATACATAGTTGATAGCTGGTAGGTAGGTAAAATAGATAGATAGATGGATAGATGGATAGATGGATAGATGGATAGATGGATGGATGAATAGAGAAAGGTGATTAGAGATGGATGGATGGATGGATGGATGATAGATACATAGATAAACTGACAGGTGATTGATATACATAGCTGATAGCTGGTAGGTAGGTAGATAGGATAGATAGATAGATGATAGATAGATAGATAGATAGATAGATAGATAGATAGATAGATAGATAGATGGATGGATGAATAGAGAAGGGTGAATAGAGATGGATGGATGGATGATAGATACATAGATAAACTGACAGGTGATTGATATACATAGCTGATAGCTGGTAGGTAGGTAGAATAGAGAGAGAGAGAGAGAGAGAGAGAGAGAGAGAGAGAGAGATGGATGCATGCATGCATCCATACACAGTACCATGGTCATAGAATCACAATAGCTGTAACACACACACAAACTGCTAGAGAGTTTCCAGAAGATGGGCTCCAGTATGAGTTGCCAAGCGTCTGAATTTTGATCACGTGCCCATGGGGATGCTGTAACAGTTATGTGGAAAAGAGTCATAAGTCATTTTTTTTCAGTGCCTCAAACGGTCACTAAACAAACTGTTGTAAGTCGAGGACGGTCTGTATTGATTTTTTTTTTTAATCATGGCATCCACAATCTCCCGTTGTCTCTTCGCAGTTGGTGAGAATAGCTAAAGTGTTGGGAACAGAAGACCTATACGACTACATTGACAAATACAACATTGAGCTGGACCCCCGTTTCAACGACATCCTTGGCAGGTAGGATGGAATGGATCGAGAACACGGAGGGCTTCCACAAATTGTTTCTCTCTCTGCGGGTGTTTGAGGAAGGAAGAGGAATGGAAAATCCAAGGAAGTCCAGTTGCTGTAGGAGATAACCGGGCTGAGCCCAAGGAGAAAGGTGGGGGGGGGGCTAACGTGTTATAAGCGACGTGTCCCTGCGTGCTCACACGAGGTCTAAATCCAGCCTGAATTCCCTTGACTGTTAGTAGCTCAGATTCATGTAGAAAACTTAAGCTTTCAATAATTCTTTATGCTCGTTTGAACTGCCCAAATATCCTGATTGTCAGTTGACTTTTGGAACATTCTCTTTGGGACCCTGAAGAGCTGGTTTTCCCAATGGGTCTGGGAGCTCAGGGGGTGGCGGGGGGGAATACAGGGGTCATCAAGTGACCTGTTTGATTGTCACCGGGGTGTGTGTGTCAGAGAGCATCTGAGACCCCAAACTCCATCTCCTCCTCCTCCTCCTCCTCCTCCTCCTCCTCCTCCTCCTCCTCCCTGCAAACCCCACTCCCTTCTAGCATTGATGATGTTACTTAGTTAGGTAATAATAATAAAACGCCTGCAAGAAAGCAACCAAGCTCAGAGACCATCAAGAACTCCTGACCTTGAGTGAGTTGGGCGGCCATATAAATTTCCTTAAATAATAAGACAGTTTATACAGTAGACAAACAAGCTCTGATATGCCTACCAGAATTAAAACAGTTGCGTTTTTTCGAGGGGTGAAATGCTCCTGCTTCGGACCGGGTCACCCGATCCGGTAGCGATGGAGGCGGGTGGTTCGGAGAACCGGTAGCAGAAATGCTTCCCCCTCTCCCCCATGCCCAGCTGAGCAGCACAATCATCAGAGGCTTTTTTTTTAATTTTTATTTTTAAAAGCATTTTTTCTATAACCTCTTCGGCCGAAAAAATGCTTTTAAAAGTAAAAAAAATAAAAATAAAAAAAAGCCTCTGATGATCGCGCGACTCAGCTGGGATCGTCAAAGGGATCGTCAGCTGATGATCCAAGCTGAGTTGCCTGATCGTCAGAGGCATTTAAAAGAAAAAAAGCCTCTGCCGATCAGGCAACTCAGCTGGGATCGCCAGAGTCTTTTGAAAGCATTTTTTTAACAACCTCTTTGTGGAAGAGGTTGTAGAAAAAATGGTTTTAAAAAAAAAATTGGATTACAAAATACCGTTGTGGTTGGATCTTGGTCATATTACACGGAATATAAATATAAAGTCACTCGGGGGGATTTTATATAAAGAGGTACTTTTTAATGATGGGGTAGATTACAATTAAAGACACTAAATACACTGTTGGAAGAATGGATTACTTTAACTTGGTTACAGTATAATCAACTTCAACTGAGATGGAGGGAAGATCAAAAAACTGGTTTAATGTTGCATGAAGAAGATCTGGTATGACAGATAAAAGATAAAGGCCAAATGCATATTAAAAGGATCTATAATGTTTTGTTAGAAAGAGATTCTGAAAATGAGTTGGTCAAAGATTGCATGATAAAGTGGGCGCAGAACTTTGCAGAACCAGTTATGATGGAAACATGGGAAAAAATATGGGTTCAGAATGTTAAATTTACGCAGTCACAGAATTTGAGGGAAATTTTTTATAAAATGTTTTATAGGTGGCATCTAGATCCCAAGAAATTATCGTGCATGTATCCTAATGTTCAGGCAAAATGTTGGAGATGTGATTGCTTAGATGCTACATATTATCATATATGGTGGACTTGCAAGAAAGTGAAGGTTTTTTGGATTAAAATTTGGTGGGTTATGCAAAATGTTTTGAAGAAAAAACTGCAATTCTCTCCTCAATTGTTTTTATTGGGCATAGTTAAGGATTTTTCATTGACTGAAACAAAAATGATATTATATATGGTCACAGCAGCTAGATTATTGATTGGCCAATATTGGAAAAAAGACGTTATGCCTACTGTTGAAGAATGGACTTTGAAGGTGGCCAGTTTTGCAGAAATGGCGAAGATATCAGCATATTTAAAAGACCGGATTCAAGAAACTTATATGTGGGAATGGAAGAAATGGATAGATTATGTGCAGAACAAATATCAAACAAGGAAGTATCAGATAGCTTTCAGTTGAATGTTATGTAGAAATTTATCGTGTAGACAGGGGTTAGAGTTGTAGGAACGTGCAGAACAAATATCAAACAAGGAAGTATGAGATAGCTTTTAGCTGAAGGTTATGAAGAAATTTATAGTGTAAACAGGGGGTAGAATTGTAGGGGGGTATTGTATGATATGGTACGATTTGGATTTGGGAAATCATGGGGGGGAGGGGAGGGTTAGAGGGGGGAAGGGGGGGGAAGTGGGAGGAAAAATTTGTGTTTGTGAAACTTTTTCAATTAAAAAAAAAGTAAAAAAAATTGGCCACATCCACCCAGTCACATAACCCCCCCCAAGCCACGCCCACAGAACCGGTAGTAAAAAATTTTAGATTTCACCACTGGTTTCTCTCTCTAACCCCCCCCCCCCCCGGTCTCTTGCAGGCATTCACGGAAACGATGGGAACGTTTCGTCCACAGTGAGAACCAGCACTTGGTCAGCCCCGAAGCCTTAGATTTCTTGGACAAGTTGTTGCGATACGATCACCAGTCCCGACTGACCGCCCGAGAAGCCATGGAGCACCCTTACTTCTGTGAGTCTGGTTCTCGGCAAAGCCCAGACAAGCATCCTTCGGCAGGACAAAGACCTAGCAGGAAATATTACTTAACGTGCTTTCAGAATAACCCTGGAGAATCCTAGATGCTTCATTAACTGATTTATTTACTCCTTACAGTGACGGGTTTGCGTCCTTTTCTTAATCACAAAGTTGATGTTGGCCAAATATTGCAAAATACGAAAATCGGACCTGGAGTTGATAGCTGAGATATGAAAAAATAAAGCTTTGTATATA
Source organism: Masticophis lateralis (assembly GCA_030761175.1). Lineage (NCBI taxonomy): Eukaryota > Metazoa > Chordata > Lepidosauria > Squamata > Colubridae > Masticophis > Masticophis lateralis. The sequence continues at coordinate 211,007,190 of JAUDYJ010000003.1, read as the reverse complement.
GAACAATGTTATTCAAGCGTGGCAACTTTAAGAGAGGGGTGGACTTCAACTCCCAGAATTCGCTGGGGAAGGACTGGTTGGGGAATTCTGGGAAGTGAAATCCCATCCCTCTTAAAGCTGCCAAGCAGGCTGGGGAATTCTGAATGTTGAATTCTGACCAGGCTCCCAAATACGACAAACCCTCTCTAGTTAAATGTTCCCTTTTATTAGCCCTGGAAAAAGGTTTCTCTCTCACCGCAGGCTAAAAAGTCTGTTTGCAGGGAGATAAATAGTTGTCTGTCACATCTATTTCTCTCTGCCCCCTGCCTTTTATCCCCAGAGCTAGAGTGGGGCTTCTCTAGCAGCGGTGCCTCTTTCTTCCCAAGGACCGGCCCATAGATTTCCACTGCTCTCCTCTCCTCTGCCTTCTGCGCATCCACGCGTCAGGCACTGGACCCAGCTGTTCCTCCTCTTCCTCATCAGTCACCTCCAGATCTGGGGGCTGTTGACTCTCCATCTGAGGGCTGACAGACGGCCCAGGCTCGGCCTCCATCTCTCTCTTTGCCGCCTCCATTCCCTCTTCCCCCTCGGAGTTCTCAGGTTGCCTTATGCTGACTCTGAATCCCATGCCTTCTCCTCCTCTGATTCAGGTTGCTGGAGGAGCCGGCGGCCAAACAGTTGACGGGGAATTCTGGGAGTTGAGGTCCACATATCTTAAAAATGGCCGAGGTTGGGAAAAACAAAGAGTTGGGGCCTTCTAAATGATTCTGTTAGACTACAGAATCATTTAATGTTGGTGAGCTGGCTAAGGATGTTGGCATTTGTAGTCCCACACGCTGCACTAAATACAGGTAGTCCTCCTCTTAACAACAGCTCATTCAGTGACTGTTCAAAGTTGCAATGGCCCTGTCAAAAAAAAAAAGGACTTGTGACCGTTTTTCACAATTACGACCTTGCTCTCGTGATCAAAATTCAGATTTTTGGCAACCGAGACTCAGATTTATGATCCCCCTTTTGCGACCTCCTGACCAGCAAAGTCAGAAGGACTTTGGGATGGGGAATCCAGATTCATTCAACAATCAGGTTTCTAAATTGATTATCTGCAATGATTCACTTAATGGGGGAAGGACAGGTCGTAAAATGGGGGCAAAGCTCGCTTAAGAAACGTTGGAAGCCCACACAAAGGGTCATCGCCTTCCTTCCTTTCTCGTCTTTCCAGACCCAATTGTGAAGGACCAGGCTCGGATGAACTCGGCCAGCCTGCCAGGAAGCAGCACACCTGTAAGCAGCGCTGGGATGCTGTCAGGTGAGTCCCTCACCTGGGATGCTGAGATAGGAAACGGGCTGGTTCGCCCAAAAGCTCTCCTCTTGTGCTGCTTGGGCTCCCTGACAGGGAAAGACACTGCATAGGGCACAGATGGTGTTCCCCAGTTTGTAAGCCACCTTGAGTCGACATGGGCGAATAGGTGGCAATATAAATTTCCTAAATACCGTATTTTTCGGAGTATAAGATGCACCTCCCCCCCTTAAAAGGGGGTGAAAATTTGGGTACGTCTTATACACTGAATGTAGCCCTGCCCACCCGTCGGCCCCTACCCGTCAGCCTCTGCCTCCCAGCAATTGACCTCCTTGCAGCAAGCAGCAAGAAGAAACAGCTCCTTTCAGCTTCAGCAAGAGCCTAATTAGCACAAGTTGATTGGATCGGCCTTCCGACTCTCCGCTGTTTTGCTCTCAACTGTTTTGCGGCTGGCCTCTGCTGCTTTTGCTGCAAGGAGGTCAATTGCTGGGAGCAGATTTTTTTTTCTTCCTTGTGCTGATCAAGCTATGCTGAAAACGAAAACGAAAGTAAAGCAGGCTGTTTGCTGCAAGGAGGCAAAATTGCTGGGAGGCAGGTTTCTTTTTCTTCTTTTCCTTCCCAAAAAAGGTAGGTGCGTCTTATACTCCGAAAAATACGGTAAATAAATAATAGTTGGGTCATAAAATTTCTGCCAGGAAACAACCAAGCTCAGAGAGCACCAAGCACACCAGAGGCCATTCTCATTTGACAGGTGTGTGGGGGCAAATTTGTCCTCTCCGGGTCACTAATTTTGTTCTTTTCTCTGCCCCCTTTCCCCTACCTCCCCCCCCCCCAGGAATTTCTTCAGTGGCGACGTCTTCCCCCCTCGGACCTCTAGTCGGCTCCCCCGTGATTGCCGCTGCCAACCCGTTGGGAATGCCAGTACCTGCTGCCGCAGGGGCTCAGCAATAAAGGACACCCCCCCTGCCCCCCCCCGTCTCCCAGACGCCGGACTGGAGCCACCATAGGGCTGAGGGTCCTCCTCCACTCACCGCCCCCTCCGCAGCCTCTTGTAGCCAATGTGGGGAGGAGGGGAAGGAGAGAGAGAGAGAGAGAGAGAGAGACAGGAGGAGCCATGTTGGAACCGTTGCTTGTGGATTGATCGTCCTTCCGTCACGTCATTCCTATGTATTTCTCTCTCTCTCTCTCTCTCTCTCTTTCTCTCTCTCTTTCTCTCCCCTCTGGATATATATATATATAGAGAGAGAGAGATATATGGATGGATCGTCTGATGCCGAATCTCTTTCCCCATCCTCCCCCAGGCCTGCCTTTTTTTTTTACTTGAACGTTTTGTAACTCAGAGGAAAAAAAATCTACCCACGGGGCGTTTCACGGACCCTTTCTCATCTGTTTCCGCTCGCCCCGTCCCCAGGTCCTCCTCAAAGACTCGCTCCAAAGTGAGGACGCCGGTTCTTCCTCGTCTCGGTTTCTCTCGTCGTTACGACTCGCCGATGCCTCTTCTCCCCTCCTGCCCCCTCCCCCCCTTGCAGGGGGAACATAATGTCTCCATTGCGCGCCCGCACCCTTATTGAATTGCAGCCTTGGAAAGCCGGTAAGAATGGGAGACACAACGGGGCGTCTCAGAAGCCACATCGCCGTGTCCTGCAGCGGCTCGGAACGGACTCGGTTTGCAGAAAAGGAAGTACAAAACGGTCCATTATCCCATGGGATTGTCTTCTCGTCATCTTAATCCAAAGCCTCCAGGCCTCGCCATCCAATCCGTACCTCCTGAAAAAGATAACATCCAGTCCCACCGCCAAGCTCTCCCCGTAACGTCTTCTGGAAATCCAATTTTTCGCCTGTTTTTCTTGGAAAAATCCAATTTTTCACCTGTTTTTCCTTGGAAAAATCCAATTTTTCACCCATTTTTCCTTTTCCTCTTTTTTTTTTTTAAAAAAAACACCTCAAACTTCTAACAGGTTAGATCTTGGAAAGAAAAAAAAAAAAAACCCAAACGGATCTAGGGGTGCTCGCTTGCCCTGCCTACCCTCCCGTATCTTTTTTTCTCCATGTGCCATGTGGTGAGAGGTGTGTGTATGTGTGTGTGTGATACTTAGAGGAAGCTGGCGGAGAGGAAATTTTCGAGGAAACAAAAAGCGTGTGTGAAAAACAACGCAAAAAGAGGTCAGCTTGTAAGGGAGCGTCCTGGGGAAGGACAGTGTCCCCTCCCTGTGCGATTGTGTGTGTCTGTCTACACACACACTTCGCCGAAACGCAGAGGCCTCTCTAAGGTAAATCGGTCTCGCTCTTCCTTATGGCGAAATACCCTACGTCGGAATTCCCGGCTGTAAATAAAAACTATTTTCTTTTTTTAATTTATCAAAGGTTAGGTTTAACGTTGCCTTGAGTGGAGGCTGTCCCTGGGTCAGTATCAATACGTTTTACATTATGCGCAGCCTCTTAACCCCCGGAATTGGGGTTTCGGACCAGGAGGCTGGGCTCTGCGTGTGTGTGTGTGTGTGTGTGTCTCAAAACTGGTTCTCCCTATTCCCGTTTCGGCACCTCGCCAGGATTCGGTGGCCACCGCCACGACCCTGTGTTTGGAAGCCTTATAAGAAGCGTGCTCACAAGTCAAAATGTCGCCGGATTTCGGGGTTTGGGAGGGCCTGTGTTTTCCTCTTGCCGCGCCGGAACGTCAGGGCGGCTGCAGCGAAGGGCAGGATGGAAGCCCCTTCCCCATCTCTTTCTGAACCAACGGGGTCTGTAGCTCGCTGCCAGGACCTTGGAGGCCCCATCAGATCCTCCGTGGAAAATTACTCGAGTTTCATAATATGCAACTTTCGGAAACTTGGAATTTGGGGAGGCGTGTTTGCATTCGTCCAGGGTGGGATGGGACCCGGGTCCCAAAACACGTGGCACGAGATCCTCGGCGGTTCCCTCTCTACTTGGCGGATAAGAAAGGACTTTGAGATGCCCGCCGGCAGGAAATTTTCCCACGGCGCCTGCGAGAAATAGGGAAAGGCAGCATAGGCGTGCCTAGATTTTGCACTAGGCCAGCTCCCCTCTGGAGCTGGGGATCGACTCAACCCTTCGCTTTCTTTTGATCTTCGAATTTGGCATGCAGGGCAAAAGGGAGGGAATTTGTTGCGTGCTTCCTAGGAATCAAGGGTGCCGGGTGCGAGTTGATGAGGATTTAAGGTGGAGGTGGGGGAGCAGTATCCATCCAAGCTGACCCAAGATGGAAATATTGAGGTTGAGGAGTTGGTGTAAACCGATTTTGACCCCTTTTAAGATGCGTGGATTTCCAACTCCCAGAGATTTCTGGGAGTTGGAAATCCGCACATCTTAAAGGGGCAGGAGTCGAGAAAAACACCATTCTCAACTTCCTTCCCGGTGCTTATCCTGGCTTTGCAGCCTTGCAGATTGTAACAACGTCTGTGTTGTAAATTACCTCATCTGTATACGTCGTATCAGAACACTTTTTTTAAATTACTCAGCACTTCCTGGGGATTATATATATATATATATATATTTTCTCCTTTTTCTCGGGAAACGGGGAGGGGGCTGGCATTGTGCGAGATGGCAGGAAAAGGAAAATACAAATAAGGAAACGCCAGTATAAATAGTCCTGTTTGCAAATTTGAATTCTTTTTAAAAAAAGAAAGATCTTGTTTGAAGTGATCTTTTTTATTATTTTGTTGAAATTTAGATTGTTTTCCCCCCCCCTCTTCTCTCTTCTTTCTCTCTCTTTCTCTGGATTTACCTGAATGGAATTGTAGTGTCACTATTGAACTAACTCTTAATTGTGCTGAGAAGTTGTGCCATGGAGGTCTTTAATTTTTTTAAAAATAAAATCATTGAAACAAAGAGTCTGGTGAGTTTGTACTTTTTAAAAAAAAATGTAGCCTTGGGATAGATTTTAACTCCCAGGACTTGACTGCTAAACTTCTTTTAGATATTTTTCCTTCTCCTGGTTGCTGGTACATATTTTGCTTATTACGTATTTAGAGAGACCTTGACTTCACAACAGTTTTGGTTAGTGACCGTTCGAAGTTATGGCAGGGAAAAAAGTGACTTATGACCGTTCTTCAGTTACGACTTTTGCAGTAATCAAAATTCAGACGCTGGGCAAATGACTCGTATTTATGATGGTTGCACGGCCCTGGGGCCATGTGATCTCCTTTTGCGACCTTCTGACAAGCAAAAATCAATGCGGGAAGCTAGGTCCGCTTAACAACTGCATGATTCACTTTAACAACTGCAGTGATTCGCTTAACGACTGGCAGCCTTTATAACCTTTCTTTAGGTTATAAGGAGTTATAACCTTATAAAGAAAGGTTATAAAGGCTGACTCTGATTCTGGGTTTATTATTTTATCATTAATTAGTTATTTGATTTAAAGTGCGATTTTATTGTACATGTTTCTTAACTTGTGTTCGCCGCCCTGAGTCCTTAGGGAGAAGGGCGGCATATAAATACATGCAATAAATAAATAAATAAATAAATAATGAATGAATGAATGAATGAATGAATGAATGAATAAAATGGGGCAAAACTCACAAACTGCCTTGCTTAGCAAGGGGAATGCTGGCCTCCCATTATGCTCATAAATCGAGGACTCCCTGCATTGCATGAAATGCAGGCAATCCTTCACTTAGGACCGGTTCGCTTAGCGACCAACGTCGCTGAAAGAAGCGACAGGACTGTTTTTCAAAGTCCCAACCTTTGCACCGCGATCATGTGATCAAAATTCAGATGCTTGGCAACTGACTCCTATTAACGACGGTCAGTGTCCTGGGGTTACGTGATTAAATCCCTCTTGCAACCTTTTAACAAAGTAAAGCAAAGTCAATGGGGAAGCCGGGTTCGCTTTTAACAACAGGGTTACTCACTTGTCAACCCGCAGGGATTCGCTTAACAACGGTCATAAAATGGGAACAAAGCTCACTTAACCCACGTCTCATTTAACAACAGGAATTTTGGGCTCTATTGCGGTCCTAAGTCGAGGACTACCTCTACCTCAAAAAGGCCCCTTTCTGGCATTCCAAGAAAGGCAACCCAAATATTCCACTTTTTGGCCCTGAAACTTTGCATTGTTGGAAATTCAAATGATGTTCCATCAAGAGCCCCTTTTTCTATGGGAAAAGACCATAGAGATACGAAAAGGGAAGAGCGGCGCGTATCTCTCATCGAATCCTGGCAAATCCCAGGAGCCGCTTCCTGGTAAAAAGGATCAGAGAGGAGAGACGTCGGGCAGTCGGAAACGGATGGCTCCCTCAACAAAGATGGCGCCGGGGGCATTTCCGGCCGCTTTTCCCTTTCAATCGGCCGTGTGAGAAATGGAAACGATTTCCGTTGGAGGAGGAGGAAATGACGTCACGGCGGTTTCCGGCTCTTAGAGAGAGAGCGCGTGGCTGGAGGAGCAGCATGGCGGCTGAGGGAGGCGAGGAGCGACGGCGGAGACAAGGCAGAGGGAGGCCCAGTAAGCGCGGGGACAGGGCAGGGCCGCCGGTTGGGTCGGGGTCGCCCACGAGGCAGGGTCTGTGGGTCCTTCACGCGGGGATCGACTTCATCCCGCAGGCCCCAGATAGTTGGGGGCAAATAGGCTGACTCTGTAAACCAGGGGTCTCCAACCTTGGCCGCTTTAAGCCTGGAGGACTTCAACTCCCAGAATTCCCCAGTCAGCTTTGCTTTGCTTCCCCCCCAGCTTTGCTGGCTGGGGAATTCTGGGAGTTGAAGTCCTCCAGGCTTAAAGCGGTCAAGGTTGGAGACCCCTGCTGTAAACCACTTAGAGAGGGCTGGGAAGTGGTATATAAGTTTAAGGACAATTGTTATCTATGGCTTTTCTCTCTTTGTTTCTGTCTCTCCATCCATCTATCTATGTCTCATGTCTGTGTCAGTGTCTCACTGTTTCTTTCGGCCTCTCCATGTCTCCTATCTCTCTCTCTCTCATCTATCTATCTATCTATCTATCTATCTATCTATCTATCTATCTATCTATCTATCTATCTATCTATCTATCTATCTATCTATCTTACTTATCTATTATATCTATCTTACCTATATCATCTACCATCTAATTTCTCTATCATCTATCAATCATCTATATCTATCTAATCTAATCTCTATCCTATCTATCCATCTTATCTCTATCTTCTCTATCATCTTTCTATCTTATTTATATCTGTCTAATCTATCTTATTTACCTGTTATACCTATCATCATCATACCTATATCATCTAATTTATCAACTATCAATCATCTATATCTATATCTAATCTCTGTCTTATTTATCTATTCTATCCATCTTTATCTTATCTATATCATCTTTCTATTTTATTTATCTATTATATCTCATCTATTTTATTTATCTATTCTATCTTATCTATATCATCTAATTTTTCAACTATCAACTATCAATCATCTATATCTATATCTATCTATTCTGTCTATCCATCTTATCTCTATCTTATCTATATCATCTTTCTATCTTATTTATCTAATCTATCTAATCTCTCTCTTATTTATCTATTATATCTACCTTATGTATATCATCTAATTTCTCTATCAACGATCAATCATCTATATCTCTAATTTCTATCTTATTTACCTATTCTTACCTCTATCTTACCTCTATCTTTTCTATATATCATTTTTCTGTTCTATTTATATCTATCTAATCTTTCTCTAATTTATCTATTATATCTATCTTACCTATATCATCTAATTTCTCTGTCATCTATCGATCATCTATATCTATCTAATCTAATCTCTATCTATTCTATCTATCCATCTTATCTCTATCTTATCTATATCATCTTTCTATCTTATTTATATCTGTCTAATCTATCTTATTTACCTATTATACCTATCATCATCATACCTATATCATCTAATTTATCAACTATCAATCATCTATATCTATATCTAATCTCTGTCTTATTTATCTATTCTATCCATCTTTATCTTATCTATATCATCTTTCTATTTTATTTATCTATTATATTAATCTATTTTATTTATCTATTCTATCTTATCTATATCATCTAATTTTTCAACTATCAATTATCTATATCTATCTATATCTATCTATTCTATCTATCCATCTTATCTCTATCTTATCTCTATCATCTTTCTATCTTATTTATCTATTCTATCTAATCTCTTATTTATCTATTATATCTATCTTATGTATATCATCTAATTTCTCTATCAACGATCAATCATCTATATCTCTATCTTATTTATCTATTCTATCCATCTTACCTCTATCTTTTCTATATATCATTTTTCTGTTCTATTTATATCTATCTAATCTTTCTCTAATTTATCTATTATATCTATTTTACCTATATCATCTAATTTCTCTATCATCTATCAATCATCTATATCTATCTAATCTAATCTCTATCCTATCTATCCATCTTATCTCTATCTTCTCTATCATCTTTCTATCTTATTTATATCTGTCTAATCTATCTTATTTACCTGTTATACCTATCATCATCATACCTATATCATCTAATTTATCAACTATCAATCATCTATATCTATATCTAATCTCTGTCTTATTTATCTATTCTATCCATCTTTATCTTATCTATATCATCTTTCTATTTTATTTATCTATTATATCTAATCTATTTTATTTATCTATTCTATCTATCTTATCTATATCATCTAATTTTTCAACTATCAATCATCTATATCTATCTATATTCTATCTATCCTCTCTTATCTTTCTATCTTATTTATCTATTCTATCTAATCTCTCTTATTTATCTATTATATCTACCTTATGTATATCATCTAATTTCTCTATCAACGATCAATCATCTATATCTCTAATTTCTATCTTATTTATCTATTCTATCCATCTTACCTCTATCTTTTCTATATATCATTTTCTATTCTATTTATATCTATCTAATCTTTCTCTAATTTATCTATTATATCTATCTTACCTATATCATCTAATTTCTCTATCATCTATCAATCATCTATATCTATCTAATCTAATCTCTATCTATTCTATCTATCCATCTTATCTCTCTTATCTATATCATCTTTCTATCTTATTTATATCTGTCTAATCTATCTTATTTACCTATTATACCTATCATCATCATACCTATATCATCTAATTTATCAACTATCAATCATCTATATCTAATCTCTGTCTTTTATCTATTCTATCTATCCATCTTTATCTTATCTATATCATCTTTCTGTTTTATTTATCTATTATATCTAATCTATTTTATTTATCTATTATACCTATCTTATCAATATCATCTAATTTATCAACTATCAATCATCTATATATATCTAATCTCTTTTATTTATCTATATCTATCTTATCTATCTATCTTATTCTATTTTATCTATCTTATCTACCTACCTACCTATCTAATCTATTTTATCTGTCCATTTATCCATCCATTTATCTAGCTATATCATCTCTATCCTAATCCTATATCCTTTCCTATATCCTATCCATCTAACTATATCATCTATCCATTTATTTGTATCTATCTAATCAATCTCATCTATCAATCTTAATCTATCTTTTCTATTCATTTATCCATCCATTCGTCTATCCTAATCCGTATCCTGTAGCCTATCCTATCTTCCTATATCCTATTCTATCCTACATCCTATTCTACCCATCTATCCATCCATTTATCTGTCTCTTATCATCCATCCATCTATCTGAATGCAATATTGCAGGCTTACTCTGCTCACTGCCAGCAGTTCGCCCCTGACCAACGCAAGTTTGACTCAACTTCCAAGATAGGTAAAATGAGGACCCAGATTTTGGGAGGCCATAGGCTGACTCTGTAAACTGTCCAGAAAGTGCTATAAAATGCTAGGGGGCACTGTATATGTCTTAAGTACTAGTGGTATTGCTACATTTTGTAATATGTTTAATGAGAATTGAATAAGCATTCTATTTATTAATAACTCAGCCATTTATTCAATTAAGCTAGTTGGAGAAAATCTACTTTTCTTCCTTTGTTAGCTCTGGCAGCTATTCACTATGTGATCCAGTGTCTGATGTGGAGCACCATGGTCACACCTGTTGGGGGTGGGGGTACTCTGCCCCATTTAAACAGAGAGTCTTGACAGATGACATGCAAAATGTGATAGATAGGCAGGCAGACAGACAGACAGACAGACAGATAGATAAATAGAGACATAGATCTAGGATAAGACTAATATTATCCACAACTTTTCTGCCACAGAATTGTGGAATGTTATTCCTCCCCCCCCCCCCCCCCCCACGGTATATTAATTAGAATAACAGAGTTGGAAGGGACCTTGGAAGTCTCCTAGTCCAACCCCTTGCTTAGGCAGGAAACCCTACACCACTCCAGACCAATGGTTATCCAACATCTTCTTAAAAACTTCCAGTGTTGGAGAATTCACAACTTCGGGTGGCAAGTTGTTCCACTGGTTAATTGTTCTGACTGCCAGGAAATTTCTCCTTAGTTCTAGGTTGCTTCTGTTCTTGAATAATTTCCACCCGTTGCTTCTTGTCCTACCCTCAGGTGCTTTGGAGAACAGCTTGACTCCCTCTTCTTTGGGGCAGCCCCTGAGATACCAGAACACTGCTCCGATGTCACTCCTGGTCTGCAATGACCCGGAACTGGGCATGGAAACAACACAGCCAGAACGAAGACTTAACTCCCCTTTATTGCTCTAACTTTCCCCCAAAAGTCCCACCGTTCACTGCAGTTCCAGGAGCAAAAGCTCTGAAGATGCACCTGTAATAAGGTGCATAACTTACTGTTATTAGTCCAGAGGAGCAGCTCAGTTCTGAGAGCAGCCACAGTTCAGGGAAGTTGTTTCTAAGGCATCCTCGTCACAGAAAGAATTCACTGGTACTGCACCCACCATCCGGAGTATAACTGTGTCACTGCGACCTCCCATGGAGCCACACCAGCATGGCAAAGAAGACAAAGAAGTCAACACCAGCAAAGTATCCAGATATTGGTAACAGCACATGAGGCTGCAAAAAGCCACGCTCCGTTCCCGACAAGCGCCCCTCCCAACAGTGTCCCTTTAAAGCTCATTCCCCAGGTGAGCCTTATGAAGAGGGGCGGGGTGCCCTCCTCCTGAGTCATTGGGTTGCCCTGTGCTGATCCCGCCTCCTCCATTCTCCGTGCTGGGAGAGGGAGAAGGGGGGGCAGGGGGAGGTAATTGCTCTTCTGCCTGCCCTGTCCTCCCCCCTCGCCTGGTCTTCCTGTGCCCCCTCTCCCTCGCTGGTTATCTTTCCCAGGCCCGAAGGACCAGGGACTGCCTTGCCCTGCTCCTCCAGTCGTTCCTCCATTGGCCCTAGCTCCATCTCTTCCTTGGACTCGGGCTCCAACGGGGCCATGACATAATCCTCCTTTTCATTAAACTAGACATGCCCAGTTCCAGCAACCGTTCTTTATATGTTTTAGCCTCCAGTTCCTCTTTCTTTCTTTCTTTCTTTCTTTCTTTCTTTCTTTCTTTCTTTCTTTCTTTCTTTCTTTCTTTCTTTCTTCCTTCCTTCCTTCCTTCCTTCCTTCCTTCCTTCCTTCCTTCCTTCCTTCCTTCTTTCTTTCTTTCTTTCTTTCTTTCTTTCTTTCTTTCTTTCTTCCTTCCTTCCTTCCTTCCTTCCTTCCTTCCTTCCTTCCTTCCTTCCTTCCTTCCTTCCTCTCCCTCTTTCTTCCTTTCTTTCTTCCTTCCTTCCTTCCTTCCTTCCTTCCTTCCTTCCTTCCTTCCTTCCTTCCTTCCTTCCTTCCTTCCTTCCTTCCTTTCTTTCTTTCTTTCTTTCTTTCTCTCTCTCTCTCTCTCTCTCTCTGCCCTCTCTCCGATAAGGACTCAGGGCGGCTCACAGGAATAAATTTTTACAACCAATCAATATTTTAAAACTATTAAAATTCCCCTTTGTTGCTCTTCTCTGCACTCTTTTTAGAGTCTCAACATCATCATCATGTTCTTCTTTTTTTTTTTTTTACATCCTGGTAACCAAAACTAGATCCATTATTCTAAGTGTGGTCTTACCAGGGCATTATAAAGTTCTCATTATTATGAGCCACGGTGGCACAGTGGTTAGAGTGCAGTACTGCAGGCTCCTTCTGCTGACTGCCGGCTGCCTGCAATTTGGCAGTTCAAATCTCACCAGCCTTCCGTCTTTCCGAGGTTGGTAAAATGATGACCCCAGACTGTTGTGGGCAACAGGCTGACTCTAAAGCACTGTGAAGCGGTATATAAGTCTATTGCTATTGCTATTTTTTAAAAAATTTGATTTATATGCCGCCCTTCTCCGGAGACTCAGGGTGGCTTACAATGCATTAAGCAATAGCCTTCCTACTTTTGTATATTTATACAAAGTCAGCTTATTGCCCCCACAAACTGGGTCCTCAATTGACCTCCCTTAGAAAGGATGGAAGGCTGAGTCAACCTTCAGCCTGGTGAGATTTGAACTTACAATAATTGCAGACAGCTGGTGTTTAATTACAATGCTTTAGTCTGCTGAGCTATCCAGGCACCTCGTGATCTTGATTCTATCCCTCTGTTAACGCAGCCTAGAACTGTGTTGGCTTTTTTGGCAGCTGCAGCACACGGCTGGCTCATACTTTTTAAATGCTTATCTTCTAGCGTTTTAACGTGAGGCCAGAGCAAGTTCTTAAATCGATGCTTGTCTTCCAGACCTACTTGGGGCAGAGATTGAGGATGAGAACCCGATACAAACCAAGGCAGAGAGGTAAGGCAAATTGTAACAAGGGGTTTTTTCTTGCATCAGAATTCTCTTTCAGCCTGTCGTGTTTTCTCACTGCTCCCTCAACTACGTCTGCTCCTTTGTCTTGGAGAAGTTTCTGCAGTTGTGTCAAATTCATTGCCTACCTTTTCGTGGTGAGCAATGGTCCAAACAGCTGCCAAAGTAATACCTGTAGTTCATGGGCCTCGGAATTCCTTGTGGGTTCTGGGGATAGTTTTTCTGCAGACACCTGTTATCTGTGTGTGTAGCATTATGCAAACAAGGAGAAAGTACTGATAATATTTGTAGCTCGGGGTTGAAATGAGGAGTCCTTGATGCTCTTTGAGCTTGGTGGTTTTCTTGTAGATGTTTCTTAACCCAGCTGGGTAACATTATCAGTTCAAACCCCACTCCCTTCTAGCACTGATGATGATACCTAGTTGGGTAATGAAATGTCTGCATGTGTTGTGGCTCCGTTGCCTGAGCCTGTGTCATCGTCAGGAGAGGACTCCGAGAGTGAAAGGGAGGAATTGGCAAGACCTCCCTCTCCAGGACCCTCCTCTCTGGCAATGCCCCTGGAGGACACCGAAGGGCAAGAGATAGGCCCAGAGCCAATCACATCCCCGCAGCCACAGGTGGACAGTGACGAGGGAGATAAGTGCTGGCTGGATCCTCGCCAGCGACGCAGGGAGAAACGTGCCCAACAGAAGGCACGGCGTGCTCGTGATTAGCTGACTCACTGGACCACACCCCACAGACTATAAAAGAGAGTGAGTCAGCCTGCACTTTTGTGACAAACAAAAACAAATATTCTTGCATCCCAGCTTCAGATCTTCTTGCATCCCAGCTTCAGATCTTCTTGCATCTCAGCTTCTATTTTGTGGTGTGTACCTGTTAATAAAGGTTTTGGCACGCAGCTGCTGGGATTGCTGCCAAGCTCCTTATCAGACTACTTGGTTGCCTGCCAGTTTATTTTAACCTCTGACTGTCCGTTTGGGTGTATTCCTGGGGGTGGGGACAGAACAGCATGAAAGTCATCCCAAAGGTATTTTTTTTTCAAAAGGCAAGTGAGCTTACTTGGTTCTTCCCTGCTTTTTTTTTTTTTTCTTCAGGAATCCCAAAACACACACTCATTTACATTCTGGCTCAGGTAACTCTTGAGGGTACAGATAAATTCCCAAATAAGTTCCCTCATTGGAGCCTGGGTCCGAGAATGGGGCAGAGCTAGGGCCAATGGAAGAACGACCGGAGGAGCAGGACGAGGCAGTCTCTGGTCCCTCAGGCCTAGAAGATTTCAGATTAAGATGGCGGATGTCATGCCCATCACATGGCTGGATGGCTCCCCTTTAATCTTTGCAGAGGTGAGTAGCAAGGAAAGAAGGAGAGCTTTGCTTTGGAACAATCTCCTGTATGGTTACAGGTGGTCCTCGACTTACAATGGTTTGTTTAGTGACCGTTCGAAATGACGACGGCTCTGAAAAAAGTGACTTATGAGCGTTTTTCACGCTGACGACCGTTTTCAGCACCCCCTCTGGTCACGTGAATAAAATTCAGACACTTGCCAACTAACTCGTATTTATGACGACCACGATCGCGTGCAAAATTTCTGTTCTTAGGTGAGAAATTCATTGAGTTTTGCCCCATTTTACGACTTTTCTTAACACATTACAGTAGTTCTTTAATTAGTCACACGTTGTTAAGCGAATCTGGTTTTCGCATTAACTTTGCCTGTCAGAAGGTCGCAAAGGTGGGGGGCGGGATCACGTGATCTTGGGACGCTGCAACCGTCATAAATACGCCTGAATTTTATTCACATGGCAATGGTCGTAAGTGTGAAAAGCGATCATAAGTAAGTTTTTCCCTGTGCCGTTATAACTTGGAACGGTCATTAAACCAACTGTTAAGTTTAGGACTGCCTATCTACATGCATAAATATTAATGAGTCCATTTATGATATAATTCAGACTGGATTCTACTCTCTTTTTTTTAATACATATAATTTTATTCATAAATATTTTTGCATATTTGAATATTGTCAGGGTATACCATCTACAAGAAAAAAAAGAAAGGACCAATAGAAAATAGTAATAAATATTAACACATGAAGTAATAACAGTAATAATAATACAATAACACATGTATGAGAATAATAGTAATAATATAGCCAACTAACGTTAACTAAGTTTCTTTTTATATTGGCTTATTTACATTTTTGTTAATTATGATGATTGTAGTCATACATCTTCTCTATCGTTAATACAAACATTCGTAATCTTTTCTTCCTCTAATTCCTACCTCTTGTCTCTAACTACGCATAAAAGAGCCTCAGATAGCTCAACAGGCTAGATAGCCTGTTATTAACACCCAGCTGTCTGCAATTGTGCAAGTTCGAGGCTCAAGGTCGACTCAGCCTTCCATCCTTTCTAAGGTGGGTAAATTGAGGACCCAGTTTGTGGGGGCAATAAGCTGACTTGGTATAAAAAATATACAAAAGTAGGAAGGCTATTGCTTAACGCATTGGAAGCTGCCCTGAGTCTCCGGAGAAGGGCGGCATATAAATCTAATTAAAAAAAAAAAATCTGTTCCATATCAAATAATATTCTGTGTCCTCCTTCTCTTTTATTTTTAAAGCCAGCCTGTCCATTTCAGCACAGTCTAAATTAGTTTGAATTACTTCCTCATCTGGCGGGGTTTTCTCATTTTTCCGGTATTTAGCAAATATTATCCTTGCTGCTGTCAATATATGTAAAACTAAATATGGGCTCTACTCTCGGAAGTTCCAGCTTCCGGGTTAATATTGTCAGAGGAAGCGCTTCCTTTTCTCTTCGAACCAGTGCCTCCAAGTGCAGCCATGTCAAATTCGGTCCCTGCCTGCTCCGTGGCGGGAACCGGCCCTGCGGCTGCCACATCAGAGCTGTGGTTCATGGGCCCCAGGTTCACGTACTTGGACCCGGGGATAAAAATACGCTACAGACATGTATAGGGTCTTCACCAGAGGTGGGTTTGAGCAGGTTCTGACCAGTTTTGAAGAACCGGTAGCGGAAATTTTGAGTAGTTCGGAGAACCGGTAAATACCACCTCTGACCGGCCCCGCCCCCATCTATTCTCTGCCTCCCGAGTTCCAGCTGATCGGGAGGAAATGGGGATTTTGCAGTAACCTTCCCCTGGACTGGGGTGGGAATGGAGATTTTACAGTATCCTTCCCCTGGAGTGGGGTGGGAATGGGGATTTTACAGTATCCTTCCCCTGGAGTGGGGTGGGAATGGGGATTTTGCAGTATCCTTCCCCTGGAGTGGGGTGGGAATGGGGATTTTGCAGTATCCTTCCCCTGGAGTGGGGTGGGAATGGAGATTTTGCAATAACCGTCCCCTGGAGTGGGCTGGGAATGGAGATTTTGCAGTGACCTTCCCCTGGAATTGGGAGGGAATGGAGATTTTATAATATCCTTTCCCTGGAGTGGGGTGGGAATGGAGATTTTATAGTATCCTTTCCCTGGAGTGGGGTGGGAATGGAGATTTTGCAGTAACCGTCCCCTGAAGTGGCGTGGGAATGGAGATTTTGCAGTATCCTTCCCCTGGAGTGGGGTGGGAATGGAAATTTTGCAGTATCCTTCCTCTGGAATGGGGAGGGACTGGAGATTTTTCAGTAACCTTCCCCTGCTACGGCCACAAAGCCACGCCCACAGAACCGATAGTAAAAAAAACCTGAATCCCACCACTGGTCCCACTCCCAAAGCCCGTGCAGAAGGATACCATGTGTGAAAACTCACGAGAGCTAGGATCCTCATGGTAGTTTCTGTAACTTCCATCGTTGTTTAAAACAAAATTATGCGTTAAAACTACTAGCCCAAGATTAACAGTACAGGTAGCCCTCGACTTTAACGACCACAATCGAGCCCAAAAAATTACGTTGCTAAGCGAGATGTTTGTTAAGGGACTTTTGCCCCACTTTAAGACCTTTCTTTGCCACAGTTGTTAAGCAAGTCACTGCAGCTGTTAGTCACAAGGTTTTTAAGTGAATCTGAATTCCCCGTTGACTTTGCTTGTCTGAGGGGGTCGCGTGGTCCCAGGATCCCGGCAATCGTCATAAACACGAGTCAGTTGCCAATTACCTGGATTTTGATCACAAGACCATGGGGATTGCTGCAACGGCTGTAAGTATGAAAAATGGTCGTAAGTCACTTTTTTCAGTGACGTTACTTTGAACGGTCACTAAATGAGCTGTTGTAAGTCGAGGACCACCTGTAGTTCAACTTGTTTTTTTAAAGTATTTAAATATTTTAAGATGGGTAAATTTAATTTTGGAATCCTGGGCATGACTGAAGAATGGAAAGTTGATTTTCTCTCTCTCTCGTTCATTTTATTCATTTGTAAACGATACGGATGGTTACAGAACGAAGCATTGTCCATTTTTAAAAAAATAAAATAATAGAATTCTTATTGATTTCCTGGCAGATCTTCTCTCATCCAAAATGTCGTCGGGAAGAAGTTGATAAATCGGCATTTCAACCTTGGGAAGACGGGGCAAAACGTCTCGCAACACAACATCCGTGTGTCTTTATTTCGAAGAGACTCACGAAGAAAAGAACCAGTCCTATTTTGTTCAGGAAAAGGCCCAAATACAGACCCATCATGGATTGTTGCCGTGAGCCTGTTGGGGAAAGACAGTGGATCATTTTGATTGATTTGTAATAAAGCTAGAAGGACACTCTCAACAGCTTCCTCCCCTGATTGAATATATATGTTTTCTGAGGTTTTCGCGGGTGTTTGTATGTAGGTCTTTGGTTATTCGGGTCTTCTCCCGCGTAGAATTGGAAGTATCTTGGCGACGTTTCGACGAAGTCTCATTCGTCATCTTCAGGCTGGTGTTCTTGCTCCTGGAAGCACGAAGCCGAGAACACCAGCCTGAAGATGACGAATGAGACTTCGTCGAAACGTCGCCAAGATACTTCCAATTCTACGCGGGAGAAGACCCGAATAACCAAAGACCTACATACATACATACATACATATATAATTTTGAAACACATTTCTTCGCTCGAGTCCAGTGATGGCTAACCTTTTTGCCATCACATGCCAAAAGCAGGGGGAGTGCTGGGGAGGGGGGGATCGTGCGCACGGCCACACCCATAATTCAATGCCCCTCCGTGCATGCATGAGTGACCGCCCCCCGCCTCCCCCCGCTTTTGGCACACAACGGCAAAAAGGTTACCAGAAGGTCCGTTTTTCGCCTTCCCCAGGCTCCAGGGGCTTTCTTGGAGCCTGGGGAGGGGAAAAATGCCCCCCCCCCAGATCCTCTGGAGGCCAGAAACATCCTGTTTCCCGACTTCTGGTAGGCCCAGAAGGCCTGTTTTTTGCCCTCCCCAGGCTCCAGGGGCTTTCTTGGAGCCTGGGGAGGGGAAAAATGCCCCCCCCAGATCCTCTGGAGGCCAGAAACATCCTGTTTCCCGACTTCTGGTAGGCCCAGAAGGCCTGTTTTTTGCCCTCCCCAGGCTCCAGAGGCTTTCTTGAAGCCTGGGGAGGGGAAAAAACGCCCCCCCCCCACCCCCGGTCCTCCTGAGGCCAGAAATGTCCTATTTCCTGACTTCTGGTAGGCGCAGAAGGCCCGTTTTTTACCCTACCCAGGCTCCGGAGGCTTTCTTGGAGCTTGGGGAGGGGAAAAACACCCCCCTCCTCCCGAGGCCCTCCGGAGGCTCCTGACTTCCGGTGGGCCCAGAAGGCCTGAAAATCGGCTGGCGTGCTGGAGCTGAGCTGAGGCAACATTGGCGTGCCCACAGATATGGCTCTGCGTGTCATAGGTTTCGCCATCACGGCTCTGGTCTTTCACCATTTCCATACAGCTTGCAATATATATATTTTTTTGCCCTGTTGTTTTTTTCCCCAATGCCTGGATCTTAGATGAATTAAAAGATCCACACTCTTCATTTCATTATACAAGGTTATCTTAATTCTGGCTTCAAGTCTGAATAACGGGAAGACGACACACAATTGTTTGCACACACCTGTGGCAAAAATCTGGTTCCCACACCCTTTTTGCTCACCAGAGCAAATGCTCCCCTTCTGCATTTCTGTAATAAATAAATGTGACCACTCACAGCTTGTTGGTCAGATTTCTTCCAATAGTATCCAATATTCATTTACTGGATTGTTATCCCGCCTGCATTACTTTATAAACAACTCAAGGCGGTGAACATACCTAATACTCCTTCCTCCTCCTATTTTCCCCATAACAACAATCCTGTGGGGTAGGTTGCACTGAGAGAATGGCTAGCCCACGTTTCATGCCTAAAATGGACTACAGTTCACCATCACCTAGTGATTCAGTCTGGACAATGACTAGCCCAAAGTCACCCAGCTTTCATGCTTAAGGTGGGACTAGAACTCACAATCTCCTGGTGATTGGCCAACCAGCTTTCATGCCTAACATGGACTAGAACTCACAGTCTCCTGGTAATTGGCCCAAAGTCACCCAACTAGCTTTCTTAAATTGGGACTAGAACTCACAGCTTCCTGGTGATTGGCCCAAAGTCACCCAACTGAGTTTAATGCTTAAGATGGAACTAGAACTCACAGTCTCCTAGTGATTGGCCCAAAGCCATCCAACTAGCTTTCTTGCTTAAGGTGGGACTAGAACTCACAGCCTCCTTGTGATTGGCCCAAAGTCACCCAACTGAGTTTAATGCTTAAGGTGGGACTAGAACTCACAGTCTCCTAGTGATTGGCCCAAAGTCATCCAGCTAGCTTTCATGCCTAACATGGACTAGAACTCAGCCTCCTGGTGATCGGCCCAAAATCACCCAACTGAGTTGAATGCTTAAGATGGAACTAGAATTCTATCCCCTGGTGATTGGGTCGAGGTCATCCAGCTGGCTTTCATGCCTAAGGCAGGACTAGAACTCACAGCCTTCTGATGATTGGGCCAAAGTCACCCAGCTAGCTTTCATGCTTACGGTGGGACTAGAACTCACAGCCTCCGGGTGATTGGCTCAGTCACCCAACTGAGTTTCATGCCTAAGGCAGGACTAGAACTCACAGCCTTCTGATGATTGGCCCAAAGTCAACCATCGTTTTTTTTTTCAATATCCCAGCAGTCATGACTGATTTTTTTTTATTTTTTATTTTCTTGACTATTATCAATGCATCTTAAAATTTTAAGCCTGGCCACTTACAGTTTACTCTTAAATCTCAAAATCTCATTTATGAAAGCCTGAAGCTTGGGTGATAAGTGTCCACCAGTGTATTTTTGAGTCTTAAGGAATCCCTGCAGGATCTAAAGTATCCTTTAAAAAAAAAAAATCTCAACAAACTTTAATAAATAAAACAACAGAACAAAATCCCAGCCTCGCCGGTCTGAATAAACGGATAGCAGAAGGGATCTTCAGTCATTGACCGCAGCCAGCATCCCAGAAAGAAAATTTCTAAACAATTTTTGAGGAAGTAATGCAACTGAAACGGCATATTTTAAAAAAATTGCGTATTACTTCAGCAACGGGAAAACCCCCTTGATTATTTAGGGAACAAACAACGCAGTTAAAAGTTGTCCTCTTGGTTTCCTCGGTGAAATAAACCTTTGCTGTTTTGTTTTATTTATTGTCAGATTTTTAAACCGCTCCTCTCCCTGCCACAAAGATGGCACCGGTTTCAGAAAAGAAAAGAAAAATAAAAATAAAAAAAACACAGAAGAAAATGCAATTTAATGTTTGTTTATTTATTTATTAGTTTGATGTATATGCCGCCCTTCTCCAGAGACTCGGGGCAGCTTACAATGCATTAAGAGTCTGGTGGCGCAGCAGCTTAAGTGGTGTTAAAGTGACACCAGCTGACTGCAAATATTGCAAGTTCGAATCTCACCAGGCTCAAGATTGACTCAGCCTTCCATCCTTTCAAGGTAGGTAAAACAAGGACCCAGATTGTGGGGGCAATAAGCTGACTTTGTATACAAAAGAACATTGCTTAACTCACTGTAAGCCGGCCTAAGTCTCCGGAGAAGGGCGAAATATAAATTAAATTAAAAAAAAATATTAAGCAATAGCCTTCATACTTTTGTATATACCTGCTTAGGGCTTTCGACCCCCCCCCCACCGGTGTTCTTTGTTATACAAAGTCAGCTTATGGCCCTCACAATCCAGGTCCTCATTTTACCCACCTGTTGTGGCTCCGTTGCCTGAGCCTGTGTCATCGTCAGGAGAGGACTCCGAGAGTGAAAGGGAGGAATTGGCAAGACCTCCCTCTCCAGGACCTTCCTCTCTGGCAATGCCTGGAGGACACCGAAGGGCAAGAAATAGGCCCAGAGCCAAGCACATCCCCGCAGCCACAAGTGGACAGCGACGAGGGAGATAAGTGCTGGCTGGATCCTCGCCAGCGACGCAGGGAGAAACGTGCCCAACAGAAGGCACGGCGTGCTCGTGATTAGCTGACTCACTGGACCACACCCCACAGGCTATAAAAGAGAGTGAGTCAGCCTGCACTTTTGTGACGGACAAAAAACAGATATTCTTGCATCCCAGCTTCAGATCTTCCTGCATCTCAGCTTCTATTTCTGGACATTTTGTGGTGTGTATTTTTCTGTTACGTTAATAAAGGTTTTGGCACACAGCTGCTGGGATTGCTGCCAAGCTCCTTATCAGACTTGGTTGCCTGCCAGCTCATTTTAACCTCTGATTGTCCGTTTGGGTGCATTCCTGGGGGCGGGGACAGAACACCACCTCGGAAGGATAGAAGGCTGAGTCAACCTTGAGCCTGGTGAGATTCGAATTGCAGTAATTGCAGGCAGCTGGCAACTAAATGCTACTTAACAGCACTTAGTCCACGGCGCCACCAGGCTCATGTTGGAACAAAGAATTTCACTCCGGGAGAACGGTTAGCTTCTCTGTCAAAGACCAAATGGATTCATGCAGGGATCTTCTATGGCATTGATGGCTAATCTTTTCCGGACCGAGTGCCCAAAGCGTGCACACGAATGCATGCAGACATGCGCAAACCCCCAAAATGCATTGCATGCATGGCCCTGCCACCGCAACTCCTCACAAGTAACCTGCCCCTCACACATGAGCCCCACTCCCAGGCATGCCTGCATGGCCCCCGCATGACCCCTGCCCCCCATGCATGCATGGCAGAGACCCAAAGATCCGCTGGCTGGCGGGAGATGTGCATGCATGCATGGTGGAGCGGAGCTGTAGCAATGGCTCAGGTGCCCACAGAGAGAACTCTGCATGCCACTTCTGGCTCGCGTGTTCTATGGCTTTCCGGACCACAAATGGCCTTCAAGATTTAAACCCTTTTCCTATTTATGATTCTGACACGAGTCCAAAATGGCTTTTGATCAGTGCTTTCTCAACCCTGGCAGCTTTAAAATATTGTGGACTTCAATTCCCAGAATTCCCCAGCCAGATTAAACTCTATGCTGGTTGGGGGAATTCTGGGAGTCGAAGTCCACAAGTCTTAAAAGTTGGACATCACTGCACGAAAGCAATATAACTTAACTCCATTACAGGTAGTCCTCGACTTACAACAGTTCAATTAGTGACGGTCCAAAGTTGCAATGGCACTGAAAAAAGGGACTTATTTTTCACACTTATGTCTGTGATAGCATCCCCATGGTCACGGGATCCAAATCCAGCTTTTGGGCAACTCGATTCATATTTATGACAGTTGCTGTATCCCAAAGTCCTGTGATCCTCTTTTGTTGACCTGATGAGCAAAGTGAATGGGGAAGCCATATTCACTTAACCGGGTTACTCACTTAACAATGGTGGCAAGAAGCGTCGTAAAATAACGGAGAAATGAACTGAACAACTGACACCCAGGGGGAGAGCCTTCTCTGTGGCAGCACCAGCCCTCTGGAACGATTTGCCCCCGATTTGCCCCCGGAGATCCGTACGATACCCGATCTCCGGGCTTTCCGCCGTGCCCTAAAAACTTTTTTATTTTGTCAAGCTGGGCTGGCGTAACCCCACCCTCTCTTTTTTAAGCTTAAAGTTTTATGGGTTTTAAATTTTAATTGCCTATTGGGTTTTTAAATTTATTGGGCCAAAATTATTTAATTCTTTTATTAATATTTTAAATTTTGTATTGGAGTGTTTTTTATTCTTGGCTGTACACCGCCCTGAGTCCACTAGGAGAAGGGCGGTATATAAATTTAAATAAATAAATAAATAAAATTTAGCAACGGAAATTTTGGGCTCAACTGTACAGGCCGTCCTCAACTTATGACCACAATGGAGCCCAACATTTCAGTGGTTGGGTGAGTTTTGCCCCATTTTACGACTTTTCTTGTTGTTAAATGAATCATGTTTTCTCTGGATTCTCCGGACAGCTGTCTGTCACAAATGGTGTGTCTCCTTTTTTTAAAAAAAATTAATTTATTTTTTAAAATTTGATTTATATGCTGCCCTTCTCCAGAGACTCAGGGCGGCTTACAATGCGTTAAGCAATAGCCTTCATCCTTTTGTATATTTTATACAAAGTCAGCTTATTGCCCCCACAATCTGGGTCCTCAGTTTACCCACCTTAGAAAGGATGGAAGGCTGAGTCAACCTTGAGCCTGGGGAGATTCGAACTTACAGTAATTGCAGACAGCTGGATGTTAATAACAGGCTTTAGTATGCTGAGCTATCCAGGCTCCTCCTTGGTCAGCAGGGGTGGTGGGTGAGGGTGGACTAGATGACCTACAAGCTCCCTTCCAACTCTGTTCTGTATTCTCCATGGACTTGACTCGTCGTAAGGTCGCAAAAGATGATCGCATGACTTGCCAACCGTCTGAATTTTGATTGCACGATTATGGGGATGCTGCGAAGTTCGTAACTCTAAAAAAACCATTCCATGCCAGTTTTTTCGGGGCTGTCGTAACTTTGAGCGGTCACTAAATGAAATGCTGTAAGTCGAGGACTACCTGCATTAACTGTGCGCACAAGTCAACCACAATGTTCGAACCCAGCTCCTCAAACACAACAAACCCTTTGAAGTGAACTCAAATGTTCCTTTAATTAGGAGCGCTGGCAGCTCTGGCAAAATATTTCTCTCTCACCGCAGGCTAACAACTCTGTCCGTCTGTCTGGAAGTTAAATAGTTGTCTGCCACATCTATTCATCTCCACCCTCTACCTTTTATTCCCAGAGATAGAGTGGGGCTTCGCTAGCAGCGGTGGCTCTTCCATCCCAAGGACCGGCCCATAGATTTCCACTGCTCTCCTCTCCTCTGCCTTCTGTGCATCAGCGCATCAGGCACTGGACCCAGCTGTTCCTCCTCTTCCTCATCAGCCACCTCCAGACCTGGGGGCTGTTGACTCTCCATCTCAGGGCTGATGGACGGCCCAGGCTCCTCCTCCTCTGATTTGGCTGCTGGAGGGGCCGGTGGCCGACAGGCCACAACCCTCCCTTTCACCTCCTCCTCCATTCCACAAATCTCACTCCCTTCTTGCACTGATGATGTTACCTAGTTGGATCATGAAACATCTTCAGGAAAACAACAATCCCAAAGTTGTTGTCATCGTCCATAAAAGCCATGGTGGCGCAGTGGTTAGAGTGCGGTACTGCGGGCTACTTCTGCTGCCTGCCAACTGCCTGCAATTTGGCAGCTCGAATCTCACCAGGCTGAAGGTTGACTCAGCCTTCCGTCCTTCCGAGGTTGGTAAAATGAGGACCTGCTGGAGGGGCCAGCAGCCGACAAGCAACAACACACAATTCAACCTGGATTGAGTCGGGGAAGGAGAAAATGGAAGAAAAACTCACGAAATCCCCACCCCCATCCCGACACGAACACACTTACCTTCTCCCAGTTCTGTAATAATCAGTCTTGCTGTAGCCTTAAATACTGTCGAGTTATGTTTCACCAGACAAGTGAAGAGCGAGGAGTTCCAATTTTTGGTGGCTGTGATCTTCAGGGAACTCTGGCGGGAGTACGTCCTGTTTGAATTCAAAATTGCCTCAGCAGACTTTCCTTTACCGCTCGGATTCTTGCAAAACAAGTCCACTTTGGCTACGTTGGGATAAAAATATTCTGCTTTGCAAGTGACCGTCACCGAGGCGTTCAGCTGGACGGGAGAAGGCGGATCGGTCTCAAGACGCACCGTGGGAGGAACTGAGCAAAGAAAGCCAAAGATGATCAGTCAAAAGAGGTTGGGATTCATGGTTCCTGCACGCAGATGCAGGTGGAAGACTACCATATTTTTCGGAGTATAAGACGCACCTTCCCACCCCCCCCAAAAGAGGCTGAAAATTTGGGTGAGTCTCGTACTCTGAATGTAGCTTTTTCGAAGCTTTTTTCCCCAGCCCTAACGAGCCGCTAACAAGGCACTAGTTATTTTCCCTGCTTTGCCTGCTCCCTCGACTCTCCGTTGTGCTTTAACAAGTCGCTAGCAAGTGAAGCGATCGCCATGCTTTGCTCTGACTCTAAGCTGTTTTTAGAAGCTTTTTTTCAGCCCTAACTAGGCGCTAGCGAGTGAAATGATCTCCATGCTTTGCTCCGACTCTCGGCTGTTCTTTGGAAGCTTTTTTTCAGCCCTAACTAGGCGCTAGCGAGTGAAACGATCTCCATGCTTTGCTCTGACTCTCAGCTGTTCTTTAGAAGCTTTTTTTCAGCCCTAACTAGGCGCTAGCGAGTGAAATGATCTCCATGCTTTGCTCTGACTCTCAGCTGTTCTTTAGAAGCTTTTTTCAGCCCTAACTAGGCGCTAGCGAGTGAAGCGATCGCCATGCTTTGCTCCGACTCTCAGCTGTTCTTTAGAAGCTTTTTTTCAGCCCTAACTAGGCGCTAGCGAGTGAAATGATCTCCATGGTTTGCTCTGATTCTCAGCTGTTCTTTAGAAGCTTTTTTTCAGCCCTAACTAGGCGCTAGCGAGTGAAACGATTGCCATGCTTTGCTCTGACTCTCAGCTGTTCTTTAGAAGCTTTTTTCAGCCCTAACTAGGCGCTAGCGAGTGAAGCGATCACCATGCTTTGCTCCGACTCTCACCTGCTCTTTAGAAGCTTTTTTTCAGCACTAACTAGGGGCTAGCAAGTGAAATGATCTCCATGCTTTGCTCTGACTCTCAGCTGTTCTTTAGAAGCTTTTTTTCAGCCCTAACTAGGCGCTAGCGAGTGAAGTGATCGCCATGCTTTGCTCCGACTCTCAGCTGTTCTTTAGAAGCTTTTTTTCAGCACTAACTAGGGGCTAGCGAGTGAAACGATTGCCATGCTTTGCTCTGACTCTCAGCTGTTCTTTAGAAGCTTTTTTTCAGCCCTAACTAGGCGCTAGCCGAGTGAAGCGATCTCCCGTCTGTGCTTTGCCTGCTTTTCTCATTGCTGCTTCCTCTCAGCTGTGCCTTAGAAGCTGTTTTTTATCCTCAAGCAGGGGATAAAAAACCCAGCAAACTAATGTGCTGAAGCTGACCAGACTAAGGAGGCTAGCCAGATGAATACCTGGTAGGCAGATTCCCTCCTCCCCATTTTCCTCCCCAAAAACTAAGCTGCGTCTTATAATCTGGTGCGTTTTATACTCCGAAAAATGTGATAACTGGGTTTGGTCTCTGATTGTGATATGTGGGAGGGGGGGAAACAATCCTTGTATGAAAAATCCAGAACCTGTTTTGCAGGAAGCCCAAGATCAAAACACCACAAAGAAAGAAAGAAATGAGGAAGCTGTTCTGACCCAATTCTCCCAAACATGACAAAGTTAACTCAAAGATTCCTTTAATTAGGAGCACCGGCAACCCCAGCAAAAAGTTTCTCTCTCAACACAGGCTAACAAGTCCAGCCAGCAGCGAGATGAATAGTTGTCTGTCACATCTATTCATCTCCACCCTCTGCCTTTTATCCCCAGAGCTCGGGTGGGGCTTCGCTAGCAGCGGTGGCTCTTCCGTCCCAAGGCCCGGCCCATAGATTTCCACTGCTCTCCTCTCCTCTGCCTTCTGCACATCTGTGCATCAGGCACTGGACCCAGCTCTTCCTCCTCTTCCTCATCAGCCACCTGCAGACCTGGGGACCGTTGACTCTCCATCTGACGGTTCATGGATGGCTCAAGCTCCCTCTCAGATAAAGCAGGGGTGTCAAACTCAAGGCCTGAGGGCCGGATCCAGCTCACAGGATGTTTAGAAGCGGCCCCCGGGGCTACCCTGGAAACAGTGAAGGATTGGCCTACGGTGCCCTGCTGAGCTCCGTTTTCACTGGCAGAGGGTTGCAGGAAGCCGTCGCAGGTGAAAACTGAGCTCGTTTGTGCTGGCAGAGTATTTGCCGTTGGTTGGACCACCGTGAGAAGGTGGCCCGGACATCCCCTCAGCCAGACAGAATGTAGAGACTCCTAGCCGCTACCGTGAGAGGGTAGCGGCGTCTCTCCTGATTGACCTGGTCCTGCTTCAGGACATTTCTGATCTATGATGATGGACCTATGCCATGCCCCCCATTCTCTTGTCTGCTATTTGTTAGATGTTCCCTAGGTCTTCGCTTCTTGCCCTGCGAGATGCCCCCCTCTCGCGGGTTTGGCCCTCCACATTATCGAGGGCCTACCTTAATGACGGGTTTTGGGACCCCGAGAGGTGGCATGTTAAAAAACGGGGACTGAGGGGTTTTTTAAGGACTTTTTTAACTGGTGTTTTAGGGGGTTCTGGGGTGGGGGAGGGTGTGGGTTTGGGGGAAAACTTAGGGGGGGAAGGGACAGGCCAGGTAGTCTCGGATGCCATTGGGGGTCTAGTTTCTGGAGGTAAGAGGGCTCTTACTGAGCCCTCTGCTGAGGGTCGTGTGATAAATACGCTATGTGGGAGGGGCAGATATGGCGAGAGCAGGGGACCATATCGTGTGGTGGGGGCACGCACTCGCTGCCTTCGAGCGATTGCTTGCCCTGGTCCCCAGAGCTATTCCTGTTCCCCGGGTTGTCCAGAGTCTCAGGACCCGGGGCTCCGGCTGCTGTTATGCAATGCGAGGTCCGTTGTAAATAAAGCCCCTCTCATATGTGACCTTCTTCAAGAGGGGGGTGCGGACCTGGCTGGTATCACCGAGACCTGGTTGGGCCACGAGGGGGGGGGGGGTTCCCCTCGTGGAGATGTGCCCACCGGGTTTCCTTGCATTCCACCAGCCGAGAGCCCAGGGCAGGGGTGGGGGAGTAGCGGTCATTAGTAAGGAAGGTCTGGGTCCGAGGGAGGCCACTGTACCTCAGACAGCCGGGTGTGAGTCCACCTTTGTGAGATGGGGTCCTGGTGGGCAGATGGGTCTGTTAGTCACGTACCTGGCTCCCTGCCATGTGGCAACGACCCTGCCCGAGCTTCTCAATGTTATAGCCGAGGTGGCGGTTGATACCCCCAAGCTTATAGTTATGGGGGATTTCAACCTGCCATCTATCGGTGAAACATCTGAGATGGCTCGGGAGTTCATGGCTTCCATGACGGCCATGGACCTGACCCAGGTAATTCAGGGCCCGACCCACATTGGTGGACACACCCTGGACTTAGTTTTTGTCTCTGGTCAGTGGTTGAGTGGTCATGATATTGGGGATATAGGTGTGGAACCCTTGTCATGGACTGACCACTCGCTCCTTCGACTCGATTTTCTGACCGCTGCACCCCACCGCAGGGAGGCGGAACCAACTAGGTGGTTCCGCCCCAGGCGCCTGATGGATCCTGATAGGTTCCAGACGGAGCTTGGGCCATTTCCTGAGACACTGACACGCGACTCGGCTGAGGACCTGGTGGCTGCTTGGGATAGGGCAGCTGGTGGGGCCTTGGACCGAGTCGCGCCTTTGCGGCCTCTGACCCGGCGCCGAACTCACTTATCTCCTTGGTTTACCGAGGAGCTGAGGGAGATGAAGCGCCGGAAAAGACGCCTAGAGAGCGGTTGGAGGGCCAGTCGCTCTGAATCTGACTTGACACTAGTAAGAGCTCATATTAAGACTTACTTAGTGGCAATAAAAGCGGCGAAATCTAACTATTTTGCCGCTCTTATCGCATCATCAGATAATCGCCCAGCCGCCCTGTTTAGGGTGACCCGCTCCCTCCTTCATCTGGGAGCGCGGGAGGATCCCTTGCAGGGACGTGCTGAGGATTTTGTTCAATATCTGGATGATAAAATAACTCAGATTCGGGATGAGCTGGCCACTGACTGGGTTAGTTCGGGCGAGGTGACTGAGCCCAGTCTTGAGAGTGTTATCTGGGCTGAGTTCGATCCTGTGGCTCCCGAGGACGTGGACAGGATCCTGGGAAGACTGAACGCCACCACATGTTTATTGGACCCGTGTCCCTCCTGGTTGGTGCTGGCCTCCCGGGAGGTTACACGAGGCTGGCTCCAGGAGATTATAAATGCTTCTTTGAGTGAGGGTGCCCTACCAGCCGCTTTGAAGGAGGCGGTGGTGAGGCCCCTCCTCAAGAAGCCCTCCCTGGACCCAGCTGTTTTGGCAAATTATCGTCCTGTCTCCAACCTTCCCTTCTTAGCGAAGGTTGTTGAGAGTGTGGTGGCGCGACAGCTCCCCCGGTACCTGGATGAAGCTGTCTATTTAGACCCGCTCCAGTCCGGCTTCAGGTCTGGTTACAGCACCGAAACGGCATTGGTCGCGTTGGTGGATGATCTCTGGAGGGCCCGGGGTAGGGGGTACTCCTCTATCCTGGTGCTGTTAGACCTCTCAGCGGCTTTTGATACCATCGACCATGGTATCATGTTGCGCCGGTTGGAGGGATTGGGGGTGGGGGGCACCGTTCTGCGGTGGTTCTCCTCCTACCTCTCCGACCGGTCGCAATCGGTGTTGACAGGGGGGCAGCGGTCGACCCCGAGGCGCTTAGTGTGTGGGGTGCCACAAGGGTCGGTCCTCTCGCCCCTTCTGTTCAACATTTATGTAAAGCCGCTGGGTGAGATCATCCGTGGTTTTGGGGTGGAATTCCATCAGTACGCTGATGATACTCAGCTGTACATCTCCACCCCAGACCACCCCAACGATGCCGTGGAAGTGATGTCCCAGTGCCTTGAAGCTGTGCGGGTCTGGATGGGGAGAAACAGGCTTCGACTCAACCCCTCCAAGACCGAGTGGCTGTGGCTGCCGGCGTCCCGATATAGCCAACTGACTCCATCGTTGGTTATTGGGGGCGAATCATTGGCCCCCACGGAAAGGGTGCGCAACTTGGGCGTCCTCCTGGACCCACGGCTGTCTTTAGAGGAGCATACGACAGCTGTGGCCAGGGGAGCTTTTTATCAGGTTCGCCTGATACGCCAGTTGCGGCCCTTTCTAGATCGGGACTCCCTACGCACAGTCACTCAGGCGTTCGTCACGTCTCGCTTGGACTACTGTAATGCTCTCTACATGGGGCTCCCCTTGGGATGCATCCGGAGGCTTCAGCTGGTACAGAATGCGGCCGCGCGGGGGATTATGGGAGCGACAGGGCGCTCCCATGTGACACCTCTCCTGCGTGAGCTGCATTGGTTGCCGGTTGACTTCCGGGTGCGTTTCAAGGTGTTGGTAATCACCTTTAAAGCGCTCCATGGCTTAGGACCAGGGTACTTACGGGACCGCCTTCTGCCACCTATTGCCTCCCACCGGCCGGTTCGCTCCCACAGAGAGGGCCTCCTCAGGGTGCCGTCAGCCAGACAGTGCCGGCTGGCGACCCCCAGGGGGAGAGCCTTCTCTGTGGTAGCTCCCACCCTCTGGAACGATCTCCCTCCAGATCTGAGGACAATCGCTGACGTCCGGACTTTTCGTCGGGCTCTGAAGACTCATCTCTTCCAACTTGCCGGACTTGCCTGATCCCTCCTATTTTTAAACTATTTTTAAATTTTTTAGAGTTTTAGAGTTTTATTCGGTTTTACATTTCAGCCTAAATTCATATTGGTTTTAGTATGTTTTAACTTTTTGTATTTGTATTGGTTTTAAATTGGCTGTTCACCGCCCTGAGTCCGGAAGGAGAAGGGCGGTATAGAAATTTAATAAATAAATAAAATAAATAAATAAATAAATTTGGGCTACTCCAGGCGCCCCTGACACAAGTGACGTCGAACTGGCCATGCCCACCCTGGCTATGCCTACCCCGGCCCACTGAGGTCAAACACAACCCTGATGCGGCCCTCAATGAAATCAAGTTTGACACCCCTGAGAGAAAGCTTCATGGATCCTGGGTGTAAGTAAAGCTTATGTTGCTATTGTGACCCAGTAGTGATTACCAACACAATTCAGTCCTCAAGAAACTTATTTTATTAAAAACAAGTGCAAATTAATTCATTCTCAGCTTAGTCCAAAACAAATTCTTCATAACCAATAGCCTCCCACCGACCAGTTCGTTCTCACAGGGAGGGACTACTCAGAGTACCATCAGTCAAATTGTGCCGACTGGCGACTCCCAGGGGGAGGGCCTTCTCTGTGTGGGCTCCAACCCTTTGGAATGAACTGCCCCCTGAGATACGAAACATCCCTAATCATCCCTAATTTCCGCTGTGCCCTCAAGACCCTGATGTTCAATCAGGCAGGGCTAAGCACGTTAACTGGGAATGATTAAAATATTATATAATTCTGAGTTTTATTTATTTGGGCTAAACTATGCTATAATTTTAATTATCAATTTTATGATGTTTATGTATCTTTTATTTTTTCTTGACTGTACACCGCTTTGAGTCCTGAGGGAGAAAGGCGGTATAGAAATATAATAAATAAAATAAATAACCTGTCCGTCGGCCTTATCACCAATCTTTGATATCTTTGGTAACCTGCCAAAGGCTTTTCTTGGCAAAAGCCCCACAAAGTTCAAGAGACTCTGAGAAGAAGCACTGGAATCAATGTTGCTTTTCTACAAAGAACCCAACGGCTGGTTGCTGCTCTGTTAAGCCTTATGGGAGGGGCCAATCATCTCCTGGCCTTACTCCTGAATTGTCCTTTTTGTTTCAACTGTTTGTGCCTTCTGGCAGCTCTGTGCATGCATGCACTAGGAAAAGGCTCCTCCTGTTCCTCTGCCTCTCTGCTGTCCGACTCTGGAGGCTCCGGAGTCCGCGCATAGCTCCCAGATGGCCCTGGCCCCATTTCTGCCTCCAACGCAGAGCCCTTGTCTGGGCCTTCCCCAGACTCCAGGATGGGCCCATTATCCTCCCCAACCTCCTCCCTGTCCAACTCCGCTGCCAGGTCTGCAGACTGCTGGTGGACCACAACAGCTGCTTGCAACTGTGTAACGATGCCAAGCTAGTTCCCTGCTCAACCCCTCCTTCCATCCTGGCAGTTTCCCGACAGATTCGCTCCACAACGTCTCAATTGACGAGAGCGGATCTCCCTCCCTCTCCAAACGGCACCTACCTGTCACGTAGACTGCAACCTGTTTCTTTATACTAGGTTCTCCCCTTTTGGGAACTTTATTGAACATTTGGCAGTAGTAGGTCCCATTATCCTCAGGGCCCATGTTGCTGAGGTTGATGCTGAAGTCAGTTCTTGATCCTGGAACGAGCCTCACCCCGCGAGAATTTTGGTCACTCTCGTCATAAATTAGCTTCCAGGCATTGTTGCTCAAGTGTTTGTACCATCTTGCGCTTGCTGGCAGATCCATCTGAGTCAGGGTACAGTTGAGAGTGAGGGTCCTGCCTCCTGTGACCTGCACGAAGGTGAACTCGGGTTTCTGAGGTCCAGTGCTTAGACCGCTACCACCAACTCCTGAAATGGAAAATACAATAGCTTCTATTTATTCTGGAGATCCAAAATGGCCATCATTTGAGTGAGGCAATACGTGGCAGAATTATTTGAACCCCACTTCTGGGCCTGCCTCCATCTTACGTTAACACTAGACTTTCTTTTCTGCACACTCAGCACAAGTAGCAGAGAGATTCAATCAAGATCAAGTGGGATAGATAGTTTCACCACCAGATGGATTCGCAACTGGCTGACCAACCGTGCTCAACGAGTAGTCCTTAATGGGTCTATGTCAAGTGATGACCAGTCGGTAAACGAGACAGCCTTATAATATACTTAGACTCCAGCAAGGCATTTGACAAAGTAGATCACAACTACTCCTTCGTAAGCTAGAAAAAATGTGGAATAGATAGCATCACCAGATGGATTCGCAACTGGCTGACAAACCATACTCAACGAGTAGTCCTTAATGGATCTACGTCTACATGGAGGGAAGTAAGCAGTGGGGTGCCACACAAGGTTCCTGTTGTGGCTCCGTTGCCTGAGCCTGTGTTATCAGCAGATGCAGACTCTGAGAGTGAGGGAGACGAGTTGGCAAAGGCCTCCCTCTCCAGGACCCTCCTCTCCGGCAATGCCTCCGGAGGACACTGAAGGGCAAGAGATAGGCCCAGAGCCAAGCACATCCCCGCAGCCACAGGTGGACAGCGACGAAGGAGATAAGTGCTGGCTGGACCCTCGTCAGCGTCGCAGGGACAGGCGTGCGCAACAGAAGAAAAGGCGTGCCAGAGATTAGCTGACTCACTGGACCACACCCCACAGGCTATAAAAGGGGGTGAGTTAGCCATTCAGACTCTGTGACGGACAAAACTAACTCCTTTGAGTCACATCTATGGAAAACAGCAATCTGGGCCTTGGAAATATTCGGACAATTCTGACTGGGTATTTTTGTATGTTGATAAAGTTCTTGGCAAGCAGCTACTGGGTGGCTGCCAAGTGTCTTATCGGAAGAATTGGTTGTCTGCCAGTTTATTTAACCCCCAGCTGTTTATCTGTGTGTGTGTGAGAGACGGGGACAGAACAGTTCCGTCCTAGGCCCAGTATTCTTCAATGTCTTCGTAAACGACATAGATGAGGGAAGAGAAGGGGAATTTACCAAATTTGCTGATGATTCTAAGCTGGCAGGAATAGCCAACACCTTAGAAGATAGGCTTAGAAGATAGGATCCAGATGGTTCTTGACAGACTTGAACCCTGGCCCTATCTAACCAAATGAAATTCAATGGAGAGAAAAGGAAAGTCTTACAGTTAGGCAAGAAAACTCAAAAGTCCACATATAGACTGGGTGAAACCAGGCTTAATAGCAGGAACTGGAAGTGGGATCTCGGAGTCTTAGTGGACAACCGGTTAAATATGAGCCAGCTGTGTGCGGCGGCAGCTAAAAAAGCCAATGCAATCCTAAAATGCATTAACAGAGAGATACAATCAAGATCGAGGGAGGTACTAATACTATAAAGCCTTAGGAAGACCACACCTAGAATCCTGCATCCAGTTTTGGTCACCACTCTATAAAAAGGATGTTGAGACTCTAGAAAGAGTGCAGAGAAGAGCAACCAGGATGATGAGGGGACTGGAGGTTCAAACGTGATGAACAGTTGCAGGAACTGGACATGGCTAGATTAGTGAAGAGAAGGATAATAGCAGTCTTTATATATTTATTTTATTTATTGGTTCGATTTCTATGCCGCCCTTCTCCGGAGATTCAGGGCGGTTTACAATGCGTTAAGCAACAGCCTTCATACTTTTGTATATACCTGCTTAGTAGGGCTTTTGGCCTCCCCTAAGCGGTGTTCTTTTTTATACAAAGTCAGTTTATTGCCCCCACAATCCGGGTCCTCATTTTACCTACATCGGAAGGATGGAAGGCTGAGTCAACCTTGAGCCTGGTGAGATTCGAACTCGCAGTAATTGCAGGCAGCAGCTGCTACTTAACAGCACTTTACTCTGCTGCACCACCAAGGCTCCTACTTCCAATACTTGAGGGGCTGCCACAAAGAAGAAGGGATCAAGCTATTCTCCAAAGCCCCTGAAGGCAGGAGAAGAAGCAACAGATGGAAACTAAGCAAGGAGAGAAGCAACCTGGAACTAAGAAGAAATTTCCTGACAGTGAGAGCAATGAATCAAAGGAACAAACTAACTGCCTCTAGAAGTCGTGGGTGCTCCATCACTGGAAGTTTTCAAGAACTGATTGGATATCCACTTTTCTGGAATGGTATCAGATCTCCTGCTTGTGCAGGGTGGGGTGGTGGTGGGGGTCAGACTAGAAGACCTCCAAGGTCCCGTCCAACTTTGTTATGCTGTTATTCTATGCTCTAAAGCATCTGAGGGCAGGACGAAGGTGGAAGCTCGTTAAAGGGAGATCCAACCTAGAACTAAGGAGAAATGTTCTGTCAGGGTGTGAGGAATTAACCAGGGGAACGGCTTGCTTCCAGAGGTTTTGGATGCTTCATTGCTGGAGGTTCATCAAAATAGACTGGACAGCTGTTTGACTAGGACAGGGATGGCTAATCTTTTTGCCATCGCGTGCCAAAAGTGGGGGGAGTGTGGTGGGGTCACACGCACACATGCCCACATCCATAATTCTATGTGCCTTCCCTCCCTCCGTGCTCTCCCTGCTTTTGGCACGGGATGGTACAGTAGGCCCATTTTTTTGCTTTCCCCAGGCTCCAGAGCCTTTCTAGGAGCCTGGGGAGGGCAAAAATGGCCTTCCCCATCCCCCCAGAGGCTCTCTGGAGGCCGGAAATAGTGTATTTCCTGACTTCTGGTGGGCCCAGAAGGCCCAAAAATCAGCTGGCTGGTGCACGCAGGTGTGCCGGAGCTGAGCTCGCGTGCCCACCGATATGGCTCCACGTGCCACCTGTGGAACCTGTGCCATAGGTTCGCCATCACGGGACTAGGATGATATAATGTATCCTGCCTTGAGCTGGCGGCTCAACTAGAAGACCTTCACTGTCTCCTGGTGATTGAACCGAAGTCACCCAGTTGTTTTTCATGCCTGAGGCAGGACTAGAACTCCCAGTCTCCTGGTAATCAGCCCGAAGTCACCCAGCTGATTTTCATGCCTAAGGCGGTACTAGAACTCCCAGTCTCCTGGTAATGAGCCTGAAGTCACCCAGCTGGTTTTCATGCCTAAAATGTGACTAGAACTCCCAGTCTCCTGGTAATCAACCCAAAGTCACCCAGCTGATTTTCATGCCTAAGGCAGGACTAGAACTCCCAGTCTCCTGGTAATCAGCCCGAAGTCACCCAGCTGATTTTCATGCCTAAGGCGGTACTAGAATTCCCAGTCTCTGGGTAATCAGCCCGAAGTCACCCAGCTGGTTTTCATGCCTAAGGCAGGACTAGAACTTCCAGTCTCCTGGTAATGAGCCCGAAGTCACCCAGCTGGTTTTCATGCCTGAGGCAGGACTAGAACTCCCAGTCTCCTGGTAATGAGCCTGAAGTCACCCAGCTGGTTTTCATGCCTAAAATGTGACTAGAATTCCCAGTCTCCTGGTAATCAACCCAAAGTCACCCAGCTGGTTTTTATGCCTAAGGCAGGACTAGAACTCCCAGTCTCGTAGTAATCAGCTCAAAGTCACCCAGCTGGTTTTTATGCCTAAAGCGGGACTAGAACTCACTGTCTCCTGGTTTTTAGACTATACTTTCACCATTAACCTGAACTGGCTCCTCCTTATGATGATTGCTGTATTGCTTTAGACATTGGGTTCTTATCAGTACTGGATTTCAAATCCCGTCACTACCGGTTTGCTCATGGGCGTGCGCATGCGCAGAAACTTCTACGCATGTGCAGAGATGCTCGGGTGGGTGGGCGGAGCCTCCTGCTGCCGCTACCGATTTGCCTGATCTGGGGCAAACCAGTAGCACCCCACCACTGGTTCTTATGCTGCATGAGTTTGAGTCCCCACTGAAGAATTGTCTCCGATTACAGAGAAATGACCTATACAGACCAGGGGTGGAATTCAGCTGCTTCAGATGAACGACCTGCCTGCTTGGGCACAATCCCGTCCTATATCGCTGTTGTGACCCAGGCCCAAGTAGTTAGTATTAAATACAAACAGTTCTAAAACAAACAGACTTTATTAGAACAGGTGAGAATTAACTCATTCTCAGCGTAAATTAAATTCTTCAAAACACCATTCCTCAGTTTATCACTGACCTTGGGATAATTAGGCAAACTGCCAAAGGCTTCTCTTAGCAAAAGTTCAGAAGGAGAAAACACCGACAAAAAATAAATGCAGCAAGACAAGAAACACATCTCTCAATGTTGTTTTCCGACAAAGAGCCCAAGAGCCATTGCTGGTCTTTTAAGCCTTATGGGAAGGGCCAGTCATCTCTTGGCTTTACTCCTGAGTCGTCCTCTCTGCTTTAGCTGCTCCTGCCTTCTGGCAGCTCTTTTCATGCGTGCACTAGGAACAGGCTCCTCCTGTTCCTATACCTCTCTACTGTCAGCCTCTGGAGGCTCCGAAGTCCGTACAACACTCGCCGATGGCCCTGGCCCCATCTCTGTCTCTGACGCAGAGCCCCCATCCGGGCCTTCCCCAGCCTCTAGGACTGGCCCATGTTCTTCCTCAGCCTCATCGCTGCCTGACTCCCTTGCCAGCTCCACAGGCTGCTGGCGGACCACAACAATCACTGTGTTTTTTGATGCCTCACACATGCACAGATGGCACAAACGTGAGCAAAACTGTCTCGTCCTATATCATCCTATATAATCGCTGTGTTGTTGACGCAGCGTGCATGGGCGAACGGATTGTTCGCCCATGCACGCCTCCTCTGGCTAAATGTGAACTCCATCCTGGAAAACACAACAGGTGAGAAAGAAACTCAAGATCCCCTCCTTTGATTCTCTTTGGTATAAGAAGAACAGATGGGAAAACGCTTTCATGGTTCTGTTATAACCTAGGTCAGTAAAGTTGAGTTTCAGTGGTTTGGTGTTGTCAGTTCCCCAATCTAGCTGACCTCAAAAGACTGACGGATGTGAAGCAACAGAGCCAACCACTCCCTGCCCACATATTGCAACAAAGGTGGCTTGTCCATCAGAAGAAAGCAATTCATCTGACTTTGAGGGAGTCAGTTCTAACCCACAATTCGTTTAAAGCAGTTCCCATTCCTGAGCTAGCAGAAAACGTGGCATAAAATTTAGAATGGAATAGAATTCTTTATTGGCCAAATGTTTTTGGACACACAGGGAATTTGTCTTCGGCGCATAAGCTCTCAGTGTACATAAAAGCTATAAGTGATAAATCAGGACCTTAGTCATCATAAAAATACAATAAATCATAAGATACAACACTTAGCGATAGTCATAGGACACTTAACAATCAAATCATACTAGAAAACTAAATAAAACAATATCAATAGTAAAGATACAAGCAACAAAGTTATAGTCATAAGTAGAAAAGAAGGTAGGTAATAGAAAAGATGAGAAGAATAATAGTAATACAATCTTAGTAAAGTTAGAATATTTTGGAGATGTGATGCAACACCTAGACAAATACAACATCCTTCAATTAATCCTCCAGGGAAAGATTGAAGGCGAATGAGGTCCAGGAGGTAGAAGAAGAACATCATGGCTTCAAAACATAAGGGACTGGATTTGGACAAAACTCAACAGCACCTTTTCATGCGGCTGTGACAAAAATAGGATTGGCAACATGAGAGCCAACATCCAATGACAGATATGGAAGAAGGAGAAGGAGAAGGAGAAGGAGAAGGAGGAGGAGGAGGAGGAGGAGGAGGAGGAGGAGGAGGAGGAGGAGGAGGAGGAGGAGGAGAAGAAGAAGAAGAAGAAGAAGAAGAAGAAGAAGAAGAAGAAGAAGAAGAAGAAGAAGAAGAAGAAGAAGAAGAAGAAGAAGAAGAAGACATCTTAGTGTTGAGGGAATTATTTGTTTAGCAGAATGATGGCATTCAGGAAAAAACCATCCTTGTGTCTAGTTGTTCTGGTGTGCAGTGCCCCATAGCATTGTTTTGAGCGTAGAGGTTGAAACAATTTATGTCCAGGATGTGAGGGGTCTGTAAGTATTTTCACTGTCCTCTTTTTGACTCATATTTGTGAGCATTCATCGAGGTTGCCCCTGGAGGCGCCATCTTCTAATCTGTTATTTATTATGTGTTTATTTTATTGATTATCTCGCCAGCTTCTAGCCTAACTCCTTTGTCTTGTGTTTTCCGTCCTGAAATCCTGTAACTTCCCACAAAAGGAATAAGAGGGAAAATTCTCAGCCAATTTCATTCTCCTGGAGGTTGCCTTAGATGGGGTCTGGAGGCTAAAACATACAAAGAACGGTTGCAGGAACTGGGCATGGCTGATCTAATGAAGAGAAGGACCAGGGGAGACAGGATAACATCTTCCAAGATTTGAGGGGCTGCCCCAGAGAGGAGGGGGATCAAGCTGTTTTCCAAAGCACCTGAAGCCCACACAAGGAACAATGGATGGAAACTGATCAGGGAGAGATTCAACCTGGAAATAAGGAGAAACGGAGAACAATCAAGTGATGGGACAGAAGTTGCCTTCGGAAGTTGTGGGAGCTTCATCCCTGGAAGCTTTCCAGAAAAGACTGGATTGCCATCTGTCAGAAACAGTGTAAGGGTCTCCTGCTTGGGCGGGAGGGGAAGGGTTGGACTAGATGACCTACAAGGTCCCTTCCAACTCTGTTAATCTGTTTCTGATGGGTGTTGGGAACAAGAGAGAAAATGCTACGTGAAAATCAAGATGGCCAAGGAGGACAGAAGGCTGAAGGTGCCACACTTCTAGAATTGGAGATGAGGTGAAGGCAATCTCAAAGGGACATGATGATGAAGAAGAAGATCATGCAAGGACATGTCTTTGGGCAGCCTTTAAAGCAGGGGTCTCCAACCTTGGCAGCTTTAAGCCTTGTGGACTTCAACTCCCAGCTTTGCTGGCTGAGGAATTCTGGGAGTTGAAGTCCTCAAGTCTTAAAGTTGCCAAGGTTGGAGACCCCTGCTTTAAACAACATCTGAAGAAACCTTTAAACAACAATCTACTAATCTTCCTGTCTTCCAGCTGGAAATCTGAACAAAAACACTCACCTATTTTCTGAAACGAACACATCCTCAGGTCTCGGACAAGCAGGAGGAATGACAGCTGAAATGGACCCAGTACGGTCAAGGAGGACCTGAAGGAAGCCATGCCAGCAGGAGAAACATCTGGAGCTACTCCACCTCTTGATCCACCCAAAACATTTTCTTTTTGAGACGGAACAAAAAGGAGAACTGGCATTTCCTGCTGCTAAATTTGAACCAATTGCCTCGTTTGGGATGGTTGCTCGGTGAAGAGAGTGACTAAGGAGAGATTCCGGAGTTCTAAATTTATAATCGGCAGAGATGACACGGAATTAAACCAAGATGGAGACCTCAGCAGGGATTTCTGTTTTGCTTCACCTAGTTGGGCCATGAAACATCTGCAAGAAAAACCCCCTGCTTAGGCAGGAAACCCTACACCACTTCAGATAATTGGTTATTCAACATCTTCTTAAAAACTTCCAGTGTTGGAACATTCACAACTTCTGGAGGCAAGTTGTTCCACAGATTAATTGTTCTAACTGTCAGGAAACTTCTCCTTAGTTCCAAATTGCTTCTCTCCTTGATTAGTTTCCATCCATTGCTTCTTGTCCTGCCTTCAGGTGCTTTGGAGAATAGCTTGACTCCCTCTTCTTTGGGGCAGCCCCTGAGATATTGGAAGACTGCTATCATGTCTCCCCTGGTCCTTCTTTTCGTTAAATGAGACCTACCCAGTTTCTGCAACCATTCTTCAGATGTTTTAGCCTCCAGGCCCCTCATCATCTTAGTTGCTCTTCTTGCTTCCCACAATTTAAATGAACGTCAAAAGAACTATTACTTCAGCTTACTTATTTTATTATTATTTTTTTAGAAAAAAAATCCCCAAGAATCATCATCTACATTTAAATATCTGTTCCTCTGCGTCACAGACACGGCAAAATTCCAACAATTCTCTGATCGTGGGGTTGTATAGTTTTTATAATTTTAACGGTTGTTATTGTGGATTTTAATCTTATTTTAATTATATTTATTGTGATTTGTATTGGTGACTGTTTTATGTAAGCCGCCCTGAGTCCTCAGGGAGAACGGCGGCATATAAATCACAAAAATAGATAGATAGATAGATAGATAGATAGATAGATAGATAGATAGATAGATAATAAATAATAAATAAATAAATAAATAAATAATAAATAAATAAATAATAAATAAATAAATAAATAAAATAAAATAAAATAGAGTGAGCTTGATTTTTTAAAAAAATCTCCATTATAGGCTTACTAGCTGACAGCCCGGTGTTGCCCAGGTATTTATTTATCCCAATCCTGTATTAGACAGGAAGAGTAACTTCACCCTGAGCCCTGATTTCAGCGAGAATTAAATTAGCTAAAAATGTTTTCCCTGTGGCCCCAAAAGCGTCAGGTAAAATGATGCCACCTTATTGTTTTGCTAGCTCAGCGGTCAGCAACCTGAGGCTCTGAAGCAGCATGTGGCTCTTTCACCCCTCTGCTGCGGCTCCTTGTCACTCAAAATATGCGTCACAACTGCCAATGTGTGACACCCGCTGGCATGCGATTTATTGAGCTTTTCAACTCCCGGCAGGCCAACCATGAATAAATCCAAGGAAAAAAAGTTTCAGAAGAAAACAGAACATTTAATTCAACTACATAGGC
Organism: Masticophis lateralis; assembly: GCA_030761175.1. Lineage (NCBI taxonomy): Eukaryota > Metazoa > Chordata > Lepidosauria > Squamata > Colubridae > Masticophis > Masticophis lateralis. Next base: position 210,965,902 of record JAUDYJ010000003.1, on the reverse strand, counting down.
TAGTTTTGTGGCTGCTCAAGAAACAGTCAGGCACGGGAAGGGTTTTGTGGCTCCCGGTGTTTTCTTTTCTGTGGGAAACGGGTCCAAATGGCTCTTTGAGTGTCTAAGGTTGCAGACCCCTGTGGTAGCTGATCCATGATCATTTGGTATGCTTTTTGATTTGGAAGTGGCTTCTTGTCCACAATATATGCACTAAGCTGTTCAATATTGTAGTTCTTTTCTCGTATGTAATCTGTGTGAAGTACGTCGTATCGGTCTTGTAATGATGTAGGCAAGCAGAGTTGTAGTAATGTTTTCTTGATCATGGCCATACATTTGCCCTCAAGAATAATCAAAGCCTTTGTTGAAAATGTCCGGACTAAATGTAATTTCTAATCTTGGATTTTTCCCCTTACCAGAGGGAGCTCCCTTGTGGCGTAATTTGAAGCCATTACCATGGCAACTCCACTGTGCTGTACGGTAGAAGCCATTTTAAGGCAGTACAATAGAAGCCATTTTAAGGCAGAACAGGCTGTATCTTAACAGAACACACACCACGAGGCATGTTAGGGGTGTTTTGCCCCCACAGTGTTTGTTTCCAGGGAGTAAGTCATCTGTGTACCAAGTTTGGTTGAAATTGCTCGAGGTGTTCCAGAGTTATGCTGGAACATACACACACACACACACACAGCCATTTTTATATAGAGAGATAATGTGATGGGGTTGCAAGGATGAAGCATTATACAAAACATTTTAGCAACGATATGGTTGATTCCCTAAATAGATCCTTTCTCATCCTCAAAGTCTGTCAGGAATAGGAGTCCTTAAGTTGGCTTTCCAGACTGTCTGACTTCCTGGGATAATCTGGAGTCATTTCTTGCACAATTGCATTTGCACACTTTAATTAGGAAAAAGGAAGAGACAAGAAGAAGGACAGCTGCTTTGTTCAGAAAAAGGGCAATCCAGAGACTGGTGGGAGTATTCTCTGTTGAGCCTGTGGAGAAAAAACAGTGGATGATTTTGATTTAATCCCAATAAAGTCTGCTCCAGGGATGGGAGAGGTCTTGGGGGAGGGGAAGGGCAGATGGGTAGGTGCCTGTGCTAGGCAATCCAGGGTCTCCCCCACTCTGAAGCACCCCAACTGAGATGAGAGAGAGAGAGAGAGAGAGAGAGAGAGGGAGGGAGGGAGGGAGGGAGGGAGGAGGGAAGGAAGGAAGTTGAGAGGTTGAGGAGAGAAGAAGGAAAGAAGAAAGGGAGAAGGATAGAAAGATAGATGATAGAAAAAAGAACGAGAAGAAGGAAAAGAAGGAAGGGAGGAGAGAAGGTGGAGAGAGGGAGGGAGGGAGAGACGGAGGGAGGGAGGGAGGATAATAGATAAATAGATGATAGAAGAAAGAAAAGAGAGAGGGAGGGAGGAGGGAGGAAGTTGAGAGGTTGAGGAGAGAAGGAAACAAGGAAGGGTGACAGATAGATAGAAGGATAGATAAATGATAGAAAAAAAAGAGAGAGAAGAAGGAAAAGGAGGGAGAGAGGAAAGAAAGTGAGGAGAGAAGGTGGAGAGAGGGAGGAAGGGAGAGAGGGAGGAAGGAAGGAAGGGACGGAGGATGATAGACAAGTAAATAGATGATAAAAGAAAGAAAGAAAGAAAGAAAAAGAAAAAGAAAGAAAGAGGAAGGAAGCAAGGGTGGGTTCTAAAATTTTCTGTGGGCGTGGCTTATTTTGTGGGTGTGGCTTGGCGGGGGTAATGTGACTGGGTGGCCGTGGCCAACTTTTTTTTTTAACTTTTAGAAGGATTTTTTCTACAACCTTAAGAGGTTGCAGGAAAAAAATGCTCTTAAAAGCCTCTGGTGATCAGGCAACTCAGCTGGGATCACCAGAGGCTTTTAAAGGCATTTTTTTTTACAACCTCTTCGCCAGAGGTTATTACTGGTTCTCCGAACTACTACACATTTTTACTACTGGTTCTTGAGAACCAGTGCGAACCGGGAGCAACCCACCACAGGAAGGCAGGAAGGCAGAAAGGAAGGAAGGAAGGAAGGAAGGAAGGAAGGAAGGAAGGAAGGAAGGAAGGAAGGAAGGAAGGAAGGAAGGAAGGAAGGAAGGAAGGAATGCAAAGGTAGTGCCAATAGTCATAGGTGCCTTAGATGCAATCCCAAAACATCTGGACCACAACTTGAACACTATCATCGGCATTGACAAACCATCGGTCAATTGCAAAAGGCAGCTTCACTCAAAACAGCTTATATCCAGCGACAATACCTGTTAACACCACCTCTGCCTATCCTGCGCCTTTCAGGAGAACAATCATGCCAAATCTATTCTGAACATCTGGCTGGGCAGTACAACAGACCATCATAAAACACACCACTACAGCAAACTGAAACAACTCTGGGATAATCAGGATTAGATTATATCTCACCAACTGGGAACTCTACTCATCTTGCCCCATGTCCCTAGGGAAACAGCCAGAGGTCTTTCTGAAGACCTACTCCTCAAAACCACAGCCCTGTGAGGTAGCATGGGTTGAGAAAGTGTGGTTGGTCTCATTGGGCTTCCATGGGATGAGAACTTGGGTCTGCCTGGTGCCTTAACTCTGCAACCCAGAGCTCACCTACCTCTTACGACTTCACCAAGTCGAAGGTCCTGCTGTAAGGCATCCTCCAAGGAGCTGTGTTGAACCTGGCATGATAGCACGGAGCCCATATCTTCTTGTCTGAGCAAAACGTCCACCGTGCTCTCCACGCCGTATAGGATGCCCTCCTCGGCAGTATAATTCAGAAAGTTGATCCTGGCAGGCTGTATTTCAGTCCTATCCTTTAACCAGACAACTGTGATTTCTTGGGTGGGGAATTCTTTTGCAGAACAATTGAAAGAAACCTGGGACCCCACCGCGATGCTGCCTGAGGGGCCACGAAGCAAAGGTTGGGATGGATGGGCTGAGAAAAGAAGCATGAAGGCATCAGTTAACATTCCCTCCTACCTCCACCCGCAGCCTGTGGAGCTGGAAACAGAGTCGGACAGTGAGGAGGCTGGGGAAAGCTCAGACGAGGGCTCTGCATCGGAGGCAGAGATGGGGCCAGGGCCATGTGGGAGTTATGTGCTGACTCCAGAGCCTTCAGAGTCTGACGTCAGCGAGGCAGATGAACAGGAGTAGCCTGTTCCCAGTGCGCGCATGCGCAGAGCTGCCAGAAGGCAAGAACAATTAAGACAAAAGGGGCGACTCTGGATTAAGGCTTGGAGATGATTGACCCCTCCTATAAGACATAAAGGAGGAGCCAAGGCACGTGAGCCTTTGCAGGAAGCAGCTTTGTTTGTGCTGGTCAGTTTAAACTCTGAAGCTCCATTTTGACTAGAATAAGAATATGAGTTAGAATTTATTTATTTGTTTGTTTGTTTGTTTGTTTGTTTGAATTTATAAACTGCCCTTCTCCTTGCGGACTCAGGGCGGTGAACAGCCAGGATAAAACATGATATACAAAAATTAAAACAAGTTAAAAATATTAGATATTTTCGGCCGACAATTAACACAGTCCAATTTAAGATCAGTTCCAATTTAAAACAGAGGATGGGATCAAGCCAGCCCAGCTAGATGAAACAAGTGGGTTTTAAGGGCCCGACGAAAAGTCCGGAGGTCTGATATCCTGCGTATCTAATTCTAATTAGAATTAGAACAGAACAGAAAAGAATCGGAATGGGAATGGGAATGGGAATGGAATGGAATAGAATTAGAATTAAAATTAGAATTAGAATTAGAATTAGAATTAGAATTAGAATTAGAATTAGAATTAGAATTAGAATTATTAGAATTAGAATTAGAACTAGAACAGAGCAGAGCAGAGCAGAACAGAACAGAACAGAACAGAACAGAACAGAACAGAATAGTAGAATAGAACAGAATAGAAAATTGTGTAATTTTTTTTTTTAATTTTTAATTTGATTTATATGCCGCCCTTCTCCGGAGACTCAGGGCGGCTTACAATGCGTTAAGCAATATTTATTGTCATTTTAAATGTATATTCACCAGCACTCACCACCCTGAGTCCAGTAGGAGAAGGGCGGTATAAAAATCGAATAAAAATAAATAAATACATTAAAATGAAATGTCATTGCATTCAGCTCTCAGAGGATAACCATTATGCATATACGCACACACACACATATATGACACAGAGAAACATCACAGCCTAGTTCGAATGTACTTATATGTGGCAGGGGAAAAAAAAGAAAGAAACCTGTGAATTTACAAGTTGGATGGCATAAAGAACAAGGCTGCCTTTTGCATCTTGTGACTACGCAAGGACTCCAAGCTAGGACTCTGCTTGACTCCTCTTTCCATCAGTTTCCCATCAGATTCACTCCCGAATGTCTCAGAAATGACTAGAGTAGATCACACCTGAACAGCACCTACCAATCACAGAGACCACCGATTTTGTCTTTATAGATTTTTTGCTTTGGGGACCTTCCTTGACTATTGAGCAACAGTAGGTCCCGCTCTCTTCAGGGCCGATGTTGTTGAGTCTGACACTGAAGTCAGTTGGCGATCCTTGCATGAGCCTCACTCCACGAGAAGATGTGTCATTTCCCCTCAAAATTATCTTCCGGTCATTGCCCAAGTCTTTGTACCATTCGGCGCTTCCTGGTAAATCCCTCTGACTCAGGATACAGGTGAGAATGAGGGTCTTGCCAGCTGTGATTGTCACAGCTTCATGGCTCGGACTGGGGCGCCCACCAACTGAAAAGGAAAATGGCATCTGATGATGATTGTTGTTGTTGTTGTTATTGGTTAATCTGTAGTGAGATTCACAGCCTTAGAGGCTGGTTAATAGCTCAGCAGCTCGAGTCCTAACCAAGGACCTAGGAACTGTTAAGGTATCGTCGGAGGATGTAAGATGTTCCGAGTAAGGTAGTTTTTTGTAGAGTCAAAATTATTATTCTTATTATTGGTTAATCTGTAGTGAGATTCACAGCCTTTGAGGCTGGTTAATAGCTCAGCAGCTTGAGTCCTAACCAAGGACTAGGAATTGTTAAGGTATCGTCGGAGGATGTAAGCTGTACATCCTCCGACGATACCTTAAGGTGTAAGGTGGTTTTTTGTAGAGTCAAAATTATTATTATTATTATTATTATTATTATTATTATTATTATTCGTTTTATTCTATTTTAAACTTTTGTATTGAAATGTTTTATTTATGGCTGTACACCTCCCTGAGTCCCCCAGGAGTAGGGCGGTTTATAAATCTAATAAATAAATAAATAAAATTATTATTATTATTATTATTATTATTATTATTATTATTATTATTATTATTATTATTATTATTAATGAATGGCCACAGTCTACGCTGCATTAACAGAGGGATAGATCTAAGATATAAAAGGGCCTGGTGGCTCAGCAGACTAAAGCATTGTGATTAACACCAGCTGTCTGCAATTACTGTAAATTCGAATTTCACCAGGCTCAAGATTGACTCAGCCTTCCATCCTTTCTAAGGTAGGTAAAATGAGGACCCAGTTTGTGGTGGCAGTAAGCTGACTTTGTATAAATATACAAAAGTATGAAGGCTATTGCTTAACACATTGTAAGCTGCCCTGAGTCTCCGGAGAAGGGCGGCATATAAATCAAATTTAAGAGCAACAAAGACAATTAGGGGACTGCAGGCTAAAACATATGAAGAACGGTTGCAGGAACTGGGCATGGCTAGTTTCATGAAAAGAAGGACTAGGGGAGACATGATAGCAGTCTTCCAATATATCAGGGGTTGCCCCAAAGAAGAGGGAGCCAAGCTATTCTCCAAGGCATTTGAGGGCAGGACAAGAAGCAACGGATGCAAACAAATCAAGGAGAGAAGCAACTTAGAACTAAGGAGGAATTTCCTGACAGTGAGAACAATGAATCAGTGGAACAACTTGCCTCCAGAAGTTGTGAATGCTCCAACACTGGAAGTTTTTAAGAAGAGATTCGACAACCATGAGATGGCTAACCTTTTTGTCGTTGTGTGCCAAAAGTGGGAGGAGTGCGGGGAGGGTCATACATGTGCATGCCCGCATCCATAATTCAATGTACCCCACCTCCCTATGCATACACGCACGACCCTCCCCCCACGCTCCCCATGCTTTTGGCACACAATGGCACGGTGAGCCCATTTTTTGCCCTCCCCAAGCTCCAGAGGCTTTCTTGGAGCCTGGGAAGGGTGAAAATGATCTTTCCCATGCCCCCAGAGGCCCTCCGGAGGCCGGAAACAGCCCGTTTTCTGACTTCTGTTGGGACTGGAACAGTGGTGTGTTGCTCTCAGTTCACACCGGTTCACAAGAACTGGTAATAAAAATTTGTAGTAGTTTGGAGAACCGGTAATAACATTGGCCACACCCCCTGAACCGGTCCCCAGCCAGGTTGCTGCTCACTTAGCCCACCCACCTCATCAGAGGCTTTTTTTTTTTTTTTTACTTTTAAAAGCATTTTTTCTACAACTTCTTTGGCCAAAAAAAAATACTTTTAAAAGTAAAAAAAAAAAAAAAAGCCTCTGATGATCGCGGGGCTCAGCTGGGATCGTCAAAGGCTTTTAAAAGCATTTTTTTCCTAGAAAAAATGCCTTTAAAAGCCTCTCTGGCGATCCCAGCTGAGTTGCCTGATCGTCAGAGAGGCTTTTAAAGGCATTTTTCTCTGCAACCTCCTAAGGTTGTAGAAAAAATGCTTTTAAAAGTAAAAAAAAAAAAAGGATTGGCCACGCCCATCCAGTCACATTAACCCCCACCAAGCCACGCCTACAAAATAAGCCACACCCACAGAATTGGTACTAAAAATTTTTAGAACCCACCCTTGGACCAGAAGGCCCGAAAATCAGCTGGCTGGCGCCCAAATGTGCATTGGAGCTGAGCTGGGGCAATGCTTGCGTGCCCACAGATATGGCTTCGTGTGCCACCTGTGGCACATGGGCCATAGGTTCACCATCACGGGTAAAGGGTCTCCTGGGGGTTGGACTACAAGATCTCCAAGGTCCCTTCCAACTCTTGTTATTCTGTATCCTGTAGAAGTTGGCCTATCCCGCCGTTTGTGCCGTCCCCGCAAACATCAACCCCTTTTCCTAGCCAAGATGGCCCGGAGAGGAAGAAAATGCTCCAAATGGCTGGCAGAGACTCCTTTTTACCGGGCGGGGGGGGGTAGATGTTAAACCGCCCCCCTGAGCCCCCCCCCCGAACCAAGGATCGCAGCTTCAGCGGGGAGCCGCCATCTTGGGCATGCGGAGGAGGTATTGAGGTTGACTCCCTCCTCTCTGTGGCAGCCCCTTAAATATTGGAAGATTGCTATCATATCACCCTTAAGTGCTTCTTTTCATGAAACGAGACCTACCCAGTTACTGCAACCGTTCATCATACGTTTTAGCCTCCAGGCCCCTCATCCTCTTTCTTGCTCTCTTCTCTTCACTCTTTCCAGAGTCTCCACATCTTTTTTTACATTGTGGCCACCAAAACTAGTTGCAATATTCCAAATATTTACCAAGGCATTATAAAGCGGTACCAACACTTTTTTAAAAAAAAATTGATTTATATGCCTCCCTTCTCCGGAGACTCAGGGCAGCTTACAATGCATTAAGCAATAGCCTTCATACTTTTGTATATTTATGCAAAGTCAGCTTATTGCCCCCACAAACTGGGTCCTCAATTGACCTACCTTAGAAAGGATGGAAGGCTGAGTCAACCTTGAGCCTGGGGAGATTTGAACTTGCAGTAATTGCAGGCAGCTGAATGTTCTTTCTTTCTTTCTTTCTTTCTTTCTTTCTTTCTTTCTTTCTTTCTTTCTTTCTTTCTTTCTTTCTTTCTTTCTTTCTTTCTTCCTTTCTTCCTTCCTTCCTTCCTTCCTTCCTTCCTTCCTTCCTTCCTTCCTTCCTTCTTCTTTTTTAAATTTGATTTATATGCCTCCCTTCTCCGGAGACTCAGGGCAGCTTACAATGCATTAAGCAATAGCCTTCATACTTTTGTATATTTATACAAAGTCAGCTTATTGCCCCCACAAACTGGGTCCTCATTTCACCTACCTTAGAAAGGATGGAAGGCTGAGTCAACCTTGAGCCTGGGGAGATTTGAACTTGCAGTAATTGCAGGCAGCTGAATGTTCTTTCTTTCTTTCTTTCTTTCTTTCTTTCTTTCTTTCTTTCTTTCTTTCTTTCTTTCTTCCTTCCTTCCTTCCTTCCTTCCTTCCTTCCTTCCTTCCTTCCTTCCTTCCTTCCTTCCTTCTTCTTTTTTAAATTTGATTTATATGCCGCCCTTCTCCGGAGACTCAGGGCGGCTTACAATGCGTTAAGCAATAGCCTTCATACTTTTGTATATTTTATACAAAGTCAGCTTATTTCCCCCACAAACTGGGTCCTCAATTGACCTACCTTAGAAAGGATGGAAGGCTAAATCAACCTTGAGCCTGGTGAGATTCGAACTGGTGTAATTGCAGACAGCTGGATGTTAATAACAGGCTTTAGTCTGCTTTTAGCCTGTTGAGCTATCCATGTGCAATGACAATAAAGTTATTTATTTATTTTGTGGCAGCCTCTCAAATACTGGAACACTGCTATCGTGTCACTCATCTTTCTTTTACCTATTTATCTACTCACATTTACATGCTTTCAAACTGCTAAGTGGGCAGGAGCTGAGGCAAGGAAGGGAACTCATGCCTTGCACAGTGTTCAGGTCTCAAACTTGGGCTGCTGCCAGCTTTCCAGTTGAAAAGTTCAATACTTTTATATATTTTATACAAAGTCAGCTTATTGCTCCCACAAACTGGGTCCTCAATTGACCTACCTTAGAAAGGATGGAAGGCTGAGTCAACCTTGAGCCTGGTGAGATTCGAACTTACTAATTGCAGACAGCTGGTGTTTAATTACAATGCTTTTAGTCTGCTGAGCCCCCAGAGCTCTTTAGGTGATCTTGAATCTATCTCTCTGTTTAAGGCAGCCTAGAATGATAAGACAATGTTTCTATGCATTGAGATGGGGGAGCACCAGTGGTGGGTTTCCCCCAGTTCACACCGGTTCTATAGAACCGGTAGTAAAACTGGCGGGAGGCTCCGTGGGGAGCACCTAAATTTAATAAAACGAATAAACAAACCATCATCAGAAGCATTGAAGCTGCTGCCCAAAATGCAAGGAGTGTCCACATGTTTTTTTCCTCAAAGCTTCCTAAGACACCCCCCTCCCACACTAAATCAGAGACCACTCTTTTTTTTTATTGAAAAGTTTTACAAAAAGAATTCCCCCCCCCCAATATTCCCCCCACTCTCTTTCCCTCCCCCCAACCCCCCCCAACCCTCCCCCCCCAGACTTCCCAGAGGAAAATACAGGGTATTCCAATTAACAATGATAAGCTAAATTAACCTATCTGTTCTTAGACTACCCAATCCCCCCCTGAAACCCTAACTCCACTATAGATAATATAATATTTCTAGAATTTAACATTCATTCATAAGCTATTTGATATTTTCTTGTCTGATACTTATTTTGAATTTAGTCAATCCATCTTCTCCATTCCGGTATATATCTTTCTTGTGTATAGTCCTTCAAATATGCTGATATTTTCGCCATTTCCGCTGGTTTTTTTTTTTTTAAATTTGATTTATATGCCGCCCTTCTCTGGAGACTCAGGGCGGCTTACAATGCGTTAAGCAATAGCCTTCATACTTTTGTATATTTATACAAAGTCAGCTTATTGCCCCCACAACTGGGTCCTCAATTTAACCACCTTAGAAAGGATGGAAGGCTGATTCGACCTTGAGCCTGGCTAGGATTGAACTTGCAGAATTGCAGGCAGCTGGATGTTAATTGCTGCCTTTAGTAGGAGGCATTTGCCCCCTATGCTACTCAGGCTCCTTAAGTTTGCTACTTTCAGTGTCCACGCTTCTATAATAGGCAAAAAGTCCTTCTTCCAGTATTGCGCTACCAACAGCCTAGCTGCTGATATTAAATTTAAAATCAATTTAGACCACTCTTGACCGCTGGCCATAAACCTCAGCCCTCTTCCTGGCCATTTCTACTTGGTCACTTGGCCCATGGAAGAAACTTTTGCCTCAAAGGATCCATCATCTGAAACCTGCTGAGGAATCTATTAATCTCCCCGTCTTCCAGCTAGAAATCTGAGCAAAAATACTCACCTATTCTCTCAACTGAACACTCCGTCAGGTGTTGCACAAGCAGGAGGAACCACAGTTGAAGTGGACCCAGGATTGTGAAGAAGGACCTCAAGGCAGCCATGCCGGTGGCTGTGGCAAGAGAAACATCTGAGGCTACTCCTCACCCCTCCCAAAAATGCTTCCTTTTAAAGACGGAGCAAAAGAGGAACTGCCATTTCCTGTTTCTAAGTTTGAGCCAATTGCTTTCTTTGGCACAGTTGTTCCATGGAAGAGTGACGAAGGAGGTATTCCAGTGTTCAAGATTGATAATGTCCCAAAGCAGAAGATAACAGATGGAGGTGTATGCAAGAAGAGGCTGGAATAAACCAAGATGCAAGAAGTGATTTCTCTTCTGTTTCACTGAGAGTGAGAGCCATCAACCGATGGAACAGAAGTTGCTTTTGGAAGTTGTGGGAGCTTCATCACTGGAGGCTTTCAAGAAGAGACTGGATTGCCAATTGTCAGAAATGGTGTAGGGTCTCCTGCTTGGGTGGGGGGTTGGACTAGATGACCTACAAGGTCCCTTCCAACTGTTGATTTGTAATCTTCTTCCCCTGTTCCTTTTTAACACAGATGATGTTACCTTGTTGGGTAATGGAACGTCTGCAGGAAAATCATCAAGGTCCGAAAGAATCAGGGACCCCACAGTTGTCCTCCTCCTCCTCCTCCTCCTCCTCCTCCTCCTCCTCCTCCTCCTCCTCCTCCTCCTCCTCCTCCTGTCCTCAACTCTTTCACTGTTGTTGCTTTGAGGATTGGAGGGCTGTGGTTGCCTTTTAAGTACCATATTTTTCAGAGTATAAGATGCTCTGGACTATAAGATGCACCTACCTTTTTTTGGGGGGGGGGAAATCTGCCTCTGCCTCCCAGCAATTTGCCTCCTTGCAGCCAACAGCCCGTTTCAGTTTCAGCTTCAGCACATCCTGATTAGCCCAAGCAGCTGATTACTGGCCTCCTGAGAATCAGCTGTTTCAGGCTGCAGGGATTGCCATAGCCTATTGCCGCCCCATTTTCAGCAATTCCCTGCAGCCTGAAACAGCTGATCCTCGGGAGGACAATCAGCTGCTTGGGCTAATCAGGCTGTGCTGAAGCTGTTTGCTGCAAGGAGGCAAATTGCTGGAGGCAGAAGCCAAATGATGGGTGGGTGGGGCTACATTCGGTGTATAAGACGTACTCAACTTTTCACCCTCTTTTTTTGGGGGGGGGGGGAGTAGATCTTATACTCTGAAAAAATACAGTACTTTAAAATGTTCTTTTTTCACCCTGCTTGTACTGATCTTCTTTGTAGGTACTTTGCAAAGATAAAGGATTTCTTTTTTGTTTTCGTTCCTGTGCTTGTTTGCATTGTGGAACTACTTCCCAGCATCAATAGGAAGCCGATTTAGTACCATAAAGGTTTTTTGCATTCTGCTGTACAGTTTGTTTGCAAATAATTTAAAATTGCTTGCAGAAATAGCCTTTGCATTCTATTGCTGGGGCACCCAACCTGCCCCCGTTCACAGCATGGCAGAAACTGGGCCATGCAAACAAGCGAAGCCCCATCCGTGGGATGCAAGCAGCACGCAAAACTACGGCTCCTCCGGTCCACGGAAAAACTTCTCTCCACGGAACCGATCCCTGGTGCCCAAAAGGTGGATGGGGGGCTGCTCTTCTAATGTACTGTGAGCACTGTGTTTGTTTGCTGTGGCTTTGCTTTGTGGATTAGTATGTACTACTGTATCTCTACAGTATTGAACTTTTCAACTGGAAAGCTGGCAGCAGCCCAAGTTTGAGACCTGAACACTGTGCAAGGCATGAGTTCCCTTCCTTGCCTCAGCTCCTGCCCACTTAGCAGTTTGAAAGCATGTAAATGTGAGTAGATAAATAGGTAAAAGAAGGACGAGTGACACGATAGCAGTGTTCCAGTATTTGAGAGGCTGCCACAAAATAAATAAATAACTTTATTGTCATTGTACATGGATAGCTCAACAGGCTAAAAGCAGACTAAAGCCTGTTATTAACATCCAGCTGTCTGCAATTACACCAGTTCGAATCTCACCAGGCTCAAGGTCGACTCAGCCTTCCATCCTTTCTAAGGTAGGTCAATTGAGGACCCAGTTTGTGGGGGAAATAAGCTGACTTTGTATAAAACATACAAAAGTATGAAGGCTATTGCTTAATGCATTGTAAGCCGCCCTGAGTCTTCGGAGAAGGGTGGCATATAAATCTAATTTAAAAAAAAAAACGCAGTATACCCATACAATGCAATTCACTTAACACCCAAAGACCAGGTCCAACACACATAACAATCCCTAAACACACTCTCACCCACCGCAATTCTCCACCCCTAGATCACCCAAACATCCACACAAAAGACCAAGTAATGCTGTCCAACAGCTCACCGATGGTGGCCCTTTAGTTCATTGTTGAGTGCAATTATAGCTCTGGGATAAAAACGATTCAGAAAACATGTGGTCCAAGTTTTAATTGTTCTGTATCTTCTGCCAGAAGGCAACAGTCCAAAAAAGATTGTAAGCAGGATGGGAAGAGTCTCTGAGAACGTTATGCAACTTCCTCAAACAGCGAGATTCGAAGATGTCGTTCAGGGCTAGGAGCTGGAGCCCGATGATATTCTGGGCAGTTTTAATGATTCTCTGTAGAGCTTTTTTGTCTGCTACAGAGCTGCTCCCATACCATGCAAGAATGCCATATGTCAGGACACTCTCAATGGTGCTGCGATAGTAGGACAGAAGTAGATGCTGAGATAGATTTATCTTCCTGAGAGGGGGTCAAGCTATTCTCCAAAACCCCTGAGGGCAGGACAAGAAGCAATGGATGGAAACTCATCAAGGAGAGAAGCAACGTAGAACTAAGGAGAAATTTTTGGACAGTGAGAGCAATCAATCGGTGGAACGGCTTGCCTCCAGAAGTTGCAACCGGTTCAACAGTGGAAGTTTTTAAGAAGAGATTGGAGAACCAGTTGTCTGAAAGGGTATCATTTTTCTTGCCTCTGAGCAGAGGGTTGGACTAGATCTCCAAGATCCCTTCCAACTCTGTTATTCTGTTTGTTGTTATTCTATGCACCTTTAGCATGTAGCCATGCTGGCCACATGACCATGGAAATTTTCTTCGGACAATACTGGCACCCTCGGCCAAGAAACAGAGGTGAGCACCGTGCCCTACAGTCAGACATGACTGGAGAGGGAAATCTTTACTGTAGATTTCTTGTAGAACAGCTGATGGGCGAGTGGCAAATTCATCACCCCAATATAAGTCCGGATACCTGCCTGGATGCACTGGGGTTCAGAGGCAATGGGCAGCCGGGCCTTGCCAGAAAAACTGATGGCTGGGGGGGGGGCAGCAGGGAACCCTGCAAATTCTCTAACCTGGGGGTCCGCAATCCTCAGGCCGCTACTAGGTCTTGATCTTTTACAGAGTTAGAAGAGACCTTGTAGGTCATTTAGTCCAACCCCCTGCTGCCCAAGCAAGAGATCGTACACCATTTCTGACCAATGGCAGTCCAGTCTCTTCTTGAAAGTCTCCAGTGATGAAGCTCCCACAACTTCCGAAGGAAACTTCCGTTCCATCAGTTGATTGTTCTCACTGTCAGAAAAGTTCTCCTTATTTCTAGGTTGAATCTCTCCTTGATCAGTTTCCATCCATTATTCCTTGTCTGGCCTTCAGATGCTTTGGAAAATAGCTTGACCCCCTTCCTCCTCTCTGGGGCAGCCCCTCAAATATTGGAAGATGCTCTCCTGTCTCCCTTGGCCCTTCTCTTCACCAGACTAGCCAGGCCCAGTTCCTGCAACCGTTCATCGTATGTTTAGCACAAGCTCACATTTGCGAACTGGTATCAAAGATAAGCGACTGCCACCCCTGGTTATATATGTTGATGGCAGCAAGACTACCCCATGCACAGAAATGGAAGGACATTTCGATCCCCACCATGGACAGATGGCTGCAAAAATGGATGGAGTTAGCAGAGATGGCTAAATTGACTGCTTTGATCAAAGGGCCTGAGTGGCATAGGAGGCTAATGCCTCCTACTAGGCAGCATTTAATATCCAGCAGAATAAAGCATTGTGATTAACACCAGCTGTCTGCAATTACACCAGTTCGAAACTCCCCAGGCTCAAGGTCGACTCAGCCTTCCATCCTTTCTAAGGTGGGCAAATTGAGGATCCAGTTTGTTGGGGGCAATAAGCTGACTTTGTATAAATATAAATATACAAAAGTATGAAGGCTATTGCTTAACGCAGTGTAAGCCGCCCTGAGTCTCTGGGGAAGGGCAGCATATAAATCAAATTACAAAAAGAAGGAAGGAAGGAAGGAAGGAAGGAAGGAAGGAAGGAAGGAAGGAAGGAAGGAAGGAAGGAAGGAAGGAAGGAAGGAAGGAAGGAAGGAAGAACATTCAGCTGCCTGCAATTACTGTAGGTTCAAATCCCACCAGGCTCCAGGTTGACTCAGCCTTTCATCCTTTCTAAGGTAGGTCAAATGAGGACCCAGTTTGTGGGGGCAATAAGCTGACTTTGTATAAAATATACAAAAGTATGAAGGCTATTGCTTAACGCATTGTAAGCCGCCCTGAGTCTCCGGAGAAGGGTGGCATATAAATCTAATTTTTTTAAAAAAAGGAAAAATGGCAAATTTATTTATTTATTTATTTATTTATTTTATTAGATTTATATACCGCCCTTCTCCTTGCGGACTCAGGATGGTGGACAGCCAGATAAAAACAAGGTACACAAAAGTTAAAATTTAAAACAACAAATATAAATTTGGCTGATAATTAAAACAATTCAATTTAAAATTGCTGTCAAAACACTAAAAGTTCTAAAAAATTTAACAGGGATCAGGCCAGGCCGGCAAGCTGAAAAAAAATGTGTTTTTAAGGCCCGACGAAAAGTCCTTTTATTCTTTTATTTATAAAAGAAATAAAATACTTTTATTTCTACTTGGAAACCATTTATGGACTTTGTGCTCGTGGTGAGGGGGAAAAAAAGGAAACGTTGACTTTGATGTTATGCCGATTAGATAGATTTGTTGTTATAGAAACGGCTAGTTTAAAAAGTAAAAAGTTGAGCGTTGATGTTGATGTTAATGCCTTATTGTACAGTACTTATTGTACTGTACCGAAGGGAGTCGGAAGTCTCTTCTTTCTTTTTCCCCACTTCTTTCCTTCACTTTTCTCTTCCCTTTATCCTTCCCTATTTTTCCCATTGTTTGCTTTTCTATTTTCTTTGTATGCCTTCATTATAAACTAATAAAAAAATTATGTAAAAAAACAAACAAACCCTGAAGCAAACAGCAAGCCGGATCATTGTTCATTTCACAACCTGCTTGATGTGCATAACAAACATGGTAAAAAGAGGCACGGTGGCGCAGTGGTTAGAGTGCAGTACTGCAGGCTCCTTCTGCTGACTGCCGGCTGCCTGCAATTTGGCAGATCGAATCTCACCAGGCTCAAGGTGGACTCAGCCTTCCATCCTTCCGAGGTGGGTAAAATGAAGACCCAGATTTTAGGGGGCAAGGGGCTGACTCTGTAAACCCCTTAGAGAGGGCTGGAAAGCACTGGGAAGTCTAAGTGCTATTGCTATTGCTATCTGTCTGTCTCATTTCTCTCTCTGTCTCAGTCTCTTTCTCTGTCTTTCTTCCATGTCTGTCTGTTTCAGCACTCTCTCTGTTTCTCTGTCTCTGTCTGTTTATTATCTATCTATCTATCTATCTATCTATCTATCTATCTATCTATCTATCTATTCTTTATCTATCATCTATCTATCTATCTATTATTTATCTATTCTTTATCTATTTATCACCTATATATCTATCTTCTATCTATCTATCATCTATCTGTTCTTTATTTATCTATTTTTTATCTATCTATCTATCTATTCTTTATCTATTCTTTATCTATCTATCATCTATCTATCTTCTATCTATCATCTATCTGTTCTTTATTTATCTATTCTTTATCTATCTCTCTCTATCTCTCTCTCTCTCTCTCTCTCTATCTATCATCTATCTATCTATCTATCTATCTATCTATCTATCTATCTATCTATTCTTTATTCATCTACTCTTTAACTATCATCTATCTATCTATCTATCTATCTATCTATCTATCTATTATCTATCTATCTATCTATCTCTATTTATCTACTCTCTATCTTCTCTATCTCTCTCTATCATCTATCTATCTATCTATTCTTTATTTATCTACTCTTTATCTAACTATCATCTATCTATCTATTATCTATCTTCTATCTATCATCTATCTATTCTTTATCTATATCTATCTATCTATCTATTATTTATCTATTCTTTATCTATTTATCACCTATCTATCTATCTTCTATCTATCTATCATCTATCTGTTCTTTATTTATCTATTCTTTATCTATCTATCTATCTATTCTTTATCTATCTATCATCTATCATCTATCATCTATCTGTTCTTTATTTATCTATTCTTTATCTATCTATCTATCTATCTATCTATCTATCTATCTATCTATCTATTCTTTATCTACTCTTTATCTAACTATCATCTATCTATCTATCTATCTATCTATCTATCTATCTATCTATCTAACTATCTATCTATCTATCTATCTATCTATCTATCTATCTATCTATCTATCTATCTTCTCTCTATCTCTCTCTATCATCTGTCATCTATCTATCTATTATCTATCTATCTACTATCTATCTATCTATTATCTATCTTCTATCTATCATCTATCTATTCTTTATCTATCTATCTATCTATCTATCTATCTATCTATCTATCTATCTATCTATCATCTATCTATCTATCTATCTATCATCTACCTCTATTATTTATCTATCATTTATCTATCTATCTATGTATTATCTATCTATCTTTCATCTATCTATGTATCTCTCTCTCTCTCTCTCTTTTATCTATCTATCTATCTATCTATCTATCTATCTATCTATCTATCTATCTATCTATCTAATCTGTTGATCTATCTGTCTCTCTATCTCTCTCTCTATTTATCTATCTATCTATTAGAACACAGTATTGCAGGCTAACTCACTGTTCGCTGACAGAGGTTCTATCATGACTGGCTCAAGATTGACTCAGCCTTCCATCCTTCCAAGGTGGGTAAAATGAGGACCCAGATTGTTGGGGGGAAAGAGGCTGACTCTGTAAAACCATTTAGAGAGGGCTGTAAAGCACCATGAAGCGGTATATAATTTTAAGCACTATTGCTATTGCTAAGAAGGTGGTAAAAATGAGTCTGATTCATTTTACCTATGTTTGACTCATGACCCTAAATGTACAGGTAACATTAGTGTTATACCAGAAGGACCACCTGTATAGACACAAGTAGCATAGCATAGCATACTTTATTGCGGTCATAGACCAAAAAGACCAAAACATCCAAGACACAAAGCTGGCACACAACCAGACTAAAGTGCAAAACGGCAGCAAGATCTGTGGTGGAAAACACTCCGTCCAACTCACAGTAAAATTGTACATAAGGAGAAAATACTATATTGCAATTTACATAAATCCGCACTTCGCACTTGATACACTTTAGACACAACTATTGAACATTGGACGTTGTCGCTTCTTCATATTTCAAAAGCATAGCTACATCCCCATGTTATATGATTTAAAAAATATTCTCTCCTTTATAACTTGGAGGAGCCTGAGTGGCGCAGCAGAGTAATGCTACTGTTATTAACATCCAGCTGCCTGCAATGACTGCAAGTTCAAATCTCACCAGGCTCAAGGTTGACTCAGCCTTCCATCCTTTCTAAGGTAGGTAAAATGAGGACCTGGTTTGTGGGGGCAATAAGTTGACTTTGTATAAAATATACAAAATTGTAAGCCGCCCTGAGTCTCCGGAGAAGGGCGGCATATAAATCATATGAATCAAAATAAAACAAAAACAAAATAAAACAAAACAAACTTCTGTAAACAAACAGCTGCCATTTTTATTTCTTTCCTAATCATTTCAATGCACGTCAAAACGATTTATTATTTCAGGTTTGTTCCCCTCTCCCCCCTCCCCCCAGTTTCTATTCCCCCCTCAGCCTGAAAAGATGTCAGAACTAGGATCTCCTAATCCGATTTCCAGATCGTTGCATTTCCTGGGATGTTCTGGAACGACATTTTGCGTGTTTGCAACTGTGCGCCTTCGTTAGGAAAAGGCAAGAGGTGCAAATGAAGACGGCTGCTTTGATCAGGAAAAGCGGGATCCAAAGAACGAGGAGGGATTGCTGCGGGGGTGAGCCTGTGGAGAGAGAAAAAAACAGAGTGGATGGTTTTGATTTAATCCTCTTAAATCCTGCTCCATCGGGGTCTAGGACAACTCACCGTGAGTCAACTCACTATGGCAGTGATGGCGAATTTATGGCATGCGTGCCAGAGGTGGCACACAAAGCCGTATCAGTGAGCATGCCAGCTCAGCTCCGGTGTGCATGCGTGCACCGTCTAGCTGATTTTAAGGCCTTTTGGGCTCACCAGAAGTAGGGAAACAGGCTGTTTCCTGCACCCAGAGGGGGTGGGGAAGGCCCGTTTTTCTTTCTCACCTGGCTCCTGATCCTCTCTATGAATCTGGAGAGGGCAAAAACAGCCTTCCCCACCCCTTTGAAGGCCCTCCGGAGGCCTGAAACGGCCCATTCCCCAACTCCCGGTTGGATAGGAAGTGATGTTTTTTGCTGTTCCCAGCCTCCAGAGCAGGAGAGGGGAGGGGAGGGGTTGTGCATGCATGCACAGGGCGGGACGCATAGAATTATGGGTGTGGGCATGTGCGAACCTCCCGCGTGCCCCCCCCCCCCGTCTTGGCATGCGATGGCAAAAAGGTTAGCCATCACTGCACTATGGCCAACTCACCACGGGACAAGAGCTACACGAATATCGAAGAAATGGTGGAACAGAATCATTAAAGAAAGGATGCCAAAGGAAGGACAGAATGAAAGGCGAATGAGAGAAATTGAAATCATTTTTTTTAAAAAAATTAAATAATTATATTGAATTATTGAATGGTCCTGCGGCGAGTTGGCAGGTGGAGATCTCCGTGGCACCATGGCTGTGATGAGTGGGCCATAGTGAGTTGGCCATCACAAGTTGTTCCATTCGATGCCATCATAATCATTCTGGGTTGGCAGCAGGGTACAGCCCAAAAAGTCAAGAGGGCAGACGTTTTCACTCCATAGAATAGAATAGAATAGAATAGAATAGAATAGAATAGAATAGAATAGAATAGAATAGAATAGAATAGAATAGACATTGGAATGAAAAAATAGAATAGAATAGAATAGACATTGGAATGAAAAATAGAATAGAATAGAATGGAATGGAATGGAATGGAATGGAATGGAATGGAAGAGAAGAGAAGAGAAGAGAAGAGAAGAGAAGAGAAGAGAAGAGAAGAGAAGAGAAGAGAAGAGAAGAGACATTGGAATGAAAAATAATAGAATAGAATAGAATAGAATAGAATAGAATAGAATAGAATAGAATAGAATAGAATAGAATAGAATAGACATTGGAATGAAAAATAGAATAGAATAGAATAGAATGGAATGGAATGGAAGAGAAGAAAAGAGAAGAGAAGAGAAGAGAAGAGAAGAGAAGAGAAGAGAAGAGACATTGGAATGAAAAAGAATAGAATAGAATAGAATAGAATAGAATAGAATAGAATAGAATAGAATAGAATAGAATAGACATTGGAATGAAAAAATAGAATAGAATAGAATAGACATTGGAATGAAAAATAGAATAGAATAGAATGGAAGAGAAGAGAAGAGAAGAGAAGAGAAGAGAAGAGAAGAGAAGAGACGAGACATTGGAATGAAAAAGAATAGAATAGAATAGAATAGAATAGAATAGAATAGAATAGAATAGAATAGAATAGAATAGTTGAAAGGACCTTGGAGGTCTTCTAGTCCAACCCCTTTCATATATACCATTTCAGACAAATGGCAGTCCAGTCTCTTCTTTAAAGCTTCCAGATAGATAGATAGATAGATGATAGATAGATAGATAGATAGATAGATAGATAGATAGATAGATAGATGATAGATAGATATAATAGAGACAGACATTTTCACTCCCCCAGATAGAATAGGGTAGAGTAGAGTAGGATAGGATAGGATTATTAAGCTAGGCTAGGCTAAGATGGGGTGGGGTGGGGTGAAATGGAATGGAATGGAATGGAGTGGAGTAGAGTAGAGTAGAGTAGAATAAGAAAGAATAGAATAGAATAGAATAGAATAGAATAGAATAGAATAGAATAGAATAGAATAGAATAGAATAGAATAGAATAGAATTGGAGCTGAAGAAGCGGAGGCGGATGTTTAAATCGGCCCGCTATAAACATCGGTCTCCACTTCTGCAGCTCCATTTCCATCAGGTTCTTCTCTCCCCCACTCACTTTCTGCCAGGGGGAGGACCCCGCCCCCTAGGCTGCTGCATGAGATGCCTGCCCCCATCAGAGAACTCTGGCGAACTCTGTGCTGCGGGCAGGCATGGCACGCCTACCCACAGGTATGGCTCCGAGTGCCCCCTCTGTCACGCGTGCCATAGGTTCGCCACCCCTGGTATAGGGGTCTCCTGCCTGAGCAAGGGGTTGGACTAGAAGACCTCCAAGGTCCCTTCCAACTCTTCTCTTACTCTGCTTCAGAAGCAGGAGATATTGATGGCTAACTTCATTCAGCGCAAGAAAAAACCAGCTCAGTAAGAAAGGGAAAAGCTGCAGGGTGTGTTTGTGTCACCCAACTCTCGGAAGAAACGTTCCGAAGGATTTAAGAAGAGCTCACTTGGTGGATCCCTGCCCAAACACCTCTCGTCTTCAGATTCCATCACGGCGACAAGCTTTGTTATTAGAGTGAGTAGAGTTTGGGATTTCTGCAGAATCACACAACTGAATTGTGAGTTGTTCCCGTCTTTGGTGGCCATCATCTCCAGGTAAGTCTTCAGGGAAAAAGTCCCATCGGGATTCAAGGTCCTTTCCCATCGGGATTCAACCGTTCCTTTCTTGTTTGGGCCATCGTTGATAAACAATTGCAAGTTTGAATCATCTGGATAAAACTCTTCCATGCTGCAGGTGATTGTCACCAAGGTGTTCAGCCGGACGGGAGAAGGTGGGTTGGTCTCGAGCTGCACCTTGGGAGGAACTGAGCAAAGAAAGCCAAAGAAATTGGTCAACAGATGTTGGGATCCGTGGCTCCTGCGTGCAGATGTGGCTGGAAGACTAACTGGGTTTGGTCTCTGATTGTGGTGGTGGGGGGAAACAACCTTTGTATGATCCTGGTTTGCAGCAAGCCCAAGATCAAAACTTAACACCACGAACAAAGAAAGAAATAAGGAACCTGTCCAGTGCTGAAATCCAATTTTTTTTTACTACCGGTTCTGTGGGCGTGGCTTGGTGGGCGTGGCAAGGGAAGGATACTGAAAAATCTCCATCCCCACCCTACTTCAGGAGAAGGATACTGCAAAATCCCCATTCACTCCCCACTAAGCCTGGATAGCTCAGCAGACTAAAAGCATTGTGATTAACACCAGCTGTTTGCAATTACTGTAAGTTCGAATCACACCAGGCTCAAGGTTGACTCAGCCTTCCATCCTTTCTAAGGTGGGTAAAATGAGGACCCAGTTTGTGGTGGCAATAAGGTGACTTTGTATAAATATACAAAAGTATGAAGGCTATTGCTTAACGCATTGTAAGCTGCCCTGAGTCTCCGGAGAAGGGCGGCATATAAATCTAATTTAAAAAATAAATAAATAAATAAATAAATAAATAAATAAATAAATAAATAAATAAATATTAGAAAAAAACTCCAGGGGAAGGATATTGCAAAATTCCCGTTCCCTCCCCACTCCTGGGGGAAGGATATTGCAAAATCTCCATTCCCACCCCACTCTGGGACCAGCCAGAGATGATATTTGTTGGTTCTCCTCACTACCCAAAATTTCCTCTACCGGTTCTCCAAACTGCTCAAAATTTCCGCTACCGGTTCTCCGAATTGCTCAAAATTTCTGCTAACGGTTCTCCAGAACCTGTCAGAACCTGCTAGATTTCACCCCTGAACCTATCCTGACCCAGCTCCCCAAACACAACAACCCCTCTGAAGTGATCTCAAAGACCACAAGCCTCCCGTGAGCCAGGTAGCAATGCAGCACATCTGAATTGCCTACTTCTTCCCCCCCACTCCTACATGCCTCTGCCTCCATGCTCGGACTTACAGGTATCTGCGCTGCATCAAGGGGCCACACCTATTTCCTGGGCTTATTTTCAGGGTAGGACTTATATTGGGGATGGGGGGGCACCATGTTACGGTGGTTCTTCTCCTGTCTCTCAGACCAGTCGCAGTTTGTGTTGGCAGGGGGGCAGAGGTCGACCTCGAGGCCTCTCATATGTGGAGTGCCTCAGGGGTCGGTCCTCTCACCCCTCCTGTTCAACATTTATGTGAAACCGCTGGGTGAGATCATCCGTGGCTTTGGGGTGAAGTACCATCAGTATGCTGTACATCTCCACCCCAGACCACCCCAACGATGCCCTTGAAGTGATGTCCTGGTGCCTGGAGGCTGTGCGGATCTGGATGGGGAAAAACAGGCTCACGCTCAACCCTTCCAAGACTGAGTGGCTGTGGTTCCCGGCATCCCAATATAGTCAGTTGACTCCATCACTGACTATTGGGGGTGAGTCTTTGGCCCCCTCGGAGAGGGCTCGCAATCTGGGAGTCCTCCTGGATAAGCAGCTGTCCTTGGAGGAACATCTGACGGCTCTTGCAGGGGGACCTTTAGTCAAGTTCGCCTGATCCGCCAGTTGCGGCCCTTTCTTGATTGGAATTCCCTGTGCACAGTCACTCATGCCCTCGTCACCTTTCGCCTGGACTACTGCAACGCTCTCTACATGGGGCTCCCCTTGAAGAGCACCCGGAGGCTCCAACTGGTCCAGAATGCAGCCGCGCGGGTAGTCACAGGAGCCGCATGGCGTCCCATACAACACCTCTCCTGCATGAGCTGCACTGGCTCCCAGTGGTCTTCCGGGTGCACTTCAAGGTGTTGGTTATCACCTTTAAAATGCTCCATGGCATAGGACCTAGTTATCTTCGAGACCGCCTGCTGCTACCAACGGCCTCCCATCAACCTGTGCGCTCCCACAGAGAGGGCCTCCTCGGGGTGCCATCAGCCAAACAGTGTAGGCTGGTGACCCCCAGGGGGAGGGCCTTCTCTGTGGGGGCACTTACCCTCTGGATCCAGCTGCCCCCAAAGATAAGGAGAATCCAAGACCTCGGTGCCTTCCGTCATGCCCTTAAAACCTTCTTTTTCCAGCAAGCTGGGCTGGCCTAACACTTTTCAAATGTTTTAATTGGTTTGTCATTGTTTTTTAATTATGGGGCCAAATATATATATATATCTTTTTAAATTATATTTTAATGTTTGTAGTTTATGTTTTTACTTTGGCTGTACACCGCCCTGAGTCCTCAAGGAGAAGGGCGGAATATAAATTTGATATAAAATAAAATAAATAAAATAAATATTAGCACTAGACCCAAACTTCTGGTTTGGTCTTATTTTGGGGGGTAGGCCATATTTTCAGGGAAATACGGTACCACTTAGGATATTAACAAGTGCGAAGGTCTGCTGGAGAGGACCATCCAATGATCTGTGTTGGATCTGGCAGGTCAGCTGAGACTTCACGTCTTCTTGCTCCAGCCAGGTTTCCACCCTGCTGTCCGCTCGGTACAAGAAGCTCTGCCTTCCACCAGAGTCCAGGATGGTGGTCAAGGCAGCCTGTATTTCTTTCCCATCCTTCAACCAGCTGACTGTGATCTCTCTGGGGAAGAATCCCTCTGTGGAGCAGATGAAGGAGGCCCAAGACCCTGGCATGATTCTTCTTCCGGGGCCATGAATCACAGGTGGGGATGGCTTGGCTGAGGGAGAAAGTAGAGAGAGACATCAGTTGACGTTCCTCAGAGACGCTCCAAAATCTATATTGGTCAGAGAGACTCAACTTTGAACATGGGATTTACTCCCCCATGTCTCTTGGTTGATCGGTGTTGTGGCTCCATTGCCTGAGCCTGGGCTATTGACAGATGCAGACTCTGAGAGTGAGGGAGAGGAGTTGGCAAGGCCTCCCTCTCCAGGACCCTCCTCTCTGGCAATGCCTCCAGAGGACACCGAAGGCCAAGAGATAGGCCCAGAGCCAAGCACGTCCCCGCAGCCACAGGTGGACAGCGACAAAGGAGATAAGTGCTGGCTGGATCCTCGACAGCAGCACAGGGAGAAGCGTGTGCAGCAGAGGAGGAGGCGTGCCAGAGATTAGCTGAGTCACTGGACCACACCCCATAGGGTATAAAAGTGGGTGTGGTGGCCGGCTCAGTTTGTGACAAGCAAAAACTAGAAATCATCCATGGAATCTGTGTTGCTGAAACTGTGCCTGCTTAATTGGACTGCATTCGGATTAATTCTTGTCTTGCTGGAACTTTGCCTTATCAGAAGGCTTGTGGACTTATCTTTGTTTTGTGTAAGTGAGTCTAAATTGGCAGCCAGCCATTGAGTTGCTGCCAGCTTTATCTTCAAAGTCTCTGTCATGTGGCTTATTAACTCCGGCCCGTCTGTGTGTGTGTGTGTGTGTGTGAGATGGGGACAGAACAATTGGGAACATCTCCCTCTATCTCCGGAAATCAATGTGGGGGATCACCTACCAATTACAGAGACCAGAGTGCCTTTCCCCGAAGCCAGTTCCCCCTTTGGGTACCATTTACGGAACTTCACACAATAGTAAGTCCCGGCATCTTCAGGGCAGACGTTTTGAATGTTGATGCTGAAGTCTGTGTATGATCTTGAGGTGACCCTCACTCCCCGATTGAAAGATCCTTGACTATTACTGTAAATGGGGGGCTGGTCTCTGTCCAGCCCTTTGTACCACCGCACGTCTCCGGTCACATCCAACTCAGTCAATTTACATTGTAGAGTGATGGACTCTCCAGGTGCCACCGATATGGTTTCTGGAAGTTGTGTTATCTCCGTATTCTGTCCTCTAACGACTGAAACACAGAGACACATTTGTAATTTGTTACAAATTTGTAATTTGTAACTTTTCAGAGTATAAGATGCCCTTCCCCCCCGCCCCCCAAAAAAGTAGGTGGAAATGTCTGTGTGTCTTATACAGCGACTGTTGCTTAATTCCCGCCCACCCATTGGCCCCCACCCTTTGGCCTCTGCCTCCCAGCAATTTACCTCCTTGCAGCAAACAGCAAACAGCGTGATCAGCTTCAGCACAGCCTGATTTAGCACAAGCAGCTGATTGGCGGTTGGATCTGCCTCCCGGAATATTGCCTATCAGCTGTTCCAGGCTGCAGGAATTTCCCACACCCATCACCGCTGTCCCCACCCATCGCCATTGCCGCCTATTGCCACCCCTGCATGCCCCATTTTTGGCCTCTGTGCATCCCGTTTTTGGCTTCCGTGTGTCCCATTTTCAGCCTGTCCCAGGCGGCGGGGATAGGCGGTGGAGGGAAACTGGGCCTGGCTAGTCTAGTGAAGAGAAGGACCAGGGAGACATGATAGGAGTCTTCCAATATTTGAGGGGCTGCTACAGAGAGGAAGGGGATCAAGCTATTTTCCAAAGCACCCAAAGGCCAGACAAAGAATAATGGATGGAAGCTGACCAAGGAGAGATTCAACCTAGAAATAAGGAGGAACTTTCTGACAGTGAGAACAATCAACCGATGGAACAGATGTTACCTTCGGAAGTTGTGGGAGTTTCATCACTTGAGACTTTCAAGAAGAGACTGGACTGCCATCTGTCACAGATGGTGTAGAGTCTTCTGCTTGTGTGTGGGGTTGGACTAGATGACCTACAAGGTCCCTTCCAATTCTGTTAATCTGTAATCTGTAAACCTCCTCCTCCATTCCACAAATCTCACTCCCTTCTTGCACTGATGATGTTACCTAGTTGGGTCATGAAACATCTTCATCAAAACAAGGATTGCACAGTTGTCGAGAGTACAACAACTGTGTATTGAGAGTGGGTCCTGAGAGTATTATCTGGGAGGAGTTTGACCTTGTGACTCCCGAAGACGTGGACAGGATTCTGGGTAGGCTTAGCGCTGCCACATGTTTATTGGACCCATGTCCCTCCTGGTTGGTGCTGGCCTCCCGGGCGATTACACGAGGCTGGCTTCAGGGGATTATAAATGCTTCTTTGAGTGAGGGTGTCTTCCCAGCTGCCTTGAAAGAGGCGGTGGTGAGGCCCCTCCTCAAGAAGCCTTCCCTGGACCTGGCTGTATTAGCGAACTACCATCCAGTCTCCAACCTCTGCTTCGTAGCGAAGGTTGTTGAGAGTGTGGTGGCACGACAACTTCCCCAGTACCTGGATGAAGCTGTCTATCTAGATCTGTACCAGTCGGGCTTGAGGCTGGGATACAGCATGGAAACAGCATTGGTCGCATTGGTAGATGATCTCTGGAGAGCTCGGGATAGGGGTTGCTCCTCTGTCCTGGTCCTACTAGATCTCTCAGCGGCTTTTGATACCATCGACCATGGTATCATGCTGCCCTGGTTGGAGGGGTTAGGAATAGAGGGCACTGTGTTGCGGTGGTTCTCTTCCTTCCTCTCTGGCTGTACACAGTTTGTGTTGACAGGGGGACACAGGCCGACCTTGAGGCACCTTGTTTGTGGGGTGCCGCAAGGGTCGGTCCTCTCGCCTCTTCTGTTCAACATTTATGTGAAGCCTCTGGGTGAGATCATCCATGGTTTCAGGGTGAGGGTCCATCAGTACACTGACGATACACAGCTGTACATCTCCACCCCGGACCACCCCAATGATGCCCTTGACGTGATGTCCTGATGCCTGGAGGCTATGCAGATCTGGATGGGGAGAAACAAGCTCAGACTCAACCCCTCCAAGACTGAGTGGCTGTGGCTTCTGGCATCCTGGTATAGTCAGCTGGTTCCATCGCTGACTATTGGGGGTGAGATTTTGGCCCCCACAGAGAGGGCTCGCAATCTGGGTGTTCTCCTGGATACACAGCTGTCTTTAGAAGATCATATGACGGCTGTGGCCAGGGGGGCTTTTTATCAGGTGCTCCTGATCTACCAGCTGCGTCCCTTTCTGGACCTGGACGCCTTGCACACGGTCACTCATGCCCTCGTCATCTCCCGTCTGGACTACTGTAATGCTCTCTGCATGGGGCTCCCCTTGAAGAGCACTCGGAGGCTCCAACTGGTCCAGAATGCGGCCGCGCGGGTGGTTATGGGTGCGATCCGACGCACCCTTGTAACACCTCTCCTGCGCGAGCTGCTCTGGCTCCCGGTGGTCTTCCAGGTGTGATTCAAGGTGTTGGTCATCACCTTTAAAGTGCTCCATGGCTTAGGACCTGGGTAATTACAAAATCACCTTCTGCCACCGATTGCCTCCCATCGGCCGGTACGCTCACACAGAGAGGGACTCCTCAGGGTGCCGTCGGTCAAATTATGTCGACTAGCGACTCCCCCTGGGGGTCACTAGTCGACATAATTTGACCGACGGCACCCTGAGGTGTCCCTCTCTGTGAGAGCATACCGGCCTGTAAGGCCCCCCCCCCATGGAATGAATTCCTCCTGGAGATACATAGGATCCCCGACCTCCGTACCTTTCACCATGCCTTCAAGACCCTACTATTCCAACAGGCAGGGCTGACAAATTAGTGACTTTTAAGTGGGTATTTTAATTTTGGGGTTTTTATTAAAACTGGGCCAAACTATTTAATTCTTTTAATACTTTTAAAATTTGTGGTATTGTGTTTTTATTGTGTTTTTACTCTGGCTGTACACCGCCCTGAGTCCTGTGGGAGAAGGGCGGTATAAAAAATAAAATAAAATAAAATAAAATAAATCATCCGTAAGAGCCATGGTGACGCAGTGGTTAGAATGCAGTACTTCAGGCTACTTCTGCTGACTGCCGGCTGCCTGCAATTTGGCAGGCTATTTTACCTGTTGAGCTATCTGAGGCTCTATCTGAGCTATCTGAGCTATCTGAGGTTCTTCTTCCTCCCTCCCTCTTTCTTTCTTTTCTTTCTTCCTTCCCTCCCTCCCTCCCTCCTTCCTTCCTTCCTCCCGCCCTCCTTCCTCCCTCCCTCCTTCCTTCCTCCCTCCTTCCTCCCTCCTTCCTTCCTTCCTCCTTCCTCCCTCCTTCCTTCCTTCCTTCCTCCTTCCTCCCTCCTTCCTTCCTTCCTCCTTCCTCCCTCCCTCCCTCCTTCCTTCCTTCCTCCTTCCTTCCTTCCTTCCTCCCTCCTTCCTTCCTTCCTTCCTTCCTCCCTCCCTCCCTCTCCTTCCTCCCTCCCTCCCTCCCTCCCTCCCTCCCTCCCTCCTTCCTTCCTTCCTTCCTTCCTTCCTTCCTTCCTTCCTTCCTTCCTCCCTCCCTCCCTCCCCCCTCCCTCCCTCCTTCCTTCCTTCCTTCCTCCCTCCCTCCCTCCCCCCTCCCTCCCTCCTCCCTCCCTCCCTCCCTCCCTCCCTCCCTCCCTCCCTCCCTCCCTCCCTCCTTCCTTCCTTCCTTCCTTCCTTCCTTCCTTCCTTCCTTCCTTCCTTTCCTCTTACATTGACCTTCATGAGATGACTAGTCAATTCCTTCATCTTCCGCTTCTTAAGCTCTCTTCTCCCCTACGTTCCTTTCTCAGACCCCTACAAATTTTCACACGGGCAGCCCTGGAAGAAATCACCCGTGGATGCATACAAAAGTAATCTGAAGTCAGCAAACTGGCTTTCCCACACAGGAAGAAAAGGGAAATAAAACTTTGGTGGCCGAAGCAGCAAAAACTTGAGACAGTGACTAACTAGAACCCAATCCGGCAATTCACAATAGGAAGAAGCCAGTTTGGTTTTGGGGGTTCAGTTGAAGAGACCTGCTCCTCTCCCTTCACAGGGGACATTGTGAAGATAGCCTGAATATTAAATACATTGTGTTTTTTTATTCAAAAGAGCACCAAAATTTTTGGACAGTCGAGATGAAGCAATGGTCCCTATAGAAGAGAACATCTGTAGTTCAGGGTTGAATAGAGACGTCCATGGTGGTCTCTGAACTTGGTTGTTTTCTTGCACAGGTAGGTTACGTCATCAGTGCTAGATGGGAGTGAGATTTGTGGAGAGGAGGATAGCAATAGCAATAGCACTTAGACTTATATACTGCTTCACAGTGTTTTTACAGCCCCCTCTAAGCAGTTTACAGTCTATTTTCCCCCAACCATCTGGGTCCTCATTTTATCCACCTCGGAAGGATGGAAGGCTGAGTCACCCTTGAGCCCGGTGCGATTTGCAAGTTTGAGGCTCAAGGTTGACTCAGCCTTCCATCCTTTCTAAGGTAGGTAAATTGAGGACCCAGTTTATGGGGGCAATAAGCTGACTTTGCATAAATATAAATATACAAAAGTATGAAGGCTATTGCTTAACGCATTGTAAGCCGCCCTGAGTCTCCGGAGAAGGGCGGCATATAAATCAAATTAAAAAGAAAGAAAGAAAGAAAGAAAGAAAGAAAGAAAGAAAGAAAGAAAGAAAGAAAGAAAGAAAGAAAAAGAGGGAGAGAGGAAGGAAGGAAGGAAGGAGGAAGGAAGGAATAAAGGAAGGAAGGAGGGAGGGAAGGAAGAAAGAAAAAGAAAGAACGAGGGAGGGAGGAGGGAGGAAGAAAGAGAAGAAGAAAGAGGGATGAAGGAAGACAAAAGAAAGAAAGAAAGAAAAAGAGGGAGAGAGGAAGAAAGGAAGAAAGGAAGGAAGAAAGAAACGAAAGAAGGAGGAAAGAAGGAATCAAACACCCAGGGGGTGGGAACAGGCCATTCAAATGATATAGAGTTTCTTGCTTGAGTGGGGGTTGGACTAGAAGACCTCCAATGACCCTTCTTTGTTATTCTGTTAAAACCTTCCAGGAGATTTTGTTTTGAGGAAATCGTGTTTTAGGAGGCTGGGAAGTTCTCAAGATGGTTGTATTTACACCAGAGGCAGAGGTGAAATGCTACCGTTTCACTCCAGTTCGGGGGAACCGGTAGTTTAAAAAAGCTACGATCTGACGATCAGCTGTGCCGTGGTGGTTACTTTCACAAACCCCCAAAACTTTAACCTTAGTCTACTATTGACCTCACCCCATTCCTAAGAGGTCTGTAAGGGGCATGCATGTCCACCATTGTGCCTACTGTCCCTGTCCTAATATTCCTTTTTACTTACTCTTTTCATGTATTCAAATTATGTTTATATTTTTATCTGATATCTTATATATATCCTTGACAAATAAATAAAACTTAAACTTAGCCAATTGGGGTGGAACCAACAAAAGAAACGTCCTCCTGCTCCCCTAAAATCTAACGTCTGGAATTGGCTTTTTCAGGGAATTCTGATCTTCTCACTGAGAAGAGCATGGCAGGTTTGAAAGAGCCTTAATATTCATCTTGCACCGGAATTTACTCCAGTTGTAAATCTGAGAACGGAGCCTGCCCGATCTCAGCTGTCAACACTCACCCAGATCTTGCAGAAGGAGGAGCATCATCAACAGCAGCAGCTGAAGAGGACCAGTCACAGGGATTGTCTTGAAGGACTTCAAGGTAGCCATGCTGATAGCAGCAGGAGAAACATCTGGAGTGACTTCAGTGTTTAGCCCACTGGAGCTTTCCTCCTCTCGAAATAGCAAAAGCAGAACTCCCATTTCCACCTTCTAAATTTGGACCAGTTTCTGAAGTTTGAATTATTGCACCAGTCACAGTAAATGAAGTTCTGTTGCCTTCCCAGAAGGAATAAAAATCAATCTCTAAAATGGCAATATTCAGCCATAATTGAGGGTCTTCCCTCAATTAGAACTGCATTATTTATTTATTTGTGAGTCTCCGGAGAAGGGCGGCATATAAAACAATTTTTTTAAAACATAAAAAAAAAAAAAAAACCCGACCTGAAAAACAAATGGAAAAGCTGCAAAGTGTAAATCAGCAAATTCTCAGAAGAAAACAACAGACCGTCACTTCTTTCAAGTCCCTGTGTAATGAAGAGCGTGGTGATTTCGTTGACCAGAGGCTGGGAATCCTGCTGGACCCGGCAAAGGAAGATGGAGGAGTTCCTGTCTTCGGTGGCCGTCACCTCCATGAAGCTCTTGAGGGAAAATGTCCCATCGGGGTTTGAAATTCTCGAGGAAACCGTTCCTTTTCTGCTTGGGGCATCCTTGGCAAACAGCTCCACTTTTGCATCACTTGGATAAAAGCTTTCTGCGTTGCAAGTGACCATCACTGTGGCGTTCAGCTGGACGAGGGAAGATGGAATGGTCTGAAGACGCATTTTGGGAGGAACTGAGCAAAGAAAGCCAAAGATGATCAGTCAAAAGAGCCTCAGATTCATGGTTCCTCCAAGAAGAATGGGGTGGAAGTCCAAAGTGATTCTGCTCTCCCATTGTGGTATTGGGGAAATAATTCCAGGACAATTACTGTATTTTTTGGAGTATAAAACACACCTCCCCCCCAAAAGAGGGTAAAAATCTGGGTGCGTCTTATACTCTGAATGTAGCCCCGCCCAGCCTCGCGAACAGAAATTTCAGAGGTGGAAAGAAGCCTCTGAAAGAAGCTTCAGAAAAAAAGCCTCCAAATAGAGTTTCAGAAAAAAAAGCCTCTAAAAGGCTTTTATCTAAAATAATACGGCAAGCAACAAAAGAAGAATCAGTAAAGGTTCTAACCAAACTATGCCAACAAATCTGGAGAATGACACAATAACCAAGAGATCGGAAGAGGTTAATCTATATATCAATACCAAAGAAAGGAGATTGAACAGAGTACAGATAGCCCATCAGAATAAAAGCCTCTGAAAGAAGCTTCAGGAAAAAAAGCCTCCAAACAGAGCTTCAGAAAAAAAGCCTTTTTTTTCTGAAGCTCTGTTTCGGAGGCTTTCAGAGGCAGAAAAAAAAGTTTTTTCTGAAACGGAATTTCAAAAGTTTCCGAATGCAGAAAAAAACCAAAACAAAAACCAAGGCATGGAGCGCATAACCAACGAACCTGTTGCTAAAATTCACCTCTGATTGGGAGTATTCTGGGTTGCCGATCCATCCGCCAATCAGCTTTTTTCTTATTTTCTTGCCCAAAAACTAAGGTGCGCCTTATACTCCAAAAAATACGGTAAGTCTCTGGGGAAAGAGCCAGAGATACCATGTTTTCCCGAAAATAAGACCCGATCTTATTTTATTTTAGGCCTCAAAATAAGCACCAGGTCTTATTTTCAGGAGATGTCTTACCCATTTACCTTAGGACCACTAAGGTTGGTGTTGCCATACATGGCAGGACACAGCATGGCCTGTCATGCTGGTGCAACGGCTTGTGGCGTGACCTGCAAGGCTCATCACACCAGTGTGGCTGCTCATGGCAGGAGGCTGCATGGTGTGCTGGGCCATTACACGCATGAACAACAGCACTGGCGTGACATGCCAAGCAGTGTACTGCTGTGAGTGGTGACACTGGCATGATGCACCATGTGTCATCCAGCCACAAGTGGCCACAAGCAGCCACAGAAGCCAGGCAGCAGCACAACACATGTCAGGACATGGGAGGCCTGGTTGCGGTGGTCCTAAGGTAAGTGTGTGCATTGCACATGGGGCAGCTCCAGTCCCCCACCTCAGCCCTAGCTTGATTTTTATGTATCCGCCTCACCCCACCTTGTACAACCAGACAGTGGGCGGGACTTAGTTAGGGCTTATTTTGGAAGGGGTAGGATTTATATTAGGCATGAAAATTGGACTAGGGCTTGTTTTCGGGATAGTCCATATTTTGGAGAAAACACAGTAGAAGGACATTCTAAAAACCTGTTCTTCAGAATCACAGCCCTGTGAGGGAGCTTTTGTTGGGAAAGCATGACTGGTCTTGGTGGACTTCAATGGATCAAGAACTTGATTCTTCCTGGTGGTATTCCTTCTACATGAAGGGCTCTCTACCAGGTTGGGACTTCATGGCCTCATCCCTCTCTGCAACCCAAGGTTCACCTACCACTTATGACATCACGAAGTGCGAAGGTCTGCTGGAGAGGACTGTCCAATGATCTGTGTTGGATCTGGCAGGTCAGCTGAGACGTCACGCCTCCTCGCTCCAGCGGGATCATCAACCTGCTATACACGTTGTTTGACCTGTTCTCTGTTACTTCAGAGTCTAGGTTGCTGATCTGGTCAACCTGTTTCTCTTTCCCATCCTTCAACCAGCTGACTGTGATCTCTTGGGGGGAGAATCCATCTGAGTAGCAGTCAAAGGAGGCCAGAGACCCCACCATGATTCTTCTTGTGGGGCCACGAATCAAGGGCTGGGATAGCTTGGCTGAGGGAGAAAGTAGAGAAAGTGTCAACCTCGCTAGTTTTGCTTTGCCACTTCGGTTGTCATAGAAACGGAGGGAGGGAGGTTCATGCTCACGCGGGCTTTCTAGAAACTTTCTGAGAAACGAAACCTTTCCTTAAGCTGTTATCAGTCCAACGGACACTGCATTCCTGGATGCTGACATGGCCAGACGTCTGCTCCCACCTGACCTCTGGAAGACCTGTGGATTGGATGATTTATGGTGCACAAGGGAGGGGGATGCTTTCTAATTGTAACTTTCGCGTGTTTTGCTTCAGAATCCTGCTTTCTATGGTTGCGTTCAATTCATATCTAGTAAAAGTACCAGTTAACCTATCTAATGGAGTCTGGGTCCTCCTTTCCTGGATACTGAAGGAAGCATATCTGACAATAAGCAGGATTCTCATCACAGCCATCCCGGATCACACCGAGGGGGCTGAAAACTTTACAGAATGTCTGATCAGGGAAGTGATACAGAACAGATGGGGGCATATGGCTCGGCAATGTCTTCATACCAGCAACCCGAAGAGGCTGCGAAATGGATGGAGAATTTACAACTGAAGGAACCGAGGGAAGAGCCAGCCCGATGGTCGACAGGGGTCGGAAGGTTGCCGGACCTGAGAAAGACCCCCTGTGGAGTAACAACCTCCAGACCCCGAAAAGGAGAAGGCGTGTGGCTGCAGGAACAGAAGGAACACCTCAAAATGGAGCAAGCCCTTCAACTCATTCGTGAGATTGATGAAGACCGAAAAGCCCGTGAGTCTTATGCATACCCTGGGGGGGGGGGGGGAGAAGAAGACTCTAAAATAGATCCTGAGGAAGGAGTTTGTGGGGGACATGGTTTATCTGTCTACTAAGTATTTACAAACTCCGCAGAAATCAAAAAAGCTTGGTCCTAAGTATGTGGGCCCTTTCCCTGTTACTCGGATCATTAACCCAGTCACGGTTGAATTAGATTTACCCAAGAACTTGTGACGAATTCATCCAGTGTTTCATGTTAGTTTACTGAAACTGGAACAATCATCCTCTCTACGTCCGTCCAAGGAACCTCCTCCTGTTCCCATCCTCATTGAAGGGGAACAACACTTTGAAGTAAAAGAGATTTTGGACTCTAGAAAACATCATGGGAAAGTACAGTATCTCGTAGCCTGGAAGCACTTCCCATTATCACAAGCTGAGTGGGTGAATAAACGTGATGTTAGGGCACCTAGAAAAGTGCAGCTGTTCCACACCAAATACCCTGATAAACCTTGAATCGTGATGAGTATTAATTGTTGTGATATTACCTCTTCTTTTCTCTGTTTCAGGATTAGAAGCTGTCTCTTCTGAAGGGGGGCCGAATGTCAACCTCGCTAGTTTTGCTTTGCCACTTCGGTTGTCATAGAAACGGAGGGAGGGAGGTTCATGCTCACGCGGGCTTTCTAGAAACTTTCTGAGAAACGAAACCTTTCCTTAAGCTGTTATCAGTCCAACGGACACTGCATTCCTGGATGCTGACATGGCCAGACGTCTGCTCCCACCTGACCTCTGGAAGAACTGTGGATTGGATGATTTATGGTGCACAAGGGAGGGGGATGCTTTCTAATTGTAACTTTCGCGCGTTTTGCTTCAGAATCCTGCTTTCTATGGTTGCGTTCATTTCATATCTAGTAAAAGTACCAGTTAACCTCTCTAATGGAGTCTGGGTCCTCCTTTCCTGGATACTGAAGGAAGCATACCTGACAGAAAGAGCTATATCAGTTGATGTTCCTCAGAGACAATAGAATAGAGTAGAGTAGAGTAGAGTAGAACAGGGTAGAACAGGGTAGAATAGAATAGAATAGAATAGAATAGAATAGAATAGAATAGAATAGAATAGAATAGAATAGAATAGAATAGGAATAGAATAACAGAGTTGGAAGGAATAGAATAGAATAGAATAGAATAGAATAGAATAGAATAGAATAGAATAGAATAGAATAGAATAGAATAGAATAGAATAGAATAGAATAGAATAGGAGTTTTATTGGCCAAGTGTGATTGGACACAAGGAATTTGTCATTAGTGCATATGCTCTCAGTGTACATAAAAAGAGAAGATACATTCGTCGAGAATCGTAAGGTACAACACTTAATGATAGTCATAGGGTACAAACAAGCAATCAGGAAACAATCGATATCAATATAAATCGTAAGGATACAAGCAACAAAGTTACAGTCATGCCATCATAAGTGAGAGGAGATGGGTGATAGGAACAGTGAGAAGACTAATAGTAATAGTTGTGCAGACTTAGTGAATAGTTTGACAGTGTTGCGGGAATTATTTGTTTAGTAGAGTGATGGTGTTCGGGAAAAACCTTTTCTTGTGTTTCGTTGTTCTGGTGTGCAGTGCTCTATAGAGTCGTTTTGAGGGTAGGAGTTGAAACAGTTTATCTCCAGGATACGAGGGGTCTGTAGATGTTTTCAATACAGGAGTCTCCAAGCTTTATCTTGGACAGAGAGACTCAGCTTCCCACGTGTCTCATGGTTGACTGGGAACATCTCCCTCCATCCCCATAAATCAAATGTAGAGGGCCACCTACCGATCACGGAGACCAAAGTGCCTTTCCCCAAAACCAGCTCTCTGTTTGCGAACCATGGTGTGAGCTTCACGCAATAGTAGGTCCCGGCATCTTCAGGACAGACGTTTTGGATGTTGATGCTGAAGTCTGTGCTGGATCCTGGAATAACCCTGACCCCCCCTGTTGGAAGATCCCGTTCTATCAGTGTAAATGGGGGCCTGGTTGCTGTCCAGCCCTTTGTACCACCTCAGGCCTCCGGGTACAATTCCTCCAGTCAATGTACATCTTAGAGTGAGGTCCTCTCCAGCTTTCACTGATACGGTTTCCGGAAGTTGGTTACCTCTATGTTCTGTCCTGTAACAACTGAAACAAAAAAGAGACACTTTCGTAACTGGGTTTCCTCTAGAAAGTTGTCACCATTCTTCTGGGGAGAAAGGATCATTGGTGGTCTCCTTCGGACAGGAGAATTATTTGCATTTCCTGAAGGCCAACCAAAACAGAAGCAGAGGAGAGGAGTTTCAATTTCAGTTTTACTTTCACAGCAGCAAGCAGGGGATAGAATAGGAGAGGCTTCTGTGGGGCAAGCCTGAGGGAGAGAAGGGGGATAGGATAGGCTTCTATGGGGCAAGGCTGAGGGAGAGAAGGGGATAGGATAGGGGAGGCTTCTGTGGGGCAAAGTGTTGTGGTCCGCCAGCAACCTGCAGAGCTGGCAACAGAGTTGGACAGTGAGGAGACTGAGGAGGAACATGGGCCAGTCCTGGAGTCTGGGGAAGGCCCGGACGAGGGCTCTGCACCAGAGGCAGAGACGGGGCCAGGCCCATCGGGGAGTGATGTGCGGACTTTGGAGCCTCCAGAGTCGATCAGCAGAGAGGCAGAGGAACGGGAGGACCCTGTTCCTAGTGCACGCATGCGCAGAGCTGCCAGAAAGCAAGAGCAGCTAAAACAAAAAGGACAACTCAGGAGTAAGGCCAGGAGATGTTTGGCCGCTCCCAGAAGGCTTAAAAGAGCAGCAACGGCTCTTGGGATCTTTGTAGGAAAGCAACGTTGCTACATTTTGTTTCTTGTCAGCTTCTCTTGCTTCTGGATTTTTGCCAAGAAAAGCCTTTGGCAGAGTGCCAAGTAAGACAAAGGTTGGTGATAAGGCTGAAGGCTTGTTTATGAAGAATTTGTTTTGAAATTAATTTGGATTAAGCTGAGAATGAAGTAATTCTCAGCTGTTCTAATAAAATATGTTTGTTTAGGACTGATTGTGTCTGGTAATAATTACTTGGGCCTTGGTCACAGCACAAGACTGAGGGAGAGAAGGGGATAGGAGAAGCCTATCATAAGTACTCATTAATTTTCAAGCTGTAAATGTCGATTTATCAAGCCTGATCACATAGTTTCATAATGTAGCATGGGTATTCAGCTAGTAGGTAGATAAAAATGCCAAACCCATCCTGGTCATAATGTAAAAAATACGATTTCCCTGTATCCGAAAAGTCATGGGAAAATAAAGTGGAAAAAGTTGTCAGAAATGAGAAGATGAAGATCTTGTGGGACTTCTGAATACAGAGAGACTATCATTTGGAACTCAACGTGTTAGATATCACACTGGTCGAAAACCGAAACGTACAATTTATTGATATCGCTGGACCAGGAGACGCCAGAGTCAAAGAAAAAGAACTGGGAAAAAATCATGAAATATCGCAACCTGGCCATCGAAACTACGTGATTATGGATGAAACATGTAACAGTGATACCCATTGTCATCGGAGCACTTGGTACCATGTCCAAGGATTTTATAAGATACATCAGCACATTGCAGCTTTCTGCAATAACACCAGAGGAACTGCAAAAAACTGCACTACTTGGAACATAGTACATTTTAAGAAGGTACTTGGTTGATACCTAGGACACTGGCAGCAACCCGTATCAACCATTAACACCAGTCAATGGTATTTGTGATGCATTTTTGAATGTTCAGTTGACTGAGCTTCATATTAGGTGAATAAAATAAATAATAATAATAATAATAACTCTTTTAGGAAATGGTCATTGCCTATCTAGTTGGCCAGGTAATATATAAGCCAACATTATATGTTTACAGTATGAATATGTAGAATATAGCTTTAAGAATATTGCTGAGTCATTCTGCATCCTGATTGGATGAGCTCTTTAAGGAGAATTTGATTGTGGTCTGTGTGGATATTACACCATATTTTTACCTGCTGCTATGTTGTAAATATCTTTGGTCTTTTTACATGGTCATTTTGATCATGGTTTATTTATTACTGCTTTTATGAACTGCTTATATTGTTCCTGAATGATTCATGTGTCAGCATGTCAGGATGCATTTATCCTAAGAAGGAGAAGGCGGAGGTGTCTGGGATGGGACGGTTGCCTTTCACCGACTTATTTTCTTTGGAGATAATGTCTCCTAGGAGATGGATGGGAGGGGGGAAATTCCTTTGAATTGGAGCAGTAGATTAGGGGTGAGTGATTGGGAAGATGGCCAATGAATGCAGAGGAGTGGGGGAAGGAAGAGGAGGGATGTCGGTTCAGGGCGGCATTGTTGGCTGCTATGAGTCGGTGTTAAAAGTGCCATGCTTAATAAAAATGGAAGTTTGTTTTATAAAAGACTTTGTTTGAGGTGCAATTTATTTGAAGACGACCTCTAAACCTGACATCATGTCTTGTTCTATGAACCGCTAAGAAGTTTTGTATCTCTGGATTGATTATGCATAGCTAAGACTTGGATTGGTAAAAGGACTATGATTTTGCTTTGCTCTACAAGTAAAGTACTTTAAAAACCAGTTTGTATGCAGTTTATTCACAACTACTCTTAGCACCGTTTCCGTGCGCAAGCACTCTATGCTCTGCTTCATAACCGGTCCTGGTTATCTCACAACTATATCCTTAACAAACTCTTTACTTATGTATGATCCTTCCAACCTTGTTCTGGACAATTCTTCGTAGCTATGAATTTTAATTTGGAATTTTTTAAAAAAAAAATTAGATTTATATGCCGCTCTTCTCCGGAGACTCAGGGCAGCTTACAATGCGTTAAGCAATAGCCTTCATACTTTTGTATATTTTATACAAAGTCAGCTTATTGCCTCCACAAACTGGGTCCTCCATTGACCTACCTTAGAAAGGATGGAAGGCTGAGTCAACCTTGAGCCTGGTGAGATTCAAACTTGCAATAATTGCAGGCAGCTGAATGTTAATAACAGGCTTTTAGTCCGTTGAGCTATCCAGGATCTTTTATCCAGGAATTGCTAAGATTGTGCTTCTGAAAACTCTGTAGTCAGACTTCGGCATACATTTATTGATTGATTTGTTAGCTGATAATATAAAATACAAAAATAGGAAAGAAAATGGTAGGGAAGCAAGGGAGGGAAAAGAGAAGGGAAGAGTGTTGGGAAAAGTTCTGTGGGGATTCTCAATCATCCAGTCATGGTTGTCCCAAAGCTTTTTAAGAGGCAACGGGACTTCAAAGAATAAGAAGCAAATCCAACTGCCTCTTGAAAAAGCATCTTTGTCAGGAAAAGGGGAAAAAGAAAAGGGGGGCCTGGAAAAAACGGTCATAAGTCACTTCTTTCTGTGCCACCGTAAGCGGAGAGCTACTTGTATGCACAGGTAATGAGGGATCCTGCTTCTCACAGCTGCGTGGACCCAAACCCCACTCTCAGACAAGTGATTGTACCAAGAGTTTTGATCAGTTTTGGGTTCCATTGTAGGTGCAATCAATTTCCACCACAATATTTCTCCTTTTACTGTGTTAAGTTCTGCAGTAAACTCTATAATGGCTGTAAACAGTCATTTTCCCCATATTGAGGTAATTTTGTAGTTAGATGGTGCAAGGCAGTGGTGGGATTCAAATTTTTTAACAACCGGTTCTGTGGTCGTGGCTTGGTCGTTGTGGCTTGGTGGTCATGTGATTGGGTGGATGTAGCTGGGTGGGCATGTGATTGGGTGGGCATGGTGGGATGGGCATGTGACTGGATGGGCATGTGACTGGATGGGCGTGGCTGGATGGGCATGTGACTGGATGGTCATGTGACTGGGTGGGTGTAGCTGGGTGGGCATGTGACTGGATGGGCGTGGCTGGATGGGCATGTGATTGGGTGGGCGTGGCTGGATGGTCATGGGACTGGATGGTCATGTGACTGGGTGGGCATGTGATTGGGTGGGTGTAGCTGGGTGGGCATGTGACTGGATGGTCATGTGACTGGTTGGGCGTAGCTGGTTGGGCATGTGACTGGGTGGGTGTAGCTGGGTGGGCATGTGATTGGGTGGGCGTGTGGATAGGCATGTGACTGGATGGGCATGTGACTGGATGGGCGTGGCTGGATGGGCATGTGACTGGATGGTCATGTGACTGGTTGGGCATAGCTGGTTGGGCATGTGACTGGGTGGGCGTAGCTGGGTGGGCATGTGACTGGGTGGGTGTGGCCAACTTGATGTCACTCACATCAAGGGGTGCCTTGCCTGGCCTCTCCGCACGTCAACGGCCTCAAAGAGATACAATTTCCCTGTCTATTTATTTACTATTACTGAACATCCAAAATACATTATTTAATCCTATGTATAGGATTACACATCCAGAGTCCACTTTCTGAAACACATTTAACTATAACTTCTGTACATTTAGAACATTACAGACGCCTTCAGGTGTTCTTCTCTAGCCTGAACATGACTGTTAGAGCCAGGAGAGATCATGGATGGAGTAAAATGTGGTGAAACTCCCTTAACGACACTCTTGCTTAGCAACCAAAATTTTGGGCTCAATTGTGGTCATAAGTCAAGGATTGTCTCTGCCTTCTTCTGCATGGCAGCCTTGTCCTAGTAAATTCCTTCTCCTTTCTGGCAATTTTCCTCCCTGTTAGAGGCACCCAAATAATCCAGATGATATAAGGTTTCCTGCTGGAGCAGGGGGTTGGACTAGATGGCCTCCAAGGTCCCTTCCAGCCCTAGATTGCTGTGCTGTTTCAAAGCGTCTTCTGAACTCATGTCTAGTGCCAGGGTTTGTGGTCCTTCCTTCCTCTTCTTCCTCTCTCTTTCTCTCCCTTCCTTCCTCCCTCCCTTCATATATCTATCTATCCATCCATGTAACTATATGTCATTCACCTTCCCCTCCCTCCTTCCCTCTTTTTCTTCCTTCCTTCCTTCCTTCCTTCCTTCCTTCCTTCCTTCCTTCCTTCCTTCCTTCCTTCCTTTTTTCTTTCTTTCTCTTTCTTTGTCTTTTTCACTTTGTTTCTTTCTCTCTCTCCTTCTTTCCTGCCAATAATCTGCCAATAAGTAAGAAGTTCAAGAATGATAAAATTTTTGGCTCAATTAATAGACTGGGAAGCATAAAAAATGACTTAGAAATATATAACACATACAGAATAAATTCCCAATATGCCACAATGCGGAATGTTCCAAGGGATGCATTAGTACACTTTGAAAAAAAAAAGAAAAAGAGAACAAGTTTGAGATTGTCATTTTATATCTAAACTGAAAATGGATAATATGGACATAATTGCCTGAAGGAAATCCCTATTAGAATTTTGAGAAAGAGAAAGACATTCCTTCCAGACTCTTTGAAGTAGAGAAAGCTTTAATTTCATTGGAACAAACTTGAAAATGATTTTTCTCTGTTGAGAACAAAAATTTAGACTGAATTCCATAGAAAAAAACTAAGAAAGCAAAACCCTTAAGGTGAAATAAGAAATAATGAATACTTACAAACAACTGGATTTATATCAAGTTAGACTAAAGCAACAATGCTTTTTGTGCAAAAATGGAAAGATATATTAATTCCAAACTGGAAGAATGGCTGGAAAAACTGACGGAACTAGCAGAAATGGCCAAATTAA
Organism: Masticophis lateralis; assembly: GCA_030761175.1. NCBI lineage: Eukaryota > Metazoa > Chordata > Lepidosauria > Squamata > Colubridae > Masticophis > Masticophis lateralis. The sequence goes on along the minus strand of JAUDYJ010000003.1, from coordinate 210,924,117 downwards.
TTGCTTTAATAATCATAATAAAATACATCCAGCTGTGTTTGTACTTGGAAACCGCTTTTAAGATTTTGTGCTGGAGGCAGAAAAATGAAATCCTGACTTTCGAATTTGCTGGTTAGATAACTTTGTTGTTATAGAAAGGTTTGGTATATACTAAGTACGCAAAAGTAAAAAAAAAAATTGAAACTGTATATTTATTGCTTTTATTGTACTGCACAGAAAAGAATTGGAAGTGACTTTTTTTAAAGTTTAAGTTTAAGTTTATTCAGATTTATATACCGCCCTACTCCCCGAAGGGACTCAGGGCAGTGAACAGCCAATTAAAAATACAGTATAATGCAAAATTTAAAAATTTAAAATAAATTATACAATTAGGCTGAAATAATTAAAATCCAATTTTAAAAACATTTAAAACCCAATATAAAACCCATTTATAAAGGGAGGATTAAGCCAGGCCAGCCTGATAAAATAGGAACATTTTCAGGGCCCGGCGGAAGGTATGTAGGTCCTGTATCCTCCTTATCTCGGGGGGAGCTCGTTCCAGATGGCCGGTGCCCCCACAGAGAAGGCTCTTCCCCTGGGGCTGCCAGTCAACACTGTTTGACTGACGGCACCCTGAGGAGCCCCTCTCTGTGGGAACGGACTGGTCGGTGAGAGGCTATTGGTGGCAGAAGGCGGTCCCGAAGATACCCTGGTCTCAAGCCATGGAGCGCTTTCAAGATAGTAACCAGAACCTTCAAGCGCACTCGGAAGACCACTGGGAGCCAGTGCAGCTCGCACAGGAGTGGAGTCACATGGGAGCACCACGTCGCTCCCATCACCACCCGCGCGGCTGCATTCTGGACCAGTTGGAGCCTCCGGGTGTTCCTCAAGGGGAGCCCCATGTAGAGAACATTACAGTTTTCTTTTTAAATCCACCATTCTCTCGTCCTTTTCTCTCTGTTCCCCACATTCCTACTTTCTTTAGTTTTACTTGTATTTTATATTGTGATAATTTCAATAAAAATTATACAGATAATTTTTTTTTTTAAAAAGTGAAATGATGGCAACAGGGTCTTCTGAGCCCAGTTCTTAGTTATTTCTGTTCATTTTTTGCAGACATAGAAACCAGTAAGAGATAGACAATTAAATCAAATAAGTAAAGCAAAATATTTGAAAGCGACACCACATCTTTCTTTGTACCCATTATGTAAATTATAGAATGACCTAATTCTTGGAAAATTATCTCTATATAGACACAAGTAATGAACATAGAGATTTAACATTTTATATCACTTCTTTATACTGCCAAAGCATGTCTACACTCCTGAATATTTTTATAGTTGCTCTTTTATAACTTCTGCAAGCAAATAAATATTATTTTATTAGTTTTTACTAAATTTTATAAATTAATACTAATGCAAAAAAAACCCTGTAGTGATGCTATTTAACCATAAGAAGAAGCCAAGGCAGAGGTGGAATTCATCCGGTTTGCACCGGTTCAGGAGAGCCATTTGTTAACTTTCTGAGTAGTTCAGCAAACCAGTTGTTGGACGAAATCTCCTTCCAAATGCCTTTTGTTTTTCCCACTTTAGAGAGCTAATTCTTTCAGGAAGGCAGGAAGGAAACATTCTGGTGTACCTCTGGGTTGTTTCTAGCCTAATCCTCACTTTTATTGCCCTGCTTAAGTGTTTTCAGAAACTGCCTATTTATGGTTCTTGGCAGCATGCCCAGATTAGCTGAAACCACTTCTCTGGTTTGTTTTTTTTTAAAATTTGATTTATATGCTGCCCTTCTCCGGAGACTCAGGGCGGCTTACAATGCGTTAAGCAATAGCCTTCATACTTTTGTATATTTATACAAAGTCAGTTTATTGCCCCCAACAAACTGGGTCCTCAATTTACCCACCTTAGAAAGGATGGAAGGCTGAGTCGACCTTGAGCCTGGCTAGAATTGAACTCGCAGTAATTGCAGGCAGCTGGTTCTTAAATGCTGCCTTTGTAGGAGGCCTTACCCCCCTACGCTACTCAGACTCTTTTTTGCTAGGAGCTTGACTTTTTAAAAGCTTTTTACACTGCTTGGGGGGTACTTTTGGGGTGTACTTCCAAGAGGCAGGATGCAAGCTTGGCAATCTGTCTGATTTTTTTACTGCCTTTTCGGGAGCATGTGATCTTTCCTTAAATCTGGATGATTTCCTTAGGACATCTTGTGAGGTGAGTGTTGTGGCCTGCCAGTGGCCAATAGAGCTGTCAGCAAAGTCGGACGGTGAGGAGGTTGGGGAGAAACTTGGGCCAGTCCTGGGGGCTGGGAAAAGCTCAGACCAGGGCTCTGCATTGCAGGCAGAGAGGGGGCCAAGGCCATCTGTTAGTTCTTTGCTGCCTCTGGATTTTTATATTGTTGTATATAAACAAGTATCTTCTATCAATGAATCCTGCTGAATTATTTACTTGTGTGCTGGATGGATTGCTGCAAACTCTAACAAGTTTTCATTTCAATGCATGTCCAAAAGAACAATTTCTTCAGCTTTCTCTCTCTCTCTCTCTCTCTCTCTCTCTCTCTCTCTCTCTCTCTCTCTCTCTCTCTCTTTCTCTTTCTTTCTTTCTTTCGTTCTTTCTTTCTTTCTTTCTTTCTTTCTTTCTTTCTCTTTCTTTCCTTCCTTCCTTCCTTCCTTCCTTCCTTCCTTCCGTGAATCAGCCTATGTTCTTATAATATATACTTCGAATTTTCTTTCTTTGAGGGTATACACCATGGAAAACAAGATCCATTCACCTCAGATTACTTATAGTTTCCACAGGGGGGGAAACAAGGGTGATTCACGCTTCGACAATGGTAGCAGAGGATGGTTTCTTTCTTTCTTTCTTTCTTTCTTTCTTTCTTTCTTTCTTTCTTTCTTTCTTTCTTTCTTTCTTTCTTTCTTTCTTTCTTTCTTTCTTTCTTTTTCTTTCTGTGAATCAGCCTATATTCTTATAATATATACTTCGGGTTTTCTTTCTTTGAGGGTATACACCATGGAAAACAAGATCCATTCACCTCTAATTACTTACAGTTTCCCCAGGGGGGGCAACGATGCTGATTCACGCTTCGACAGTGGTAGCAGAGCATGGTTTCGATCTTTCTTTCTTTCTTTCTTTCTTTCTTTCTTTCTTTCTTTCTTTCTTTCTTTCTTTCTTTCTTTCTTTCTTTCTAATAAAGAATCAGCATTTACATTTTAAGGAAGATTCAATTAAAGTCCCAGACATGGCAGAACAAAGTAAGGTTATTTTTCTTTTTAATCTCCTTATAACTTTATACATTTGGCAGAGTGAAGCGCTCATGATCAAGCATTATTATCGATTCCCTAATCGGATCCGTTCTCATCCTGAAAATCTGTGGGGAACAGGAGTCCCTAACTTGAAGATACAGACTTTTTCACTTCCTGGAATGTTCTAGAATGAGGTTTTGTCCTCTTGCGTCCACACACTTTTACTAGGAAGAGGCAAGAGATGAAAAGAAGGATGGCTGTTTTGCTCAGGAAAAGTGCGAGGCAGAGAACAAGGAGGGATGGTTGCTGTGAGCCTGTGGAGAAAAGAGAGTAGATTAACAAAACAGAATAACAGAGTTGGAAGGACCTTGGAGGTCTTCTAGTCCAGCCCCCTGCTCATATTTCCCTGGATATTTCTCATCCAGGGAAATATAATATTCTGCCTTTTTAAATATTTCTCAAACTATTTCACTCTTCTAGCAGAGGGGTGGGTGCTAACTTTCTACACTACCTACATTGCTATCATCTATTTATGTACTTTTATTATCTATTTATGTAAAAGTTGTATCATCTTTTATGCATCTGCACCAAGACAAATTCCTTGTGTGTCCAATCACACTTGGCCAATAAAAAATTCTAAAAAGGTCCCTTCCAACTCTGTTAATCTATTCTACTCTACTCTACTCTACTCTACTCTACTCTACTCTGCTCTGCTCTGCTCTACTCTACTCTACTCTACTCTACTCTACTCTACTCTACTCTACTCTACTCTACTCTACTCTATTCTATTCCATCTACCATCTTCTATCTATGTCTATCATCTATCTATCATTTATCATCTAACATCTATCTATCATCTCTCTCTCTCTCTATCTCTCTATTGTTGTTGTTCTTCTTCTCCTCCTCCTCCTCCTCCTCCTGATTATTATTATTATTGTTGTTGTTGTTGTTGTTGTTGTTGTTACAGGCAAGTCCTTCACTTATGACCACAATTGAGTTCAAAGTCTCCCTGGCTAAGCAAGACATTGTTAAATGAGTTTTGCCCCATTTTACAAATGTTCTTGCCACATTTGTTAAGCATGACAACCATCTTAAGTACAACCATTCTAAGTACATGGCAGTTGCCAAATGTCTGAATTTTGATGATGTGACCTTGAGGATGCTGCCAGGATTATAAGTAGGGGAAATGGTCGCAATTCACTTTTTCCAGTGCCGTTGTAATTTTGGACACTCACTGAATGAATGGTTGTAAGATGAGGACTTCCTGTATTTGGCCACTTAACTCAAATAATTGGACAATGAGCAGCGTGCAAAATCACTGAGCAAAGATACAAAGGGAAAAGAAACAGAGCACACCACTAAAGGAAAGTGAAACAATTCTGGACTAATCAGGTTTAAAAGATATCTTGCCCACTCAACTTGACCCAAATCCCTGGGGAAAGAGCCAGAGGTGGAAGGTCTTTCTAAAGAACTATATAGTTATATGTTTCCTATATAACCACAGCCCTGTGAGGTAGGATGGGTTGAGAAAGTGGGGTTGGTCTCAGTGGGCTTCCATGGGACAAGAACCTGGGTCTCCCTGGTGCCATTCCCACTGCCACTCCTTTGCCTCGTTCCTCTCTGCAACCTAACGTTCACCTACCTCTTAGGACATCCCCAAGTGCAAAAGTCTCCTGGAGAGGATCACGACCCTCCAACGATCTGTGTTGGATCTGGCAGGTCAGCTGAGACTTCACGTCTCCTCGCTCCAGCAGGATTTCCAGCGTGTTCTCCGCTTGGTACGTGATGCTCTGCTTTTCATCAGAATTCACGATGCTGGTCTGGCCACCTGGTATTTTTTTCCCATCTTTCAACCAGCTGACCGTGATCTCTTGGGGGGAGAATCCCCCTGTGGAGCAGCTGAAGGAGGCCCGAGACCCCGCTGTGATTCTTCTTGTGGGCCCAAGAACCACGGGCTGGGATGGCATGGCTGAGGGAGAAAGTGGAGAGAGAGATCAGTTGACGTTCCTCAGAGACCATACAGGAGGCCCCGAGATGGTTTGCGGTTGAAAAGACTCAACTTTGTGTCAGAGTTTGCAGCAGCAATCACACCCAGGAAGCACACACAGGTAACTGATTCAGCAGGATTCATTAACTTCTCTTCATATACATAATAACACAGAAGTCATATATACAATACCAAAAGCAGGTTTTCCAATGTGGTAGAAAGGAGAGATTGTAAGTAGGTACAAACACAGGCCAGGGCAGCAGAGAACAGTTGCAGTTCCAATTCAGAGCTCAGAGCCAGAGCTAAGCCACACCCAGGCTCCTTGCTGTTTCATCTCCCATTGGCTGACCTTGCTTCTAAGCCCCATTCATTAGCTGGCCTTGTTACCATGTCTCTGCCAGTCATGAATACACTGACACTTTGAACATGGGATTTACTCCCACGTGTCTCATGGTTGACTGGGAACATCTCCCTCCATCCCTAGAAATCAAATATATTGGGCCACCTACCGATCACGGAGACCAGAGTGCCTTTCCCCGAAGCCAGCTCTCTCTCTGGCATCCCTGCCCTGAACTTCACACAATAGTAGGTCCCAGCATCTTCAGGATGGATGTTTTGGATCTTGATGCTGAAGTCCGTGCTGGATCCTGGGATGACCCTGACCCCCCTGTTGGAAGATCCTTGTTTATCGCTGTAAATGGGGGCCTGGTTTCTGTCCAGCCCTTTGTACCACCGCACACCTCCGGGTAACATTCCTCCAGTCCATGTACACTTTAGAGTGAGTTCCTCTCCAGCTTTCACCGATACGGTTTCTGGAAGTTGGGTTACTTCTACGTTCTGTCCTGTAACAACTGAAACCAAAAAGAGACACTTTTGTAACCAGGTTTCCTCTAGAATGTGGTCACCACCAATAGTCGGATTCAAATCACAGTGCTACTGGTTCACTATTGAGTAAAAATGTGGGCATTTTTGATGATGTCTGGGCTGGTGGATGGAGCTTCCCACTGTTGCTGCTACCGATTCTCCTGAACTGGAGCAAACCGGTAGCAACCCATTCCTGGTCACCACTCTTCTGGGGAGAAAGGACCATTGGTGGTCTTCTTTGGACAGCAGAATTATTTGCATTTTCTGAATGCAAACCTTCTAGCTTATGATAAGACTATTCTTGAATGACTTCTGTGCAGAGGGCTCATTTATATGATGGGCGAGTGTTGCATTTCATTCACTTTTATTTGACTTGTATCTTTCGAGTGTATTTTAGTAAAAACTGCCCCAGGAGCTTCAGCTCTTAGGCATAAATAAACAAAATAGTTCATAAATAAACAAAATAACAATAATAATAGTCTGGATATTGGATGTGGCAGTGCCTGGAGACAGCAGAAGAGAAAAGAAAAAACTGGAGAAGATAACAAAATACAAAGACCTACAAATAGAAATAGAACGACTGTGGCAAAGGCAAGCAAGGGTGATACCAATAGTCATTGGCACCTTGGGTGCAATCTCAAAACAACCGGAGCACCACTTGGACACTGTCATTGGCATTGACAAATTTGCCATCAGTCAATTACAGAAGGCGGCTTTACTTGGAACAGCTTCCATCCTGTGATGATATCTGTAACACCGTCAAACATCCAGATTTCTCTATCCTAGATCTTTGGTAAGGCTGCGCTAGGTAGGGAAAAATGCCAAACCTACTCTGGTCATTCTGTAAAAAATACGACTTTTCTGTATCCAAAAAGTCCTGGGAACATAAAGTGGAAAAAGTTATAGAAAATGAGAAGGTGAAGTTCTTGCGGGACTTTCAAAGAGAGACAGATTGTCACTTGGAACACAATATGCCAGATATCACAGTTGTCAAAAACTGAAATGTACAATTTATTGATATCGGGGTATCTGGAGATGCCAGTCAAAGAAAAAGAACTGGAAAAAATCACAAAATATCACAACCTGGCCATTGAAACTACATGATTATGGATGAAACATGTAACAGTGATACTCATTGTCATCAGAGCACTTGGTATCGTGTCCAAGAAGTTTACAAGATACGTCAAGAAATTGCAGCTTCCTGCAATAACACCAGTGGAACTGCAAAAAACTGTGCTACTCTGAACATCGTACATCTTAAGAAGATGGTTGATACCTAGGATGCTGGCAGTAATCCGTATCAACCATTAGCACCAGTCAATGGTATTTGTGATGCATTCTTGAATGTTCAGTTGACTGAGTTTCATGTTTTGTGAATAAAAGAAATAATAATAATAGTAATAACAATAAAAACAACTCTTTACTTACGTATGATCCTTCCAACCTTCCCTTGACAATTCTTCATAGCTATGAATTTTAATTTGGAATTGCTAAGATTGTGCTTCTGAAAACTCTGTAGTCAGACTTCGGCATACATTTATTGATTTGTTAGTTGATAATATAAAATAAAAAATATGAAAGAAAATGGTAGGAAAGCAAGGGAGGGAAAAGGGAAGGGAAGAGTGTAGATTTGTTGAGAGGAAGCAGGAAAAAAAAGTAATTTGCTTCGTAACCGATAATGGTACCGATTTCACTAATCAAAAGTTAGAGAGGATGTTGCAAGAGGCAGGTATTCAGTATAAACATTCTGCTCCGTATAGACCACAACTCAACGCTTACGTGGAACGAAGGGGTCAAACATTACAAGCCATGACTAGGACAATGTTAGCAGATTCTGGTTTGCCAGCAACCTTATGGGGTGAAGCCATTATGTGTGCAAACCATGTTTTAAACAATGTTGTACATTCATCTACTGGTGAATTACAGTTTAAACTATGGCATGATAGAAAACCTAACCTTAGTTTTCTGCACACGTTTGGTGCTCCTGCCTGGGTCCATATACCCTCTCCATTAAGACGGAAGGGACAACAAAGAGTTAAAAGAATGTTTTTTATTTTTTGTTGGTTATGATTCAAACCATCAATCATTCAGATTTTGGGCACCAGGAACCACTAGTGTTTATTGTAGCGCCAGTGCAAAATTCCTGGAGCATACAGGATGGATTAAGCTCGAGTGAGCTGATTACAGAGACAATGATAATGTTATAATTGAGAGTCAAATATTAAATGATGCCTCTGATGAAGATATAGAAAATGTAGAGTCTACTATAAAGGAAGAAGAGGAACAAGGTTTAGGGGAGAAGTCAGTTGAAACGCCTGACGTGAGTCCTGTATTGCTTAGGAGGTCTAATAGGGTGAGACATCCGCTTGATAGATATAAAGCAAATGTGGTTTATCAAGTTAATGTAGAACCTTTCACTTATGATGATTTAAAGATGTATCCTGAAAAGGAGCAAATGGCATGGAAGGAGGCTTTGACTAGAGAAATCTAGTCAATTCTAGTGAATTAGGTGTTTATGAAGATATTCAGTTACCACCAGGAGAGAAGTTAATCGGTTGCAAATGGGCCTATAAGTTAAAGACAGGTAGTGATGGGAACTTAACTTATAAAGCCCATCTTGTAGCCCAAGGATTTGCTCAAATGGCAAAAGATTATGATGAGGTATTTGCTCCCAGTTTAAGAGCAACCACATTAAGAACAATGCTAGTGTGGGTGGCAAATAAGAATTATAAGATTAATCATATAGATGTTGAGACTTACTTACTTGCATGCACCGTTACATCATAACATTTATATGAGGAAGCCGTACGGAGTAAAAACAAATGGAAATACTGATTGCTGGAAATTTAAAAAGAGCCTATAAGGTTTGAAGCATACAGTATGAATATGTAGAATATAGCTTTAAGAGTATTGTTGAGTCATTCTGCATCCTGATTGGATGAGCTCTGTAGCAACTGTATTTAAGGAGAGTTTGATTGTGGTCAGTGTGAACATTACACCATATTGTTACCTGCTGCAATGTTGTACATATCTCTGGTCTCTACATGGTCATTAGATCATGGTTTATTTATTACTGCTTTTATGAACTGTTTATATTGTTCCTGAATGATTCATGTCTTGCTCTATGAACCAGTAAGAAGTTTTGTATCTCTGGATTGATTATGCAGGACTAAGACTTGGATTGGTAAAAGGACTATGATTTTGCTTTGCTCTATAAGTAAACTACTTTAAAAACCAGTTTGTATGCAGTTTATTCACAACTACTCTCAGCACCGTTTCTGTGCGCAAACACTCTATGCTCTGCTTCATAACTAGTCCTGGTTATCTCACAACTATATCCTTAATATAATCCCTGTCCATTTTCAGTACATAGCAAAAAGAGGAAACTTGAAAATTCACAAGGTTGATTTTTTATGGAACAAAATTGTGACTGAAGCTAGATGTTCTGCTTTGGACTCTGTTCAAGCATCACTTATAATGCCATGCCCTCGATAGAAGGGAGTGAACTGCCAACAATCTGCCAATAAATAAGAAGATCAAGAATGATTTTTAAAAAATGGGCTCAATCATTAGACTGGAAAGGAGAAAAAAATGTCTTAGAAATATATAACACATACAGAATAAATTTCCAATATGCCACAACAAGGAATGTTGCAAAGGGAATCATTAATACAGTTTGAAAGAAAAAGAAAAAGAGAACAAACTTGAGATTGTCACTTTAAATCTTAACTGGAAATTGATAATGTGGACATAATTGGAGGCATAGTGATGCCAAACTGATGATGCATTTGACTCCACCTTTAGAATCAGCTTGGTCAGCTCCTACAGCTAGTTATTTTCACTTCACTATCTTAGTTCATTTCTCCATAACTTGTGGTATAAAATTTACTAAATGTTCTGGCCCCGTTCCCAGAAATAACCTCCCCTCAGACAATCAGAGTCTAATGAACTGGCAGGCAACCAGGTAAGCTGATAACAAAGGTTGGCAGCAATCCGCAGCTGCTTGCCAACGTCTTTATTAATAGGTCAGTCACATACACCAAAATGTTCAGAGCTGAGACGCAGGGCAGATTCAAAACCGGGATCCATGAATCTTTTTTTGTTCATCACAAAGATACGGCTGCAATCCCTCTCTTATATAGTCTGGGAGGCGTCCACCAGCTAATCACGACCACGCCTTTTCCTCTGCTGGGCTCTCCTGTCTCTCCAACGCTGGTGAGGATCCAACCAAAACTCACTCCCCTCATCAATGTCCTCCTGTGGCTGTGGGGACGAGCTTGGCTCTGGGCCTATCTCCTGCCCTTCGGTGTCCTCCAGAGGCATTGCCAGAGAGGAGAGTCCTGGAGAAGGAGGGCTTGCCAACTCCTCTCCCTCACTCTCAGAGTCCTCCCCTGCTGATGACGCAGGCTCAGGCAATGGAGCCACAACACTAAATTTTAATTCCATGAGAGCCATAAAGCCTGGATTTTGGATTTGTTCTGTAAATTAATCTAGTCTAGTCTAGTCGAGATACCCTGGTTTAAAAACTATACATCTATGGTGCACTGTTGCTCCCAGTTAATGGTTACACACAGACAAACAGGGCAGATTTAGTAGTATATAGATATATAGGTGTAAATGTTGATAGGTGCAGTTGGGAAAGATACAAAACAACCCATTTCAAAACCAGAACCCCAAATTTTAAAAATTGGGGAGATAGAGTACTCCTGCCATGTGTTAAAAATACAGGTGGAAGCTAAATCAAAGCATGTTGGCTTTAGAGAAAATCATGCATGTTCTAGGCATGTTTTCTTTCCTCTCACAGGGCTAGAAATCAGAGTCACCTGGTTAAACTTTTGAAAAGAGTCTTATGACACACTGAAGAATTCAAGGTTGACCAAGTAACTGCCCTAAATTACTAACAAATGGAGGATGAACAACATCTGTTGATGATCCTGCCTTCCTGTCTGTTCTCCCCTGCCTTGGCCACTGCTCATAATTCTCCTTTGACAAAGTTGTGTGGTCTGGCCTGAAGGATGACTTGGAAAACAATGACTGTGGATCCAACATCTTGAAGTCCCCACCTCAAGGATCAGATCAAACCAGGTGGTCCCAGTTGATCCCAGAACTCTGATAGTCTTCCTCACTTGTTCCTCATGTAACCACTTGGGGTGAAACCAATGAAAGAAATCTTCTCCTCCCCCAAATTTAACATATGGGACTGGCCTTTTCAGGGGAATTTGGTCATCACACTCTTCAGAAGAGCACAGCAAGCTTGAAGCAGCCTTCACATTCCTCTTGCACTGGATTCTACTCTAGTTTTAAATCTGAAAATGGAAACTGCCCGATCTCAACTATCAACACTCACCCAGATCCCATGGAAGAAGGAACAGTAGCAGCAGCAGCAGTTGAAGAGGACCAGGGATTCTCTTGAAGGACCTCAAGGCAGCCATGCCAACAGCAGCAGGAGAAACATCTGAGGTGACTTTGGGTTTTGCCCAACAGATCTTTCCTATAACAGAAGCAGCAAAAGAGGAACTCTTATTTCCTCCTTGTAAATTCAGACTTTTCCCTGAGTTTGAGTCACTAAGGAAGTGATCAATATCCAGTAAAGAAGGTCATAAAAATTCACCAGAGTCTCATTCTGTGGTTGATTGGGTGACTCCAGTGATTTGAAGGTTCAACCAAATAACTGTTGGACCTGGATTTGGAATTAATATTTAGTGTATGATGATTTATAGAAAGCCAGAAGTCTACTGTATTGAAGGCAGTAGATATTTGGCAGCTGATGGGACTCAGAGACATGTCCAAGTTGGTGATGTCACCATTGCCTGGGAACACCCAATGGGGGCTCCCCTCTCATCCCCACATAGGTTCCCACCAAAGTGGTACCTATTCATCGACTTGCATTTTGATATGCTTTCGAACTGCTAGGTAAGCAGGAGCGGGAACGAGTGGTGGGAGCTCACCCCATCACACAGTAGTTGGGTCTCGAGCTCTGGCTTGTTGATCGTCAAGCCTGGGTTCTAACCATAGAGGCTCTTTATAGTAATAGCACTAGCACTTAGATTTATATACCACTTCACAATGCTTTACAGCCCTCTCTAAGCAGTTTACAGAGTCAGCCTCTTGCCCCCTACAATCTGGGTCCTCATTTTACCCACCTCAGGAGGATGGAAGGCTGAGTCAACCTTGAGCCGGTCAGAATCGAACTGCCAAATTGCAGGCAGCTGGCAGGCAGCAGAAGTAGCCTGCAGTACTGCACTCTAACCACTGGGCCACCGCAGAGTGGTAGGAGCGATCTTAATCCTAAAATTCATCTTAATCCTAAAGTTCATTGGTTGCAGGAAAAGATCTATAAAACATACAGACCTACAAGTTTCTTGTTTCGTTTCGTTTTGTTGAAACAGAAGGCTCCGTGATTCTAAAACGGCAAGTGGGGGGAAATGATGCAATTGGGCCAGTATAAGGAAACCACTTATACTTTTTAGATTTTTGAATTTTTTAAATTTAAGCATTTACATTTCTTTGGAGGACTTTGCTTTTCCCAAAGGTCTTTTTCTTTTCTTTCTTTCTTTTTTTTGGGGGGGGGGGGGATTTTTTATTTATTTATTTTTAAGCATAAAACATAAAACAGCATCTTTTTAGAGCAAGGGTTTGATCCGGTATAAAATAAGTATAAATTCCAAATTTCATCAATTAACATCTTAAAGAAAAAAGAAAGAAAGAAAAAAAAGAACAAATCTAAACCCAATTTTTATCATTCAATTTAGCATCTTATTCTAACATTTAATATTTTATTATGTAATCACCCTAAATCTTAAACTTCAAATCTAAACAGCTCTTTATAATATTCATTTAGTTATCAATTTAACAATCAGTATTTCATATATTTTCCTTACTTCAAAGACCCAAATCAAGTCAATGTTTCTTTTAACTCACATCTAATAATCACCATAAAGTATTTTATTCCTCTCTTAAGGACATTTCAAAGTCAGTAACTGTTCTTCAAAAATATCTCCTTCATTCCTCCTAGGTTTATTTTTAACTGGATTGCAGCTTAATTAGCTGGTTTCCAGGGATGCTTTCCTCCACTCCTAACCTTATTTGTTGGCTGGATCACAGCTTAGTTTTAACTGCTTTCCAACATTTTCTCCTTCACTCCTCCTAGATTTATTTTTGGCTGGATAACAGCTTTTCAGCTGTTTTCCAGGGATGCTTCCCTCCACTCCTAACCTATATTTTGCTGGTTCACAGTTTAGCTTTAACTGCTCCCCAGTATTGTCTCCTCTTCTCCTCCCAAGTTTATTTTTAGCTGGTTCACAGCATAATTTACTGTTTTCCAGGGATGCTTTCCTCCACTCCTTACCTTATATTTAGCTGGTTCACAGTTTAGCTTTAATTAGTCCCCAGCATTGTCTCCTCCACTCCTCCTATGTTTATTTTTAGCTGGTTCACAGCTTAATTAGGCTGTCTTTCAGAGATGCTTTCCTCCACTCCTTACCCTATATTTGACTAATTCACAGCTTTAGTCATCTGATCCCCAAAATCATACTTCTTTGCCAATTTTAACTAATAATGCATTTTAGTATATATCTTCTCTCCTACTCTCTCCTGAACCATTAATTTTCTTTAAATTTCTCCCATTTCTTATTTTTATTCAAAAATTCATTCCCATTCTCTTATTTACTATAAAAAAACAACATTTTAAACCACTTTCAAATCCATTTTCTGGAACCATTGGAACGCTTATTAATATTTTTTTAAAGAAATTCTTTCAAAATATCTACATTTTTTGTAGTTTTTCTATAATGACATTTGTCAGTTTAAAATAATCATAAAGTCTATAAACAATTCTTGGTAATATTCAAAGCTTCATTCACATTTTCTTATTTTCTATAAAGGACAATATTTTAAACCATTTTAAAGAAACAATTTTCTGTAGTTGTTAAATCTATCAACAATTCTTGTTAATAATCAAAAATTCATTCATAATCTTCATATTTCTTGTAGTTTTTCTATAATCACATTTTCCCCACCTTGAAAATCACTTCTCTTAACAATAGTAATGAAAGGCAAAAATAGGGAAGAGAAAGGGAGAAGAAAAAAGGAATAAAAGTATAGCATAAAAAATCAAAAAGAAAGATTCAAAAAGAGAAAGGGAAAAAAAGAAAACAAAAAGAGAGGAATATAATAGGATATTTTTAAAAAGGAAAGAAAAAGTAGAAGAGAGAGAGAAAGAAGCAGGAGGAACGCTCCTCCTTATATTATTTAGACATCAATTACATTGAAAGTATTTAATCAAACTTTAGTACTTTTCTCATCTTGCTACCCAGTATATTCCGGTTTTCTTTCTCTAATCTGTCCAAACTTTCTTTCTTTTTTCCCTTTTCAGTTCCAATATCAATAAAGTTATAAAGACTAAAGGATTTAGTTCTTTTGTATTCCATATATGGTATCATCATGTCTTCTTGTGAGGCTCCATCCTTCCCTTATGTTAGAACACCATTAATCAGTGATTTTAATTGTTCCAATTAATTTCTTCTTTCCAACTGCCCATAAGTAATCCAAAGACAGTTTAAGTGCATCTAAAATCAAGCCTCCTTAATTTTTTCTCAAAATAATCCAGTTCTGTAAGCAACACCAAACTTTCCACAGTTGCAATTTGCATTTTCACTCTCTCAGCCTTTTTAACTTCCTCCGCTTGTTATTCTCCTAGCTTAAAAGAAAACATTCTGCTGGTTTCCTCTTCTCCTTCTTCCCCTTCCAAGCTAATCCATTCTCATTAAACACCAAGAAAGAATCAAATTTTAAATCCATCCAAAGGGACGTTAAAATTCCAAAAGCAGTCAGTTAGTGCTATTGTCCTTTAATGGGTCTTCTCCTTGTTAATAGTTTAAATTCTTTGCCCAAATAGTTCTTAGCTGCTGTTGGAGCCAGGGCATTATTAGTATTTTTTTAAAAAAATTGATTTATATGCCGCCCTTCTCTGGAGACTCAGGGTGGCTTACAATGCGTTAAGCAATAGCCTTCCTACTTTTGTATATATTTATACAAAGTCAGCTTATTGCCCCCACAACTGGGTCCTCAATTTACCCACTTTAGAAAGGATGGAAGGCTGAGTCGACCTTGAGCCTGGTGAGTTTCGAACTGGTGTAATTGCAGGCAGCTGGATGTTAATTGCTGCCTTTAGTAGGAGGCATTAGCCTCCTATGCCATTTAGGCTCCTTTAAATGTATTTAAATGTTTGAAGACTGTTCTCGCCTGGGCTAATCCTACTCACCCAGCATTCAAACATCTTGCTCCAGTGTCTCCTCCTGCACTTTGCTTGTCCCGGCTGCCGAGGCTTTGGGTCAGCAGCCATGGATTCCTCTCCTACCACCGCCGGTGCAGAGGGTAATCCTCTGGCCCCAAGGAACCTGCCTGTTTCTCTCGGCCGTTCAAGGGGTCCCCCTCTAATTCCTTGTCCCTCCAGGACAGGGTAGGTCTGCAGACCTGCCAGCGGTGGCTTAAAAGACGAAGTTTTCGTGGAGCTCCAAAGAGCCTTGCTATTTTCCCATCCGCTCGCTGCGGCGCCAACCGGAAGTCCCCCCAAAGGTATTTTTCAAGAGCCAACTGGACTTTCTCATTTTTTCTTTGAAGATGTTTCTCTTCCCATCTTGTTGCCTCTTAAAAAAGCACCTTTGGAACAACCTGGACGGCTGAGAAGATCCATAGACTTTTGACTTTGCTTTGTTCTCTGCTCTTTTTGTGTACGACTTTTATAAGTGCTTATTTCAGGAAGTTTATTGTGGGTGAAAAAAACCCGTCCAATTTTAACTGAAGTTGTTAAATGAGGAATCAACATCAATCTTAAAACTTCCTGACTGTGTTGGGATATTTTGCTGTTTAACCACAAGAGGGAGTCAAAGACCAGAATATTGGCTGTATGCCATTCACTTAATAGCATAAACCTGTAGTGGTGCTATTTGAACACAAGGTGGAGGCAATGAGCAAAACATTGTTTGTAAAACACTAATTTAGCAGAATAAATCTCACCATTCATAGTTTCATGACAAGTTGGTTACTAGAAAAAAAAGTAGGAAAGTGAATCTGAACCCCTAGAAAGTATTTTGCAGGAATAATCAAATAAAACTCTTCAAGTGATTCAGGGAAGGAAGCAAAAAAACGAAGATTAATAGGCTCTTAAAGTATCTTCATTAGGAGATTCATCAACTTAATGGAGAAGTCAAATAGATACAGTAAATATAGAGTGGATTTTTTTTATTTTTTGCAGTACATGATAGAGAAGAAAGATTTTGGTATGAAGCTAACCTGGACAATAGGGCTCACTTAAAACTATAGAATAAGGAACTCCAAACATCGTCCCAAGTTCTTCCTAAGGTGTCTGGAGAAGGTAAGATAATCTTTATTTGCCTTTTTTTTCTGTGAGCAAACTGGCACATATTAAAAAGGAAATTCTGTTGCCTGATCTAAAAAGTATACATAACACACATATACACATGCTATATACATACATAAATATATACGTGCACCTTATACATATATACAAATATATATTAATCAATGTCCATTTTGAAAATAATAGAATAGAATAGAATAGAATAGAATAGAATAGAATAGAATAGAATAGAATAGAATAGAATAGAATTCTTTATGGCCAAGTGTGATTGGACACATAAGGCATTTGTCTTTGGTCCATATGCTCTCAGTGTACATAAAAGAAAAGATACGTTCATCAAGAATCATAAGGTACAACACTTAATGATAGTCATAGGATACAAATAAGCAATCAGGAAACAATATCAATAACTAAGAAGTTCAAGAATGATAAAATTTTTGGCTCAATTAATAGACTGGGAAGCATGAAAAATGACTTAGAAATATATGACACATACAGAATAAATTCCCAATATGCCACAACAAGGAATGTTCCAAGGGATGCATTAGTACACTTTGAAAGAAAAAGAAAAAGAGAACAAGTTTGAGATTGTCACTTTATATCTAAACTGAAAATTGATAATATGGACATAATCGTCCTGAAGGAAATCCCTATTAGAATTTTGAGAAAGAGAAAGGCATTCCTTCCAGACTCTTTGAAGTAGAGAAAGTTTTAATTTCATTGGAACAAACTTGAAAATGATTTTTCTCTATTGAGAACAAAAATTTAGACTGAATTCCATAGAAAAAAACTAAGAAAGCAAAACCCTTAAGGTTAAATAAGAAATGATGAATACTTACAAACAACTGGATTTATATCAAGTTAGACTAAAGCAACAATGCTTTTTGTGCAAAAATGGAAAGATATATTAATTCCAAACTGGAAGAATGGCTGGAAAAACTGACGGAACTAGCAGAAATGGCCAAATTAATTGCTTTAATAATCATAATAAAATACATCCAGCTGTGTTTTTACTTGGAAACCGCTTTTAAGATTTTGTGCTGGAGGCAGAAAAATGAAATCCTGACTTTCGAATTTGCTGGTTAGATAACTTTGTTGTTATAGAAAGGTTTGGTATATACTAAGTACGCAAAAGTAAAAAAAAAAATTGAAACTGTATATTTATTGCTTTTATTGTACTGCACAGAAAAGAATTGGAAGTGACTTTTTTTAAAGTTTAAGTTTAAGTTTATTCAGATTTATATACCGCCCTACTCCCCGAAGGGACTCAGGGCAGTGAACAGCCAATTAAAAATACAGTATAATGCAAAAGTTAAAAATTTAAAATAAATTATACAATTAGGCTGAAATAATTAAAATCCAATTTTAAAAACATTTAAAACCCAATATAAAACCCATTTATAAAGGGAGGATTAAGCCTGATAAAATAGGAACATTTTCAGGGCCCAGCGGAAGGTATGTAGGTCCTGTATCCTCCTTATCTCAGGGGGGAGCTCATTCTAGATGGCCGGTGCCCCCACAGAGAAGGCTCTCCCCCTGGGGGCCACCAGTCGACACTGTTTGACAGCACCCTGAGGAGCCCCTCTCTGTGGGAACGGACTGGTCGGTGAGAGGCTATTGGTGGCAGAAGGTGGTCCCGAAGATACCTTGGTCCCAAGCCATGGAGCTCTTTGAAGATAGTAACCAGAACCTTCAAGCGCACCCGGAAGACCACTGGGAGCCAGTGCAGCTCGCGCAGGAGTGGAGTCACATGGGAGCACCATGTCGCTCCCATCACCACCCGCGCGGCCGCATTCTGGACCAGTTGGAGCCTCCGGGTGTTCCTCAAGGGGAGCCCCATGTAGAGAACATTACAGTTTTCTTTTTTAATCTACCATTCTCTCGTCCTTTTCTCTGTTCCTCACATTCCTACTTTCTTTAGTTTTACTTGTATTTTACATTGTGATAATTTCAATAAAAATTATACAGATAATTTTTTTTTTAAAAAAGTGAAATGATGGCAATAGGGTCTTCTGAGCCCAGTTCTTAGTTATTTCTGTTCATTTTTTGCAGACATAGAAACCAGACAGAGATAGACAATTAAATCAAATAAGTACAGCAAAATATTTGAAAGCGACACCACATCTTTCTTTGTACCCATTATGTAAATTATAATATGACCTAATTCTTGGAAAATTATCTCTATATAGACACAAGTATTGAACATAGAGATTTAACATTTTATATCACTTCTTTATACTGCCAAAGCATGTCTACACTCCTGAATATTTTTATAGTTGCTCTTTTATAACTTCTGCAAGCAAATAAATATTATTTTATTAGTTTTTACTAAATTTTATAAATTAATACTAATGCAAAAAAACCCCTGTAGTGATGCTATTTAACCATAAGAAGGAGCCAAGCAGAGGTGGAATTCATCCGGTTTGCACCGGTTCAGGAGAGCCGTTTGTTAACTTTCTGAGCAGTTCAGCAAACCAGTTGTTGGACGAAATGCCTTTTGTTTTTCCCACTTTAGAGAGCTAATTCTGTCAGGAAGGCAGGAAGGAAACATTCTGTTGTGCCTCTGGGTTGTTTCTAGCCTAATCCTCATTTTTATTGCCCTGCTTAAGTGTTTTCAGAAACTGCCTATTTATGGTTCTTGGCAGTATGCCCAGATTAGCTGAAACCACTTCTCTGGTTTGTTTGTTTTTTTAAATTTGATTTATATGCCGCCCTTCTCCGGAGACTCAGAGCGGCTTACAATGCGTTAAGCAATAGCCTTCATACTTTTGTATATTTATACAAAGTCAGTTTATTGCCCCCAACAAACTGGGTCCTCAATTTACCCACCTTAGAAAGGATGGAAGGCTGAGTCGACCTTGAGCCTGGCTAGAATTGAACTCGCAGTAATTGCAGGCAGCTGGTTCTTAAATGCTGCCTTTGTAGGAGGCATTACCCCTCTACGCTACTCAGACTCTTTTTTGCTAGGGGCTTGACTTTTTAAAAGCTTTTTACACTGCCTGGGGGGTACTTTTGGGGTGTACTTCCAAGAGGCAGGATGCAAGCTTGGCAATCTGTCTGATTTTTTTACTGCCTTTTTGGGAGCATGTGATCTTTCCTTAAATCTGGATGATTTCCTTAGGACATCTTGTGAAGTGAGTGTTGTGGCCTGCCAGTGGCCAATAGAGCTGTCAGCAAAGTCGGACGGTGAGGAGGTTGGGGAGAAACTTGGGCCAGTCCTGGGGGCTGGGAAAAGCTCAGACCAGGGCTCTGCATTGCAGGCAGAGAGGGGGCCAAGGCCATCTGTTAGTTCTTTGCTGCCTCTGGATTTTTATATCGTTGTATATAAACAAGTATCTTCTATCAATGAATCCTGCTGAATTATTTACTTGTGTGCTGGATGGATTGCTGCAAAGTCTAACAAGTTTTCATTTCAATGCATGTCCAAAAGAACAATTTCTTCAGCTTTCTTTCTTTCTTTCTTTCTTTCTTTCTTTCTTTCTTTCTTTCTTTCTTTCTTTCTTTCTTTCTTTCTTTCTTTCTTTCTCTCTCTCTCTCTCTCTCCTTCCTTCCTTCCTTCCTTCCTTCCTTCCTTCCTTCCTTCCTTCCTTCCTTCCTTCCTTCCTTCCTTCCTTCCTTGAATCAGCCTATCTTCTTATAATATATACTTCGATTTTTCTTTCTTTGAGGGTATACACCATGGAAAACAAGATCCATTCACCTCAGATTACTTATAGTTTCCACAGGGGGGGAAACAAAGGTGATTCACGCTTCGACAATGGTAGCAGAGGATGGTTTCTTTCTTTCTTTCTTTCTTTCTTTCTTTCTTTCTTTCTTTCTTTCTTTCTTTCTTTCTTTCTTTCTTTCTTTAAGTGTGAATCAGCCTATATTCTTATAATATATACTTCGGGTTTTCTTTCTTTGAGGGTATACACCATGGAAAACAAGATCCATTCACCTCTAATTACTTACAGTTTCCCCAGGGGGGGAACGATGCTGATTCACGTTTCGACAGTGGTAGCAGAGCATGGTTTCGATCTTTCTTTCTTTCTTTCTTTCTTTCTTTCTTTCTTTCTTTCTTTCTTTCTTTCTTTCTTTCTTTCTTTCTTTCTCTCTCTCTCTCTCTCTCTCCTTCCTTCCTTCCTTCCTTCCTTCCTTCCTTCCTTCCTTCCTTCCTTCCTTCCTTCCTTCCTTCCTTCCTTCCTTCCTTGAATCAGCCTATCTTCTTATAATATATACTTCGATTTTTCTTTCTTTGAGGGTATACACCATGGAAAACAAGATCCATTCACCTCAGATTACTTATAGTTTCCACAGGGGGGGAAACAAAGGTGATTCACACTTCGACAATGGTAGCAGAGGATGGTTTCTTTCTTTCTTTCTTTCTTTCTTTCTTTCTTTCTTTCTTTCTTTCTTTCTTTCTTTCTTTCTTTCTTTCTTTCTTTCTAAGTGTGAATCAGCCTATATTCTTATAATATATACTTCGGGTTTTCTTTCTTTGAGGGTATACACCATGGAAAACAAGATCCATTCACCTCTAATTACTTACAGTTTCCCCAGGGGGGGAACGATGCTGATTCACGTTTCGACAGTGGTAGCAGAGCATGGTTTCTTTCTTTCTTTCTTTCTTTCTTTCTTTCTTTCTTTCTTTCTTTCTTTCTTTCTTTCTTTCTTTCTTTCTTTCTTTCTTTCTTTCTTTCTTTCTTTCTTTCTAATAAAGAATCAGCATTTACATTTTAAGGAAGATTCAATTAAAGTCCCAGACATGGCAGAACAAAGTAAGGTTATTTTTCTTTTTAATCTCCTTATAACTTTATACATTTGGCAGAGTGAAGTGCTCATGATCAAGCATTTTAATAATATTATTATTGATTCCCTAATCGGATCCGTTCTCATCCTGAAAATCTGTGGGGAACAGGAGTCCCTAACTTGAAGATACAGACTTTTTCACTTCCTGGAATGTTATAGAATGAGGTTTTGTCCTCTTGCGTCCACACACTTTTACTAGGAAGAGGCAAGAGATGAAAAGAAGGATGGCTGCTTTGCTCAGGAAAAGTGCGATGCAGAGAACAAGGAGGGATGGTTGCTGTGAGCCTGTGGAGAAAAGAGAGTAGATTAACAAAACAGAATAACACAGTTGGAAGGACCTTGGAGGTCTTCTAGTCCAGCCCCCTGCTCATATTTCCCTGGATATTTCTCATCCAGGGAAATATAATATTCTGCCTTTTTTAATATTTCTCAAACTATTTCACTCTTCTAGCAGAGGGGTGGGTGCTAACTTTCTACACTACCTACATTGCTTTCATCTATTTATGTACTTTTATTATCTATTTATGTAAAAGTTGTATCATCTTTTATGCATCTGCACCAAGACAAATTCCTTGTGTGTCCAATCACACTTGGCCAATAAAAAATTCTAAAAAGGTCCCTTCCAACTCTGTTAATATTCTACTCTACTCTACTCTACTCTACTCTACTCTACTCTACTCTACTCTACTCTACTCTACTCTATTCCATCTACCATCTTCTATCTATGTCTATCTATCTATCATCAATCATCTAACATCTATCTATCTATCTATCTATCTATCTATCTATCTATCTATCTATCTATCTATCTATTATCATTTCATCTAAAAAGTCACTTTCTACAACCTTGTAATCCCTTAATTTGGGGTAGAGTTGGGCCACTAATTGGAGTTGAGCATTTACTGGCTGGATGCCCTTCCTGACACCTGTTCAGAGTTTGCAGCAGATATTTTTTCTTTGCGTCCTAGGGGAGAAGCATCTGCTGAAGCCTAGGATTGAACTGTCAACCTTCCGAGTCGGAGACGAGAGTGTAGTGTCTGGCTGATTTTATATGATCATATTTGATGCTAAAAAGAAAAAAAAAATAGCGTGGAAAGGATCTCAAAGAAGCAGAAAATATTGATGTCTAATTTCATATAGTGTAAAACAAACCTGAAGAAAAACAACCTTCAAGTTGCATCCTGATGAAGAGCATGGTGGTTTCGTTGACTAGAGGCTGGGAATCATGCTGGACTTGGCAAAGGAACATGGAGGAATTCGTGTCTTTGTTGGCCATCATCTCTAGGTTGCTCTTGAGGGAAAAGGTCCCATCGGGATTCGAGGTCTTCACGCCAAGGTTTCCTTTTCTGGCTTCGGCATCCTTGGAAAACAGCTCCACTTTTGCATCATCTGGATAAAAGCTTTCTGCATTGCAAGTGACCATCACTGGGGTGTTCAGTTGGACGGGAGAAGGTGGGTTGATCTCAAGATGCACCTTGGGAGGAACTGAGCAAAGAAAGCCAAAGAGGTCAGTCAAAAGATCTTCAGATTCATGGTTCCTTCATAGAGAAGATGGTAGAAGACCAATTAATTCTTCTCTCCGATTGTGACATCGAGAAAAGAAGTTCTCTGAACACAACTCTAGTGTGTAAAATGCAGAACTTGGTTTGCAAGAAGCCCAAGCATACAAAACCTTTGCCAGTCCTATCCTTGAATACATCTCACCTGCCTGGAACCCTCACTGTATATCAGACATCAATACATTAGAGAGGGTCCAGAGGTATTTTACTAGAAGAGTCCTCAAATCCCCTGTTCGAAATAAAATTCCCTATACCACCAGGCTTGAAATTTTAGGCCTAGATAGCTTGAAGTACACCGTCTATATTACGACCTAAGCTTAGTATACAAGATTATCTATCTTAACATCCTACCTGTTAATGAGTACTTTAATTTCAACCATAATAACACAAGGGCTATCAATAGTTTCAAACTCAATGTAATTCGCTCTAATCCTGATAGTAGAAAATAACCTGATCCTGTTTTAGTCTCTCTAACCCCCATACCTTTTACCTTAAAATGTCTACCGTGGACCTTAAACGTTTCTTAAGAGGTCCCTAAAGGGGCGTGCATAAGCACACCAGCGTGTCTACCATCCCTGTCCTACTGTCCCCATTTATATGTACTTATTCTATGTGCTTATGGTTATGTTTTGCTTATTTATATCCTTTTATTTGTGCCATTTTTTTTTCGTGAGTCCATGTCTACGCCTATACTGTTACTTGTTTCCTTGTACTTGTTGATAAATAAATAAACAGTAAATAAACAATAAACAATACGACCAGGACTTAACTCTATGAACAAAGAAAGAAATAAAGAACCCCGTCCAAATTTCTGTCCCCAGTTGTTTATAGAAGGCATGTTTCCAGATTTCTAAATAGATTTTTATCCTGCCATTCGTTTGGATCAGGGGTGAAATGCTACCAGTTCGCTCTCGTTCAGATGAACCAGTAAATAAATGATAAAAACTACCGGTTTGAGTGAACCGGTAGTAAAAAAAAAAGCTACTAATTTGGGCAAACTGGTAGTTTAAAAAAGCTACCTCTGAACCGGTATTTTCAATGATCAGCTGTGCTGCGGGGTTTAGGATTTCCTGCTTTCTAGCAAAGCTAAACCCCGCAGCACAGCTGATCCACCCATTGCTGTTCAACTGACCTCCCCAAGCCTCCTTTTGGCGCATACTGTGCATGCATGTGTGTACATGCACAGCATGCATTTGGTGTGCATTGCTTATGCATGCAGCATGCATGCACAGCCACCAAACCAGTAGCAAACTGGTTCGGATTTCACCACTGGTTTGGATGTTAACTTCTTACACGCCTTCTTTCTATGACATCTCAAGGATTCTCTGACAGGTAGGCTAGTCAGTAAAGATGGGATCCTAACCGTCTACTCTGATACTAAGCACAGGAGTCCCCTAGGGTTGTGTGCTAAACCCTTTCCTTTATTCCGTTGTAGACATATGATTGCACCCCATTGTATAACAGCAACACAATTATTAAATTTGCGGATGACACAACAGTGGTGGGGCTCATTAATAAGAACAATGAGTCTGCTTACAGAAAGGAAGTACAAGGGCTGACATTGTGATGTAAAGAAAATAATCTCATACTTAACACCAAAAAAACTAAAGAACTTATAATTGACTTCAGGAAGAAGAGAGATGTACATTTACCATTGTACATAAATGGTGAGGAGGTGGAGAGGGTTGGTAGTTTTAAATTTCTGGGCGTTTATATCTCGGAGGACCTCTCATGGACTATGAATGTTAACATGTTTGTGAAGAAGGCACAGAAGAGGCTGCACTTCCTGAGAATGCTCAGGAAGATAAATCTATCTCAGTATCTACTTCTGTCCTCCTATCGCAGCACCATTGAGAGTGTCCTGACATATGGCATTCTTGCATGGTATGGAAGCAGCTCTGTAGCGGACAAAAAATCCTTACAGAGAGTCATTAAAACTGCCCAGAATATCATCGGACTCCAGCTTCCAGCCCTGAACGACATCTTCGAATCTTGCTGTTTGAGGAAGTTGCATAACGTTTTCAGAGACTCTTCCCATCCTGCTTACAATCTTTTTTGGACTGTTGCCTTCTGGCAGAAGATACAATTAGAACTCGAACAATTAGAACTCAGACCCCACGTTTTCTGAAGAGTTTTTATCCCAGAGCTATAATTGCACTCAACAATGAACTAAGGGCCACCATCTGTGAGCTGTTGGACAGCATCACTTGGTCTCTTGTGTGGATGTTTGGGTGGTTAAGGGGTGGAGAATTGTGGTGGGTGGGAGTGTGTTTGGGGATTGTTATGTGTGTTGGACCTGGGTGTTTGGGTGTTAAGTGAATTTCATTGTGTGGGTATACTGTGTATACACGTACAATGACAATAAAGTTCTTCTTCTTCTTCTTCTTCTTCTTCTTCTTCTTCTTCTTCTTCTTCTTCTTCTTCTTCTTCTTCTTCTTCTTCTTCTTCTTCTTCTTCTCCTCCTCCTCCTCCTCCTCCTCCTCCTCCTCCTCCTCCTCCTCCTCATTATTATTATTATTATTATTATTATTATTATTATTATTATTATTATTGGCAAGTCCTTCACTTACGACCACAATTGAGTTCAAAGTCTCCCTGGCTAAGCAAGACATTGTTAAATGAGTTTTGCCCCATTTTACAAATTTTCTTGCCACATTTGTTAAGCATGACAACCATCCTAAGTACAACCATTCTAAGTACATGCCAGTTGCCAAATGTCTGAATTTTGATGATGTGACCTTGAGGATGCTGCCAGGATTATAAGTAGGGGAAATGGTCGAAATTCACTTTTTCCAGTGCCGTTGTAACTTTGGACAGTGAGTGAATGAATGGTTGTAAGATGAGGACTGCCTGTATTTGGCCACCTAACTCAAATAATTGGACTGTGGACAGCGTGCAAAATCACTGAGCAAAGATACAAAGGGAAAAAAACAGAGCACACCACTAAAGGAAAGTGAAACAATTCTGGACTAATCAGGTTTAAAATATAACTTGCCACTCAACTTGACCCAAGTCCCTGGGGAAAGAGCCAGAGATGGAAGGTCTTTCTAAGAGCTGCTCCCTAAATCACCACAGCCCTGTGAGGTAGGATGGGTTGAGAAAGTGAGGTTGGTCTCAGTGGACTTCCATGGGACAAGAACCTGGGTCTCCCTGGTGCCATTCCCACTGCCATGGAGATACCTTTTACCAGGTCTAGACTCCTTTGCCTCGTTCCTCTCTGCAACCCAAGGTTCACCTACCTCTTAGGACATCCCCAAGTGCAAAGGTCTCCTGGAGAGGACCACGACCCTCCAACGATCTGTGTTCGATCTGGCAGGTCAGCTGAGACTTCACGTCTCCTCGCTCCAGCAGGATTTCCAGCGTGTTCTCCGCTCGGTACGAGATGCTCTGCTTTTCATCAGAATTCATGATGCTGGTCTGGCCACCCGGTATTTTTTTTCCATCTTTCAACCAGCTGACCGTGATCTCTTGGGGGAAGAATCCCCCTGTGGAGCAGCTGAAGGAGGCCCGAGACCCTGCCGTGATTCTTCTTGTGGGCCGAAGAACCACAGGCGGGGATGGCATGGCTGAGGGAGGAAGTAGAGAGAGACATCAGTTGACGTTCCTCAGAGACCATACAGGAGGCCCCAAGATGGTTTGCGGTTGGAAAGACTCAACTTTGTATCAGAGTTTGCAGCAGCAATCACACCCAGGAAGCACACACATGTAACTGATTCAGCAGGATTCATTACTTCTCTTCATATACATAATAACACAGAAGTCATATATACAATACCAAAAGCAGGGTTTCCAACGTGGCAGAGAGGAGAGATTGTAAGTAGTACAAACACAGGCCAGGACAGCAGAGAACTGTTTCAGTTCCAATTCAGAGCTCAGAGCCAGAGCTAAGCCACGCTCAGGATCTATCTATCTATCTATCTATCTATCTGTCTGTCTGTCTGTCTGTCTGTCTGTCTGTCTGTCTGTCTGTCTATCTATCTATCTGTTTTCTGAGGTTTTCACGGTTTTCTGAGGTTTTCGCGGTTTTCTGAGGTTATCTATCTATCTATCTCTATCTATCTATCTATCTATCTATCTATCTATCTATCTATCTATCTATCTGTTTTCTGAGGTTTTCGCGGTTTTCTGAGGTTTTCGCGGTTTTCTGAGGTTATCTATCTATATCTATCTATCTATCTATCTATCTATCTATCTATCTATCTATCTATCTATTATCTATCTATCTATCTATTATCTATCTATCTATCTATCTATCTATCTATCTATCTACCCCAAATCACCTCAATGATGCCTTTGATGTGATGTCTCGCTGCCTGGAGGCCGTGCGGGTCTGGATGGGGAGAAATAGGCTCAGACTCAACCCTTCCAAGACTGAGTGGCCGTGGTTCCCGGCATCACGATATAGTCAGCTGCTGCCATCGCTGACTATTGGGGGTGAACTTTTGCCCCCCTCAGAGAGGGCTTGCAATCTGGGCGTCCTCCTGGACTTACGGCTGTCTTTAGAACAGCATAGGACGGCCGTGGCCAGGGGGGCTTTTTATCAGGTTCGCCCGATCCGCTTGCGCAAGGCATTGCGGCCCATTCTGGATCGTGATGCCTTGCGCACAGTCACTCACACCCTTGTCTCCTCTCGACTGGACTACTGTAATGCTCTCTACATGGGGCTCCCCTTGAAAAGCACCCGGAGGCTCCAGCTGGTCCAGAATGCAGCCGCGCGGGTGGTTATGGGCGCAATCCGTTGTGAGCCCCCTTCTGCGTGAGCTGCACTGGCTCCCAGTGGTCTTCTGGGTGCGATTCAAGGTGTTGGTTACCACCTTTAAAGCGCTCCATGGCATTGGACCAGGTTACCTTCGAGACTGTCTCCTGCCACCAGTAGCCTCCCACCGGCCAGTCTGCTCCCACAGAGAGGGTCTCCTCAGGGTGCCATCGGCCAAATTATGTCGGCTGGTGACATCCAGGGGGAGGGCCTTCTCTGTAGGAGCTCCTACTCTCTGCAATGAACTGCCCCCAGAATTACGTAAGATCACCGACCTCCGTGTATTCTGCTGTGCCCTCAAAACCTTTTTGTTCCGCCAGGCCGGGCTATCGATGTGAAGATTTTTAAATTGGTTTTAATCTGGGATTTTTAAATTTGGGGTTTTATATTGAGCCAAATTATTTAATATTTTTAATTTTTAAATTGTTTGTCTTGTGCTTTTAATTAGGCTGTGCACCACCCCAAGTCCTTCGGGAGAGGGGCGGTATAGAAATAAAATTATTATTATTATTATTATTATTATTATTATTATTATTATTATTATTATTATTATTATTATTATTACTACTACTACTACCTACCTACCTACCTACCTACCTACCTACTTATCTATCTATCTATCTATCTATCTATCTATCTACCTACCTACCTACCTACCTACCTACCTACCTACCCATCCATCCATCCATCCATCCATCCATCCATCCATCCATCCATCCATCCATCCATCTATCTATCTATCTATCTATCTATCTATCTATCTATCTATCTATCACCCATCTACCTACTGTTGGAAGAAATATCCAGCTCGTTCCAAGCTGGGAGAAAGGCACTGGAGACAAAATGGAGGCTGGAGGCTTGTTGGAAAGATGGTTTAATGGTGAAGCAGAACCACATGGATTCTGCGTAGCTGAGCACATGGAGTTGAGAGTCAAGGTGGTGGGGGTTGCACTTGAGCTTCCTGTTCCTGTGGAAGAGCATGTATTCTATGGGCTGTTGTCAATATGCTCGTGGGGCCCTGTAGGGGTCATGTTTGTTTGAGCTAACATTAGTTGGTGCAACTGAGATGATGCACTGAAGGGGCTTGTGTTCTGAAAGGATGTGGGGCAGTTCCTATTATGGGTTTGTCCCGATTTGGATCTTGAATGAGGGCTAATCCCACCTTGGTTCAGACCTTGCTGAAAGGAATTTTTGCTGAAGAATAGAGCAACCTAGATATTTGCTTCTTTCAATAAGCTCTTTATCTCTTAAGTGCTGACATCCACTCAGGGCTATTAAGAAAGGTGGGGGTTGCTTTCTCTCTCTAAAAAAACGTGTTTCTCAATTTCTCATCCTGGGAAATATAATATTCTGCCTTTTTTAATGTTTCTCAAACTATTTCACTCTTCTAGCAGAGGGGTGGGTGCTAACTTTCTACACTACCTACATTGCTATCATCTATTTATGTACTTTTATTATCTATTTATGTAAAAGTTGTATCATCTTTTATGCATATACACCAAGAAAAATTCCTTGTGTGTCCAATCACACTTGGCCAATAAAAAATTCTAAAAAGGTCCCTTCCAAGTCTATTATTCTCTTCTCTTCTCTTCTCTTCTCTTCTCTTCTCTTCTCTTCTCTTCTCTTCTACTCTACTCTACTCTACTCTACTCTACTCTACTCTACTCTACTCTACTCTACTCTACTCTACTCTACTCTATTCCATCTACCAACTTCTATCTCTATCATCTATTATCTAACATCTAACATCTATCTATCTATCTATCTATCTATCTATCTATCTATCTATCTATCTATCTATCATTTCATCTAAAAAGTCACTTTCTACAACCTTGTAATCCCTTAATTTGGGGTAGAGTTGGGGCCACTAATTGGAGTTGAGCATTTACTGGCTGGATGCCCTTCCTGACACCTGTGCAGAGTTTGCAGCAGATATTTTTCTTTGCATCCTAAGGGAGAAGCATCTGCTGAAGCCTAGGATTGAACCGTCAACCTTCCGAGTTGGAGGCAAGAGTGTAGTGTCTGGCTGATTTTATATGATCATATTTGATGCTAAAGAAAAAAAAATTAGTGTGGAAAGGATCACAAAGAAAACAGAAGCAGAAAATATTGATGTCTAATTTCATATAGTGTAAAACAAATCTGAAGAAAAAAAACCTTCAAGTTGCATCTTGATGAAGAGCATGGTGGTTTCGTTGATCAGAGGCTGGGAATCATGCTGGACCTGGCAAAGGAACATGGAGGAGTTCGTGTCTTCGTTGGCCATCATCTCTAGGTTGCTCTTGAGGGAAAAAGTCCCATCGGGATTCGAGGTCTTCACGCCAAGGTTTCCTTTTCTGGCTTCGGCATCCTTGGAAAACAGCTCCACTTTTGTGCCATCTGGATAAAAGCTTTCTGCATTGCAAGTGACCATCACTGAGGTGTTCAGTTGGACGGGAGAAGGAGGGTTGATCTCAAGACGCATCTTTGGAGGAACTGAGCAAAGAAAGCCAAAGAGGTCAGTCAAAAGATCTTCAGATTCATGGTTCCTGCATACAGAAGATGGTAGAAGACCAACTAATTCTTCTCTCCGATTGTGACATTGAGGAAACAAGTTCTCTGAACACAACTCTAGTGTGTAAAATCCAGAACTTGACTTCCAAAAACCCAAGTATACAAAACCTTTGCCAGACCTATCCTGAAATATTGCTCATTAATAAGAACAATGAGTCTGCTTACAGAAAGGAAGTACAAGGGCTGACATTGTGGTGTAAAGAAAATAATCTCACACTTAACACCAAAAAAACTAAAGAACTTATAATTGACTTCAGGAGGAAGAGAGATGTACATTTACCATTGTAAATGGTAAAGGTGGTGGAGGAGGTGGAGAGGGTTGGTAGTATGAATTTCTGGACATTTATATCTTGAAGAACCTCTCATGGACTACAAATGTTAACATGCTTGTGAAGAAGGCACAGAAGAGGCTGCACTTCCTGAGAATGCTCAGGAAGATAAATCTATCTCAGCATCTACTTCTGTCCTACTATCGCAGCACCATTGAGAGTGTCCTGACATACGGCATTCTTGCATGGTATGGGAGCAGCTCTGTAGCGGACAAAAAAGCTCTACAGAGAATCATTAAAACTGCCCAGAATATCATCGGACTCCAGCTCCCAGCCCTGGACGACATATTCGAATCTCGCTGTTTGAGGAAGTTGCATAATGTTCTCAGAGACTCTTCCCATCCTGCGTACAATCTTTTTGGTCCATTGCCTTCTGGCAGAAGATACAGAACAATTAAAACTTGGATCACACGTTTTCTGAATAGTTTTTATCCCAGAGCTATAATTGCACTCAACAATGAACTAAAGGGCCACCATCATTGTGCTGTTGGACAGCATTACTTGATATGTTGTGGTTTAGGGGTGGGGAATTGTGGTGGGTGGGAGTGTGTTTGGAGATTGTTATGTGCGTTGGACCTGGTCTTTGTATATTAAGTGAATTTTGTTTTATGGGTATTAAATTGAGTTCAAAGTTTCCCTGGCTAAGCAAGACATTGTTAAATGAGTTTTGCCCCATTTTACAAATTTTCTTGCCACTTTCATTAAGCGATACATTGTATTTGTTAAATTAGTAACATGGTTGTTAAGTGAATCTGGCTTCTCCCTTGACTTTGCAGGTTACAAAACTGGGAGTCACATGACCTTGGATTGCAGCAACCGTCCTAAGTACATGCCAGTTGCCAAATGTCTGAATTTTGATGACGTGACCTTGGGGATTCTGCCAGGATTATAAGTAGGAGAAATTGTCGCAATTCACTTTTTCCAGTGCCAGAGTAACTTTGGACAGTCGCTGAATGAATGGTTGTAAGATGAGGAGTTCCTGTATTTGGCCACCTAACTCAAATAATTGGACTATGGGCAGTGTGCAAAATCACTGAGCAAAAATACAAAGCAAAAAAAAAAAAAAAAAAACCCAAAACAAAACAAAACCAGAGTACCACTAAAGCAAAATGAAACAATTCTGGAGTAATCAGCTTTAAAAGATATCTTGCTCACTCAATTTGACCCAAGTCCCTGGGGAAAGAGCCAGAAGTGGAAGCCAGAGTTTCTAAAGACCTGCTCCCTATATAACCACAGCCCTGTGAGGTAGGATGGGTTGAGAAAGTGGGGTTGGTCTCAGTGGGCTTCCATGGGACAAGAACCTGGGTCTCCCTGGTGCCATTCCTACTGCCATGGAGGTGCCTTTTACCAGGTCTAGTCTCCTTTGCCTCGTTCCTCTCTGCAACCCAAGGTTCACCTACCTCTTAGAACATCCCCAAGTGCGAAGGTCTGCTGGAGCGGATCACGACCCTCCAACGATCTGTGTTGGATCTGGCAGGTCAGCTGAGACTTCACGTCTCCTCGCTCCAGCAGGATTTCCAGCGTGTTCTCCGCTCGGTACGAGATGCTCTGCTTTTCATCAGAATTCACGATGCTGGTCTGGCCACCCGGTATTTTTTTCCCATCCTTCAACCAGCTGACCGTGATCTCTTGGGGGAAGAATCCCCCTGTGGAGCAGTTGAAGGAGGCCCGAGACCCCGCCGTGATTCTTCTTGTGGGGCCAAGAACCATGGGCTGGGATGGCATGGCTGAGGGAGAAAGTGGAGAGAGAGATCAGTTGACGTTCCTCAGAGACCATACAGGAGGCCCCGAGATGGTTTGCGGTTGGAAAGACTCAACTTTGTGTCAGAGTTTGCAGCAGCAATCACACCCAGGAAGCACACACAGGTAACTGATTCAGCAGGGTTCATTAACTTCTCTTCATATACATAATAACACAGAAGTCATATATACAATACCAAAAGCAGCTTTTCCAACATGGTAGAGAGGAGAGATTGTAAGTAGGTACAAACACAGGCCAGGGCAACAGAGAACAGTTTCAGTTCCAATTCAGAGCTCAGAGCCAGAGCTAAGCCACGCCCAGGCTCCTTGCTGTTTCAGCTCCCATTGGCTGACCTTGTTACTAAGCCCCATTCATTAGCTGGCCTTGTTACCATGTCTCTTCCAGTCATGAAATACACTGACACTTTGAACATTGGATTTACTCCCATGTGTCTCATGGTTGACTGGGAACATCTCCTTCCATCCCCAGAAATCAAATGTAGAGGGCCACCTACCGATCACGGAGACCAGAGTGCCTTTCCCCGAAGCCAGCTCTCTCTCCGGGAACCCTGCCCTGAACTTCACACAATAGTAGGTCCCGGCATCTTCAGGACGGATGTTTTGGATGTTGATGCTGAAGTCAATGCTGGATCCTGGGATGACCCTGACCCCCTTGTTGGAAGATCCTTGTTTATCGCTGTAAATGGGAGTCCGGTTTCTGTTCAGCCCTTTGTACCATCGCACGCCTCCGGGTAACATTCCTCCAGTCAATGTACACCTTAGAGTGAGGTCCTCTCCAGCTTTCACCGATACAGTTTCCGGAAGTTGGATTACCTCTATGTTCTGTCCTGTAACAACTGAAACCAAAAAGAGACACTTTTGTAACTGGGTTTCCTCTAGAATGTGGTCACCACCAATAGTTAGATTGAAATCACGGTGCTACTCGTTCACTATTGAGTAAAAACGTGGGCATTTTTGATGATGTCTGGGCTGGTAGATGGAGCCTCCCACTGCTGCTGCTACCGATTCTCCTGAACTGGGGCAAACCGGTAGCAACCCATTCCTGGTCACCACTCTTCTGGGGAGAAAGGACCATTGGTGGTCTTCTTTGGACAGCAGAATTATTTGCATTTTCTGAATGCAAACCTTCTAGCTTATGATAAGACTATTCTTGAATGACTGCCGTGCAGAGGGCTCATTTATATGATGGGCGAGTGTTGCATTTTATTCACTTTTATTTGACTTGTATCTTTCGAGTGTATTTTAGTATAAACTGCCCCAGGAGCTTCAGCTCTTAGACATAAATAAACAAAATAGTTCATAAATAAACAAAATAACAATAACAATAATTATAGTCTGGATATTGGATGTGGCAGCGCCTGGAGATAGCAGAAGAGAAAAGAAAAAACTGGAGAAGATAACAAAAGACAAAGACCTACAAATAGAAATAGAACGACTGTGGCAAAGGAAAGCAAGGGTGATACCAATAGTCATAGGCACCTTGGGTGCAATCTCAAAACAACCAGAGCATCACTTGGACACTGTCATTGGCATTGACAAATTTGTCATCAGTCAATTACAGAAGGCGGCTTTACTTGGAACAGCTTCCATCCTGCAATGATATGTGTAACACCATCAAACATCCAGATTTCTCTATCCTAGATCTTTGGTAAGGCCGCACTAGGTAGGGAAAAATGCCAAACCTACTCTGGTCATTATGTAAAAAATACGACTTTCCTGTATCCAAAAAGTCCTGGGAACATAAAGTGGAAAAAGTTATAGAAAATGAGAAGGTGAAGATCTTGCGGGACTTTCAAAGAGAGACAGATTGTCACTTGGAACACAATATGCCAGATATCACAGTTGTCAAAAACTGAAATGTACAATTTATTGATATCAGGGTAGCTGGAGATGCCAGAGTCAAAGAAAAAGAACTGGAAAAAATCACGAAATATCGCAACCTGGCCATTGAAACTACATGATTATGGATGAAACATGTAACAGTGATACTCATTGTCATCAGAGCACTTGGTATCGTGTCCAAGAAGTTTACAAGATACTTCAAGAAATTGCAGCTTCCTGCAATAACACCAGCGGAACTGCAAAAAACTGTGCTACTCTGAACATCGTACATCTTAAGAAGATGGTTGATACCTAGGATGCTGGCAGCAACCCGTATCAACCATTGGCACCAGTCAATGGTATTTGTGATGCATTCTTGAATGTTCAGTTGACTGAGTTTCATGTTTTGTGAATAAAAGAAATAATAATAATAGTAATAACAATAAAAACAACTCTTTACTTACATATGATCCTTCCAACCTTGCTCTTGACAATTCTTCATAGCTATGAATTTTAATTTGGAATTGCTAAGATTGTGCTTCTGAAAATTCTGTAGTCAGACTTCGGCATGCATTTATTGATTTGTTAGTTGATCATATAAAGTACAAAAATATGAAAGAAAATGATAGGAAAGCAAGGGAGGGAAAAGGGAAGGGAAGAGTGTAGATTTGTTGAGAGGGAGCAGAAAAAAAAAGTAATTTGCTTCATAACCGATAATGGTACCGAGTTCACTAATCAAAAGTTAGAGAGGATGTTGCAAGAGGCAGGTATTCAGCATAAACTTTCTGCTCCGTATAGACAACAGCACAACGCTTACGTGGAACGAAGAGGTCAAACATTACAAGCCATGACTAGGACAATGTTAGCAGATTCTGGTTTGCCAGCAACCTTATGGGGTGAAGCCATTATGTGTGCAAACCACATTTTAAACAATGTTGTACATTCATCTACTGGTGAATTACAGTTTAAACTATGGCATGGTAGAAAACCTAACCTTAGTTATCTGCACACGTTTGGTGCTCCTGCCTGGGTCCATATACCCTCTCCATTAAGACAGAAGGGACAACAGAGAGTTAAAAGAATGTTTTTTGTTGGTTATGATTCAAACCAATGATCATTCAGATTTTGGGCACCAGGAACCACTAGTGTTTATTGTAGCACCAGTGAAAAATTCCTGGAGCATACAGGATGGGATAAGCTCAAGCGAGCTGATTACAGAGACAATGATAATGTTATAATTGAGAGTCAAATATTAAATGATGCCTCTGATGAAGATATAGAAAATGTAGAGTCTACTAAAAAGGAAGAAGAGGAACAAGGTTTAGGGGAGAAGTCAGTTGAAACGCCTGACGTGAGTCCTGTATTGCCTAGGAGGTCTAATAGGGTGAGACATCCGCTTGATAGATATAAAACAAATGTGGTTTATCAAGTTAATGTAGAACCTTCCACTTATGATGATTTAAAGATGTATCCTGAAAAGGAGCAAATGGCATGGAAGGAGGCTTTGACTAGAGAAATCAAGTCTTTAACTGAATTAGGTGTTTATGAAGATATTCAGTTACCACCAGGAGAGAAGTTAATCGGTTGCAAATGGGCCTATAAGTTAAAGACAGGTAGTGATGGGAACGTAACTTATAAAGCACATCTTGTAGCCCAAGAGTTTGCTCAAACGGCAAAAGATTATGATGAGGTATTTGCTCCCAGTTTAAGAGCAACCACATTAAGAACAATACTAGTGTGGGTGGCAAATAAGAATTATAAGATTAATCATATAGATGTTGAGACTTACTTACTTGCATGCACTGTTACATCATAATATTTATATGAGGAAGCCGTTAGGAGTAGAAACAAATGGAAATACTGATTGCTGGAAATTAAAAAAGAGCCTATACGGTTTGAAGCAGTCAGGATTTGAATGGAACCAATGTATTGTTAAAGAGCTTAATGCTATTGGGTTTATGTTGAAGCGATGGATTTAGCCCAATTACTCACAGGACAATCTGTTTCTTTAATCAGTATTTTATTGCAGGCCTGGAGGCTTCCTAGGCCCTAGATATCATAGGTCACTGACCTTGATCTCCTCTCTCCTAGGTATACATCTGGAACAACTGGAGGAGCACGTGGTGAGAGTTGATATACCAGGGAGGAGTGGTCAGAAGGTAAGGTGTGGCAAGGGGTTGGATGGGAGTGTGCATGTTGAGTTAACACTTGCGTTGCTGGGTGCTCGTGGTATAGACACAGTTAGGCATTTACCCTGACAGTTTAAAGAAGGTGTAGCAGACAAATGTCTTTTTAGACGAGAGAGGAATAGTTCAACATCATTTTTGCTATTGTTTACAGATGATATAGCAATAGTGACTAAGACTGAACAAGAAGCAATAGAGATCATTAAGATGTTACAAGATAAATTTAGGATAAGAAAGCTAAGTAATATAAAACATTATTTAGGTCTGGATGTTATTAGAACTGCTAGAGGATATAAATTGTCTCAATCTAGCAAGATAAGCCAAATGTTAAAGTGCTATAATATGGATTCATGTAAGCCAGCAAAAACTCCTATGGAGCAAGATTTTAAAGTAGATATACAAAGTCCTGTGTTCAGCAAAAAGATCTATCAATCTTTGATAGGAAGTCTATCATATATCAGCAATTGATTGAGGCCAGATATTTCTTAAAGTGTTAACCAATTAGCACGATATAATGCTGAACCAACAGATCAGCATTGGCAAGCCGCAAAGAGGATATTAAGATATTTAAAGTTAACAATGCATTATGCATTATATTTGGAACCTAACCGTGATCTCATACTGAGTGTGTTGCGAGGGTTATGGGTTGAGATTGTGAACTAGTATATATTATCCTGCCCAAAAGGAAGCATGTTAGGAAATGGTCATTGCCTAACTAGTTGGCCAGGCAATATATAAGCCAACATTATATGTTTACCGTATGAATATGTAGAATATAGCTTTAAGAGTATTGCTGAGTCATTCTGCATCCTGATTGGATGAGCTCTGTAGCAACTGTATTTAAGGAGAGTTTGATTGTGGTCAGTGTGAACATTACACCATATTGTTACCTGCTGCTAAGTTGTAGATATCTCTGGTCTCTACATGGTCAATTAGATCATGGTTTATTTATTACTGCTTTTATGAACTGTTTTATATTGTTCCTGAATGATTCATGTCTTGTTCTACGAACCGGTAAAAAGTTTTGTATTTCTGGATTGATTATGCATGACTAAGACTTGGATTGGTAAAAGGACTATGATTTTGGTTTCCTCTATAAGTAAACTACTTTAAAAACCAGTTTGTATGCAGTTTATTCACAACTACTCTCAGCACCATTTCCATGCGCAAACACTCTATGCTCTGCTTCATAACCAGTCCTGGTTATCTCACAACTATATCCTTAACATAATCCCTGTCCATTTTGAGTACATAGCAAAAAGAGGAAACTTGAAAATTCACAAGTTTGATGTTTTATGGAACAAAATTATGACTGAAGCTAGATGTTTTGCACTGGGTACCACAAAGCCCCCTCCAAGAAGGTAACAAGGAAAACAAATTGTGAAGAGGTTGTGTGGCATCCCAGACAATCATGTGGACCTGCTCAAGCATCACTTATAATGCCATGCCCTCAATAGAAGGGAGTGAACTGCCAACAATCTGCCAATAAATAAGAAGATCAAGAATGATTTTTTAAAAATGGGCTCAATCAATAGACTGGGAAGGAGAAAAAAATGTCTTAGAAATATATAACATATACAGAATAAATTTCCAATATGCCACAACAAGGAATGTTGCAAAGGGAATCATTACTACGATTTGAAAGAAAAAGAAAAAGAGAACAAGCTTGAGATTGTCACTTTAAATCGTAACTGGAAATTGATAATGTGGACATAATTTTGATACCATCGACCATGGTATCATGTTGCGCCGGTTGGAGGGATTGGGGGTGGGGGGCACCGTTCTGCGGTGGTTCTCCTCCTACCTCTCCAACCGGTCGCAATCGGTGTTGACAGGGGGGCAGCGGTCGACCCCGAGGCGCCTAGTGTGTGGGGTGCCACAAGGGTCGGTCCTCTCGCCCCTTCTGTTCAACATTTATGTAAAGCCGCTGGGTGAGATCATCCGTGGTTTTGGGGTGGAATTCCATCAGTACGCTGATGATACTCAGCTGTACATTTCCACCCCAGACCACCCCAACGATGCCGTGGAAGTGATGTCCCAGTGCCTGGAAGCTGTGCGGGTCTGGATGGGGAGAAACAGGCTTCGACTCAACCCCTCCACGACTGAGTGGCTGTGGCTGCCGGCGTCCCGATATAGCCAACTGACTCCATCGTTGGTTATTGGGGGCGAATCATTGGCCCCCACGGAAAGGGTGCGCAACTTGGGCGTCCTCCTGGATCCACGGCTGTCCTTAGAGGAGCATATGACAGCTGTGGCCAGGGGAGCTTTTTATCAGGTCCGCCTGATACGCCAGTTGCGGCCCTTTCTAGATCGGGACTCCCTGCGCACAGTCACTCAGGCGCTCGTCACGTCTCGCTTGGACTACTGTAATGCTCTCTACATGGGGCTCCCCTTGGGATGCATCCGGAGGCTTCAGCTGGTACAGAATGCGGCCGCGCGGGGGATTATGGGAGCGACAGGGCGCTCCCATGTGACACCTCTCCTGCGTGAGCTGCATTGGTTGCCGGTTGACTTCCGGGTGCGTTTCAAGGTGTTGGTAATCACCTTTAAAGCGCTCCATGGCTTAGGACCAGGGTACTTACGGGACCGCCTTCTGCCACCTATTGCCTCCCACCGGCCGGTTCGCTCCCACAGAGAGGGCCTCCTCAGGGTGCCGTCAGCCAGACAGTGCCGGCTGGCGACCCCCAGGGGGAGAGCATTCTCTGTGGTAGCCCCCACCCTCTGGAACGATCTCCCTCCAGATCTGAGAACTATCACTGACCTCCGGACCTTTCGTCGGGCTTTGAAGACTCATCTTTTCCAACTTGCCGGACTTGCCTGATCCCTCCTATTTTTAAATATTTTAAATTATTTTAAATTTTTAGAGTTTTAGAGTTTTTATTCGGTTTGTATTTTCAGCCTAAATTTATATTGATTTTAGTACGTTTTAACTTATTGTATTGCATTGGTTTTAAATTGGCTGTTCACCGCCCTGAGTCCGGAAGGAGAAGGGCGGTATAGAAATTTAATAAATAAATAAATAAATAAATAAATAAATAAATAAATAGTCGAGGCATAGTGATGCCAAACTGATGATGCATTTGACTCCACCGTTAGGGTCAGCTTGGTCAGCTCCTACAGCTAGGTTTTTTCACTTCCCTATCTTAGTTTATTTCTCCATAACTTGTGGTATAAAATTTACTAAATTTTAATTCCATGAGAGCCATAAAGCCTGGATTTTGGATTTGCTCAATAAATTAATCTAGTCTAGTCTAGTCGAGATACCCTGGTTTAAAAACTATACATCTATGGTGCACTGTTGCTCCCAGTTAATGGTTACACACAGACAAACAGGACAGATTTAGTAGTATATAGTATAGGTGTAAATGTTGATAGGTGCAGTTGGGAAAAATACAAAACAACCCATTTCAAAACCAGAACCCCAAATTTTAAAAAGGGGGGAGATAGAGTACTCCTGCCATGTGTTAAAAATACAGGTGGAAGCTAAATCAAAGTATGTTGGCTTTAGAGAAAATCAGGCATGTTCTAGGCATGTTTTCTTTCCTCTCACAGGGCTAGAAATCAGAGTCACTGGTTAAACTTTTGAAAAGAGTCTAATGACACACTGAAGAATTCAAGGTTGACCAAGTAACTGCCCTAAATTACTAACAAATGGAGGATGAACAACATCTGTTGATGATCCTGCCTTCCTGTCTGTTTTCCCCTGCCTTGGCCACTGCTCATAATTCTCCTTTGACAAAGTTGTATGGTCTGGCCTGAAGGATGATTCGGAAAACAATGACTATGGATCCAATATCTTGAAGTCCCCACCCCAAGGATCAGATCAAACCAGGTGGTCCCAGTTGATCCCAGAACTCTGATAGTCTTCCTCACTTGTTCCTCACGTAACCACTTGGGGTGAAACCAATGAAATAAATCTTCTCCTCCTCCAAATTTAACATATGGGACTGGCCTTTTCAGGGGAATTTGGTTATCGCACTCTTCAGAAGAGCACAGCATGCTTGAAGCAGCCTTCACATTCCTCTTGCACTGGACTCTACTCTAGTTTTAAATCTGAAAATGGAAACTGCCCGATCTCAACTATCAAAACTCACCCAGATCCCACGGAAGAAGCAACAGTAGCAGCAGCAGCAGCTGAAGAGGACCAGGGATTCTCTTGAAGGACCTCAAGGCAGCCATGCCGATAGCAGCAGGAGAAACATCCGTGGTGACTTTGGGTTTTGCCCAACAGATCTTTCCTATAAGAGAAGGAGCAAAAGAGGAACTCTTATTTCCTCCTTGTAAATTCAGACCTTTCCCTGAGTTTGAGTCACTAAGGAAGTGATCAATATCCAGTAAAGAAGGTCATAAAAATTCACCGGAGTCCCATTCTGTGGTTGATTGGGTGACTCCAGTGATTTGAAGGTTCAACCAAATAACTGTTGGACCTGGATTTGGAATTAATATTTAGTGTATGATGATTTATAGAAAGCCAGAAGTCTACTGTACTGAAGGCAGTAGATATTTGGCAGCTGATGGGACTCAGAGACATGGCCAAGTTGGTGATGTCACCATTGCCTGGGAACACCCAACGGGGGCTCCCCTCTCATCCCCGCATAGGTTCCCACCAAAGTGGTACCTATTCATCGACTTGCATTTTGATATGCTTTTGAACTGCTAGGTGAGCAGGAGCGGGAACAAGTGGTGGAAGCTCACCCATCACACAGTATTTGGGTCTCGAGCTCGGGCTTGTTGATCATCAAGCCCGGATTCTAACCATAGAGCCATCATAAGACTCTTTATAGTAATAGCATTAGCACTTAGATTTATATACCACTTCACAATGCTTTACAGCCCTCTCTAAGCAGTTTACAGAGTCAGCCTCTTGCCCCCTACAATCTGGGTCCTCATTTTACCCACCTCAGGAGGATGGAAGGCTGAGTCAACCTTGAGCCAGTCAGAATCGAACTGCCAAATTGCAGGCAGCCAGCAGCCAGCAGAAGTAGCCTGCAGTACTGCACTCTAACCACTGGACCACCACAGAGTGGTAGAAGCGATCTTTTTTTTATTATTATTGAAAAAGTTTTACATACAAAATTTTTCCATTTTTTCTCCCCTCCCACACACCCCCTCCCCCCTGCCTCCCCCCACCCCCACCCCATTTCCCCCCCATACCCCCCTTGACTTCCGCTACAAGTTAAAAAAAAGAAAAAAAAGAACAAGTACATATAACAAAATAATATAACAAATAAACTCATCTTTTTCAACTTGCCGGTTTAGCCTGATCCCTGTTGAATTTTTAAAATTTTTAAAAAATTTTAATGTTTGTAGAGTTGCTGCATTTTAATATTTATTTTGTTTTAATTCTCAGCCAAACGTATATGTGTTTTAAATTTTTTTAACTTTTATGTACTGAATTTTTTATTCGGCTGTTCACCGCCCTGAGTCCGTAAGGAGAAGGGCGGTATATAAATCTAATAAATAAATAAATAAATAAATAAATAAATAAACCTATAAGTAATAAAATTTTCCTAAAATTAACTATATTATAATAAAAAAACTAATAATAAAATTAACCTCATTAATCAATATTAATATACATTTATCAATCAGTACCATACTTATATTTAAACCCAGTTAAAAAAATCATACCTTTCTTTAATCCATTAATATTAGCATTACTAATTATTTACCAAAATCAATCCCCCTAATAATAAAATATAATAAATCACATCCATATCCATATCCATATCAATATCAAATAATTTTATCCCAGCTACACCCATCAAATCTTAATCCTAAAGTTCATTGGTTGCAGGAAAAGATCTATAAAACATACAGACCTACAAGTTTCTTGTTTCGTTTCATTTTGTTGAAACGGAAGGCTCCGTGATTCTAAAATGGCAAGTGGGGGAAAATGATGCAATTGTGCTAGTATAAGGAAAGCCTGCAACCTCTTTTTAGATTTTTGAAATTTTGAAATTTAAGCATTTACATTTCTTTGGAGGACTTTGCTTTTTCCAAAGGTTCTTTTCTTTTCTTTTCTTTTCTTTCCTTTTCTTTTCTTTCTTTCTTTTTTTGGAAATTTTTTAAATTTATTTTTAAGCATAAAACATAAAGCAACATCTTTTTAGAGCAAGGGTTTGATCTGGTATAAAATAAGTATAAATTCCAAATTTCATCAGTTAACATCTTAAAGAAAAAAGAAAGAAAGAAAGAAAGAAAGAAAAGAACAAATCTAAACCCAATTTTTATCATTCAATCTAGCACCTTATTCTAACATTTAATATTTTAATATGTAATCACCCTAAATCTTAAACTTCAAATCTATACAGCTCTTTATAATATTCATTTCAGGCTCCGACTTAACTCCTCCAAGACCGAGTGGCTGTGGCTGCCG
This sequence comes from Masticophis lateralis, assembly GCA_030761175.1. NCBI lineage: Eukaryota > Metazoa > Chordata > Lepidosauria > Squamata > Colubridae > Masticophis > Masticophis lateralis. The sequence continues at coordinate 210,881,536 of JAUDYJ010000003.1, read as the reverse complement.
GCGTCCCGATATAGCCAGCTGGTGCCATCGCTGACTATTGGGGGCGAGGCATTGGCCCCCACAGAGAGGGCTTGCAACTTGGGCGTCCTCCTGGACACACGGTTGTCTTTAGAAGAGCACATGATGGCCGTGGCCAGGGGGGCTTTTTATCAGGTTCACCTGATATGCCAGTTGCGTCCCTTTCTGGATCGGGACTCCCTACGCACACTCACTCATACTCTTGTGACTTCCCGCCTGGACTACTGCAATGCTCTCTACATGGGGCTCCCCTTGAGGAGCACCCGGAGGCTCCAACTGGTCCAGAATGCGGCCGCGCGGGTGATGACGGGAGCGGCATGGCGCTCCCATGTGACACCTCTCCTGTGCAAGCTGCACTGGCTCCAGGTGGTCTTCCGGGTGCACTTCAAGGTGTTGGTGACCACCTTTAAAGCGCTCCATGGCTTAGGCTCTGGGTATTTGCGAGACCGCCTTCTGCTGCCAATAGCCTCCCACCGGCCAGTACGCTCGCACAGAGAGGGCCTCCTCCGGGTGCCGTTGGCCAGACAGTGTCAGCTGGCGACCCCCAGGGGGAGAGCCTTCTCTGTGGCAGTGTCCGCCCTCTGGAATGACCTACCCCCGGAGATATGCAGGATATCAGACCTCCAGACCTTTTGTCGGGCCCTTAAAACCCATTTGTTCCATCTAGCTGGGCTGGCTTGATCCCATCCTCTGTTTTAAATTGAAATTGATTTTAAATTGGACTGTATTAATTGTCGGCCGAAAATATTTAATATTTTTAATTGGTTTTAATTTTTGTATAATGTTTTATTCTGGCTGTTCACCGCCCTGAGTCCGCAAGGAGAAGGGCGGTTTATAAATTGAAATAAATAAATAAATAAATAAATTTATCATTTTAACAATCAGTATTTCATATATTTTCCTTACTTCAAAGACCCAAATCAAGTCAATGTTTCTTTTAACTCACATCTAATAATCACCATAAAGTATTTTATTCCTCTCTTAAGGACATTTCAAAGTCAGTAACTGTCCTTCAAAAATATCTCCTTCACTCCTCTTAGGTTTATTTTTAACTGGATTGCAGCTTAATTAGCTGGTTTCCAGGGATGCTTTCCTCCACTCCTAACCTTATTTGTTGGCTGAATCACAGTTTAGTTTTAACTGCTTTCCAACATTTTCTCCTTCACTCCTCCTAGATTTATTTTTGGCTGGTTCACAGCATAATTTACTGTTTTCCAGGGATGCTTTCCTCCACTCCTTACCTTATATTTAGCTGGTTCACAGTTTAACTTTAATTAGTCCGCAGCATTGTCTCCCCCACTCCTCCTAAATTTTTTTTGGCTGGTTCACAGCTGAATTAGCTGTCTTCCAGGGACTCTTTCCTCCACTCCTTACCCTATATTTGACTAATTCACAATTTAGCTTTAGTCATCTGATTCCCCAAAATCATACTTCTTTGCCAATTTAAACCAATAATGCATTTTAGTATATATCTTCTCTCCTACTCTCTCCTGAACCATTAATTTTCTTTAAATTTCTCCCATTTCTTATTTGTTTCTTGTTTTTCTATGTAAAACAACATAAGCAAGAGACAAAGTTTCTTCCTTAAACACCAAACTTTCCACAGTTGCAATTTACACTTTCACTCTCTCAGCCATTTTAACTTCCTCCACTTGTTATTCTCCTAGCTTTAAAAAAAAAACATTCTGCTGGTTTCCTCTTCTCCTTCTTCGCCTTCCAAGCTAATCCATTTTCATTAAACACCAAGAAAGAATCAAATTTTAAATCCATCCGAAGGAATGTTAAATTCCAAAAGCAGTCAGTTAGTGCTATTGTCCTTTAATGGGTCTTCTCCTTGTTAATAGTTTAAATTCTTTGTCCAAATAGTTCTTAGCTACTGTTGGAACCAGGGCATTATTAGTATTTAAATGTTTGAAGACTGTTCTCGCCTAATCCTACTCACCTGACATTCAAACATCTGGCTCCTGTGTCTCCTCCTGCACTTTGCTTGTCCTGGCTGCCGAGGCTTTGGGGCTGCCTCTCCTACCACCGCCGGCGCAGAGGGTAATCCTCCAGCCCCAAGGAACCTGCCCATTTCTCTTGGCCATCCAAGAGGTCCCCCTCTAATCCCTTGTCCCTCCAGGACAGGATAGGTCCACAGACCTGCTGGCAGTGGCTTAAAAGATGGGGTTTTCATGGGGCTCCAAAGAGCCCGTCCGCTCGCCGCGGCGCCAACCGGAAGTCCCCCCCCCCAAAGGTATTTTTCAAGAGCCAACTGGATTTTCTCATTTTTTCTTTGAAGATGTTTCTCTTCCCATTGAAGAAGCTGAAGAAGCTTCTTGTTGCCTCTTAAAAAAGCACCTTTGGGACAACCATGACCTGAGAAGGAATGGCTGAGAAGGTCCATAGACATTTGACTTTGCTTTGTTCTCTGCTCTTTTTGTATAAGACTTTTATAAGTGGTTATTTCAGGAAGTTTATTGTGGGTGGAAAAAACCCGTCCAATTTTAACTGAAGTTGTTTTATTTATTTATTTATTTTATTTTATTAGAATTATATACCGCCCTTCTCCTTGCGGACTCAGCCAGAAATAAAAAGCAAATCTTACAAAAATTAAAAAATTATTAAAAGTAACTAATATAAGTTTGGCCCGTAGTTAAAAACAGTTCAATTAAAATTAATATCAAAAACTCTAAAAAGATTTTCCCATGGGATCAGGCCAGGCCGGCTAGCTGGAAAAAGTACGTTTTTAAGGCCCAACGAAAAGTCCAGAGGTCAGAGATCATTCATAACTCTGGAGGAAGGTCGTTCCAGAGGGTGGGAGCTACCACAGAGAAGGGTCTCCCCCTGGGGGTCGCCAGCTGACATTGTCTGGCTGACGGCACCCTGAGGAGGCCCTCTCTGTGGGAGCGAACCGGCCAGTGGAGACAATTGGTGGCAGTAGGCGGTCCCGTAAGTACCCTGGTCCTAAGCCATGGAACGCTTTAAAGGTGATTACCAACACCTTGAAGTGCACCCGGAAGTCCACCGGCACCCAATGCTGCTCCTGCAGGAGAGGTGTCACATGGGAGCACCCTGTCGCTCCCATAATCCCCCGTGCAGCCACATTCGGCGCCAGTTGGAGCCTCTGGGTGCACCCCAAGGGGAGCCCCATGTAGAGAACATTACAATAGTCCAGGCGAGAGATGACGAGCGCTTGAGTGACTGTGCGTAAGGAGTCCCGATCTAGAAAGTGTCACAACTGGCGTATCAGGCGAACCTGATGAAAAGCACCCCTGGCCACGGCCGTAGTATGTTCCTCTAAAGACAGCTGTGGATCCAGGAGGACACCCAAGTTGCATACCCTTTCTGTGGGAGCTAATGATTCGCCCCCAATGACCAGCGATGGAGTCAGATGGCTATATCAGGACACCAGCAGCCACAGCCACTCGGTCTTGGAGGGGTTGAGTCGAAGCCTGTTTCTCCCCATCCAGACCCGCACAGCTTCAAGGCACAGGGACATCCCTTCTACGGCATCGTTGGGGTGGTCTGGGGTGGAGATGTACAACTGAGTATCATCAGCGTACTGATGGAACTCCACCCCAAAACCACGGATGATCTCACCCAGCGGCTTTACATAAATGTTGAACAGGAGAGGCGAGAGGACCGACCCTTGTGGCACCCCACACACTAGGCGCCTCTGGGTCGACCGCTGCCCCCCTGTCAACACAGATTGCGACCGGTCGGAGAAATAGGAGGAGAACCACCGCAAAACAGTGCCTCCCACCCCCAATCCCTCCAACCGGCGCAACATGATACCATGGTCGATGGTATCAAAAGCCGCTGAGAGATCTAACAGGACCAGGATAGAGGAGTACCCCCTACCCGGGCTCTCCAGAGATCATCCACCAATGCGACCAATGCTGTTTCGGTGCTGTATCCAGACCTGAAGCCAGACTGGAGCGGGTCTAAATAGACAGCTTCATCCAGGTACTGGGGGAGCTCCCACGCCACCACACTCTCAACAACCTTCCCTAGAAAGGGAAGGTTGGAGACTGGACGATAGTTAGCTAAAACAGCTGGACCCAGAGAAGGTTTCTTGAGGAGGGGCCTCACCACCGCCTCCTTCAAGGCGGCTGGTAGGGTGCCCTCGCTCAAAGAAGCATTAATAATCTCCTGGAGCCAGCCTCGTGTAAGCTCCCGGGAAGCCAGCACCAACCAGGAGGGACACGGGTCCAATAAACATGTGGTTGCGTTCAGTCTTCCCAGAATCCTGTCCACGTCCTCGGGAGCCACAGGACCGAACTCAGCCCAGATAACACTCTCAGGACCTGCCTCAGTCATCTCGCCTGAATTAACCCAGTCAGCGGCCAGATCTTCCCGAATCTGAGTTATTTTATCATCCAGATATTGAACAAAATCTTCAGCTCGTCCCTGCAAGGGATCATCCCGTGCTCCCAAATGAAGGAGGGAGTGGGTCACCCTAAACAGGGCTATCTGATGACGCAATAAGAGTGGCAAAATAATTAGATTTTGCCGCTTTTATCACCACTAGGTAGGTCTTAATATGAGACTTTACCAGTCTCAAGTCAGATTCGGATTGACTGGCCCTCCAACCGTTCTCTAGGTGTCTTTTCTAGTGCTTCATCTCTCTCAGCTCCTCGGAGAACCAAGGTGCTAAATGAGTTCGGTGCCGGGTCAGAGGCCGCAAAGGTGGGTCCAAGGCCCCACCAGCCGCCCTATCCCAGGTGGCCACCTGGTCCTCGGCCGAGTCGTGTGCCAGTGTCTCAGGAAATGGCCCAAGCTCTGTCTGGAACCTATCAGGATCCATGAGGCGCCTGGGGTGGAACCACCTGGTCGGTTCCGCCTTCCTGCAGTGGTGTGCAGCAGTCAGAAAGTCAAGTCAAAGGAGCGAGTGGTCAGACCATGACAAGGGTTCAATATCTATATCCCCTATATCAAGACCACTCAACCACTGACCAGAGACAAAAACTCACATCAGTGGACAGTTCAGGAGAGCCGTTTGTTAACTTTCTGAGCAGTTCAGCAAACCAGTTGTTGGACGAAATCTCCTTCCAAATGCCTTTTGTTTTTCCCACTTTACAGAGCTAATTCTGTCAGGAAGGCAGGAAGGAAACATTCTGTTGTGCCTCTGGGTTGTTTCTAGCCTAATCCTCATTTTTATTGCCCTGCTTAAGTGTTTTCAGAAACCGCCTATTCATGGTTCTTGGCAGTATGCCCAGATTAGCTGAAACCACTTCTCTGGGGTTTTTTTTCTTTTTGCTAGGGGCTTGACTTTTTTAAAAGCTTTTTACACTGCTTGGGGGGTACTTTTGGGGTGTACTTCCAAGAGGCAGGATGCAAGCTTGGCACTCTGTCTGATTTTTTTACTGCCTTTTTGGGAGCATGTGATCTTTCCTTAAATCTGGATAATTTCCTTAGGACATCTTGTGAGGTGAGTGTTGTGGCCTGCCAGTGGCCAGCAGAGCTGTCAGCAAAGTCAGACAGTGAGGACGTTGGGGAGAAACTTGGGCCAGTCCTGGGGGCTGGGAAAAGCTCAGACCAGGGCTCTGCATCAGAGGCAGAAAGGGGGCCAAGGCCATCTGTTAGTTCTTTGCTGCCTCCGGAGTTTTATATTGTTGTATATAAACAAGTATCTTCTATCAATGAATCCTGCTGAATTATTCACTTGTGTGCTAGATGGATTGCTGCAAACTCTTAACAAGTTTTCATTTCAATGCATGTCCAAAAGAACAATTTCTTCAGCTTTCTTTCTTTCTTTCTTTCTTTCTTTCTTTCTTTCTTTCTTTCTTTCTTTCTTTCTTTCTTTCTTTCTTTCTTTCTTTCTTTCTTTCTTTCTTTCTTTGCATGAATCAGCCTATATTCTTATAATATATATTTCAGGTTTTCTTTCTTTGAGGGTGTACACCATGGAAAACAAGATCCATTCACCTCTAATTACTTACAGTTTCCCCGGGGGGGTGGGGAACAAGGCTGATTCACGCTTCGACAATGGTAGCAGAGGATGGTTTCAATCTTTCTTCCTTCCTTCCTTCCTTCCTTCCTTCCTTCCTTCCTTCCTTCCTTCCTTCCTTCCTTCCTTCCTTCCTTTCTTTCTTATAAAGAATCAGCATTTACCTTTTAAGGAAGATTTGATTAAAGTCCCAGATATGGCAGAACAAAGTAAGGTTATTTTTCTTTTTAATCTCCATATAAGTTTATACATTTGGCAGAGTGAAGCGCTCATGATACAAACATTTTAATAATATTATTATTGATTCCCTAATCGGATCCGTTCTCATCCTGAAAATCTGTGGGGAACAGGAGTCCCTAACTTGAAGATCCAGACTTTTTCACTTCCTGGAATGTTCTAGAATGAGGTTTTGTCCTCTTGCGTCCACACACTTTTAATAGGGAGAGGCAACACACAAAAAGAAGGATGGCTGCTTTGCTCAGGAAAAGTGTGATGCAGAGAACAAGGAGGGATTGTTGCTGTGAGCCTGTGGAGAAAAGAGAGTGGATTAACAAAACAGAATAACAGAGTTGGAAGGGACCTTGGAGGTCTTCTAGTCCAGCTCCCCGCTCAAGCAGAAGACCCTAAACCCATGATGACGAACCTATGGCATGTATGGGACATGCCAGCTCTCGCCCCAGCCCAGCTCCGTGTATGCACGCGTGCCTCCCGCTGGCCAGTTGATCTTCAGGTCTCTGCTGCACATGTGCGGAGAGGAAGGGTGCATGCACAGGGGGTGCAGGGATGGTGCAGGTGGTTTTCCAGGCCCAAAAGAGGGCATGGGGGGGGCTCATGAGGGCCTCCTGCACCCCGTTTTGGCTTCCAGGTTGGTGTATTCCAACCTGGAATATATTCCAGTATTTGAGGGGCTGTCCTAAAGAAGAGGGAGTCAAGCTATTCTCCAAAGCACCAGAAGGCAGAACAAGCAATGGATAGAAACTAATCAAAGACAGAAGCAACCTGGAAATTGAGGAGAAACTTCCTAACAGTGAGGACAATTATCCAGTGGAACAGCTTGCCTCCAGAAACCATGGGCACTCCAAAACTGGATGTTTTCAAGAAGAGACTAAACAGTCACTTATCTGAAGTTCTCCTGATTGAGCAGGGAAATGGACTAGAAGCCCTCCAAGGTCCCTTCCAGCTCATTTAATCTATCTTGATACTTTGATAGGGTTGCAGTCCAGGAGGTTGACTGGAGTTTGGGTGAAGAGAAGATACAGTAGAAGGGCCTTCCCCACCCTGTGGCACACCATGTTCTGTTTAATGGATTTGTTTAATGGCTGCAGTCAGGGAGAGCGAGGTTGGGATGCTTAAGCGAGGTTATTAAATCAACGACTTACCTTCTGTGAAATGTCAACTCCTGGGAATGGACCTCATTTATAACAGCCATTCTTTATTAAGGTCCAGGATCATAAAACCTTAAATATCTTAAGTACCTTAACATAATTTTATATATATATATATATATATATATATATATATATATATATATATATATATATATATATATATATATATATATATATATATATATAGTACATAAAGAGATATACTTTTGTTCAATGTGCATATGTGTTTGTATGTGTGTATGTAGATGTATGTATGTATGTATTATTTGTATTTCTCTGCCGCCCACTCTCCGAGGACTCTGGGCAGTTTACAACAAGGACAGTATACTAAATAGCATATTGCCCCCAACAATCCGGGTCCTCATTTTATCCACCTCGGAAGGATGGAAGGCTGAGTCAACCTTGAGCCGGTGAAATTTGATCTGCTGATCTGCTGAACTAGCAGTCAGCTGAAGTAGCTGCAGTACTGCACTCTAACCACTGTGCCCCCTCGGCTCTTTCTATATTGTATGTATGTGTGTATATTTATATATATATGTATATTTAGCTCTCTGTCTATCTGTCTGTCTCTCTCTATCCATCCATCCATCCACCAACCCACCCAACCACCCGCCTGTCTGTCTGTCTGTCTGTCTGTCTAGCTGGCTGGCTGGCTGGCTGGCTATCTATCATCTATCATCTATCATCTATCATCTATCTATCTATCTATCTATCTATCTATCTATCTATCTATCTATCTATCTATCTATCTATCTATCTTCCATCATTCATCATTCATCATCCATCATCCATCTATCTTTCATTTATCATCTATCATCTATCTGTCATATCTATCTATCTATCTATCTATCTATCTATCTATCTATCTATCTATCTATCTATCTATCTATCTATCTATCTATCTATCTATCTATCTCCCATCTACCTACTGTTGGAAGAAATATTCAGTTCCAGTTCCAAGCCGGGAGAAAGGCACTGGAGAAAAAATGGAGGCTGGAGGCTTGTTGGAAAGATGGTTTAATGATAAAGTAGAACCACATGGATTCTGCGTAGCTGAGCACATGGAGTTGAGAGTGGGGGGGGGGGGTTGCACTTGAGCTTCCTGTTCCTGTACAAGAGCATATATTCTATGGGCTGTTGTCAGTACTCTCATGGGGCCATGTAGGGGTCATGTTGGTCTGAGCTAACTTTAGTTGAAATCCACTGGGGTTGGTGCAACTGAGATGATGTACTGAAGAGACTTGAGTTCTGAAAGGGTGTGGGGCAATTCCTATTATGGGTTTGTCCTGGTTTGGATCTTGAATGGGGCTAACCCCACCTTTGTTCAAACCTTGCGGCAGGGAATTTTTGCCGATGAATAGAGCAACCTAGATATTTGCTTCTTTCAATAAGCTCTTTATCTCTTAAGTGCTGACATCCACTCAGGGCTATTAAGAAAGGTGGGGGTTGCTTTCTCTCTCTAAAAAAACGTGTTTCTCAATTTCTCATCCTGGGAAATATAATATTCTGCCTTTTTTAATGTTTCTCAAACTATTTCACTCTTCTAGCAGAGGGGTGGGTGCTAACTTTCTACACTACCTACATTGCTATCATCTATTTATGTACTTTTATTATCTATTTATGTAAAAGTTGTATCATCTTTTATGCATCTGCACCAAGACAAATTCCTTGTGTGTCCAATCACACTTGGCCAATAAAAAATTCTAAAAAGGTCCCTTCCAACTCTGTTAATCTATTCTACTCTACTCTACTCTACTCTACTCTACTCTACTCTACTCTACTCTACTCTACTCTACTCTACTCTACTCTACTCTACTCTATTCTATTCCATCTACCATCTTCTATCTATCTCTATCATCTATCTATCATCTATCATCTATCATCTATCATCTAACATCTATCTATCATCTATCTATCTATCTATCTATCTATCTATCTATCTATCTATCTATCTATCTATCATTTCATCTAAAAAGTCACTTTCTACAACCTTGTAATCCCTTAATTTGGGGTAGAGTTGGGCCACTAATTGGAGTTGAGCATTTACTGGCTGGATGCCCTTCCTGACACCTGTGCAGAGTTTGCAGCAGATATTTTTTCTTTGCGTCCTAGGGGAGAAGCATCTGCTGAAGCCTAGGATTGAACTGTCAACCTTCCGAGTCGGAGACAAGAGTGTAGTGTCTGGCTGATTTTATATGATCATATTTGATGCTAAAGAAAAAAAAATTAGTGTGGAAAGGATAGCAAAGAAAACAGAAGCAGAAAATATTGATGTCTAATTTCATATAGTGTAAAACAAATCTGAAGAAAAAAAACCTTCAAGTTGCATCTTGATGAAGAGCATGGTGGTTTCGTTGACCAGAGGCTGGGAATCATGCTGGACCTGGCAAAGGAACATGGAGGAGTTCTTGTCTTTGTTGGCGATCATCTCTAGGTTGCTCTTGAGGGAAAAAGTCCCATCGGGATTCGAGTTCTTCACGCCAAGGTTTCCTTTTCTGGCTTGGGCATCCTTGGAAAACAGCTCCACTTTTGCGCCATCTGGATAAAAGCTTTCTGCATTGCAAGTGACCATCACTAAGGTGTTCAGCTGGACGGGAGAAGGTGGGTTGATCTCAAGATGCACCTTGGGAGGAACTGAGTGAAGAAAGCCAAAGAGGTCAGTCAAAAGATCTTCAGATTCATGGTTCCTACATACAGAAGATGGTAGAAGACCAACTAATTCTTCTCTCTGATTGTGACATTGAGGAAAGAAGTTCTCTGAACACAACTCTAGTGTGTAAAATCCAGAACTTAACTTGCAAAAAACCGAAGTATATAAAACCTTTGCCAGACCTATCCTGAAATATTGCTCACCTGCCTGGAAACCTCACTGTATTTCTGACATCAATATATTAGAGAGGGTCCAGAAGTATTTTCCTAGAAGAGTACCACTCTTCTTATACGCCTTCTTTCTATGACATCTAAAGGATTTTCTGACAGTCAGTAAGGATGGGATCTCACCATTCCTCAACTCTGATACTAAGCACAGGAGTCCCCAGTGTTGTGTGCTAAGCCCTTTCCTTTATTCCTTGTACACACATGATTGCACCCCATTGTATAACACCAACACAATTATTAAATTTGTGTATAACACAACAGTGGTGGGGCTCATTAATAAGAACAATGAGTCTGCTTACAGAAAGGAAGTACAAGGGCTGACATTGTGGTGTAAAGAAAATAATCTTACACTTACCACCAGAAAAACTAAAGAACTTATAATTGACTTCAGGAGGAAGAGAGATGTACATTTACCATTGTACATAAATGGTGAGGAGGTGGAGAGGGTTGGTAGTTTTAAATTTCTGGGCGTTTATATCTGGAAGGACCTCTCATGGACTATGAAAGTTAACATGCTTGTGAAGAAGGCACAGAAGAGGCTGCACTTCCTGAGAATGCTCAGGAAGATAAATCTATCTCAGCCTCTACTTCTGTCCTACTATCGCAGCACCATTGAGAGTGTCCTGACATACGGCATTCTTGCATAGTATGGGAGCAGCTCTGTAGCGGACAAAAAAGCTCTACAGAGAATCATTAAAACTGCCCAGAATATCATCGGGCTCCAGCTTCCAGCCCTGAACGACATCTTCGAATCTCGCTGTTTGAGGAAGTTGTATAACGTTCTCAGAGACTCTTCCCATCCTGCTTACAATCTTTTTGAGCTGTTGCCTTCTGGCAGAAGATACAGAACAATTAGAACTCGGACCACATGTTTTCTGAATTGTTTTTATCCCAGAGCTATAATTGCACTCAACAATGAACTAAGGGCCACCATCTGTGAGCTGTTGGACAGCATTGCTTAGTCTCTTGTGTGGATGTTTGGGTGGTTAAGGGGTGGAGAATTGTGGTGGGTGGGAGTGTGTTTGGGGATTGTTATGTGTCTTATACCTGGGTGTTTGGGTGTTAAGTGAATTTCATTGTATGGGTATACTGTGTATACACGTACAATGACAATAAACTTGTTGTTGTTGTTGTTATTGTTCTTATTATTATTACTACTACTACAGGCAAGTCCTTCACTTACGATCACAATTGAGTTCAAAGTCTCCCTGGGTAAGCAAGATATTGTTAAATGAGTTTTGCCCCATTTTACAAATTTTCTTGCCACATTTGTTAAGCATGACAACCATCCTAAGTACAACCGTCCTAAGTACATGCCAGTTGCCAAATGTCTGAATTTTGATGTCATGACCTTTGGGATGGTGCCAGGATTATAAGTAGGGGAAATGGTCACAATTCACTTTTTCCAGTGCCGTTGTAACTTTGGACAGTCACTGAATGAATGGTTGTAAGTTGAGGACTTCCTGTATTTGGCCACCAACTCAAATAATTGGACTGGGGACAGCGTGTTATATTTTAATCAGGTTTAAAATATAACTTGCCCACTCAACTTGACCCAAGTCCCTGGGGAAAGAGCCAGAGGTGGAAAGTCTTTCTAAAGACCTGCTTCCTATATAACCACAGACCTGTGAGGTAGGATGGGTTGAGAAAGTGGGGTTGGTCTCAGTGGACTTCCACAGGACAAGAACCTGGGTCTCCCTGGTGCCATTCCCACTGCCATGGAGATGCCTTCTACCAGGTCTAGACTCCTTTGCCTCATTCCTCTCTGCAACCCAAGGTTCACCTACCTCTTAGGACATCCCCAAGTGTGAAAGTCTCCTGGAGAGGATCACGACCCTCCAACGATCTGTGTTGGATCTGGCAGGTCAGCTGAGACTTCACGTCTCCTCGCTCCAGCAGGATTTCCAGCGTGTTCTCCGCTTGGTACGAGGTGCTCTGCTTTTCATCAGAATTCATGATGCTGGTCTGGCCACCCGGTATTTTTTTCCCATCCTTCAACCAGCTGACTGTGATCTCTCGGGGAGAGAATCCCCCTGTGGAGCAGTTGAAGGAGGCCCGAGACCCCGCCGTGATTCTTCTTGTGGGGCCAAGAACCACAGGCTGGGATGGCATGGCTGAGGGAGGAAGTAGAGAGAGACATCAGTTGACGTTCCTCAGAGACAATACAGGAGGCCCCGAGATGGTTTGCGGTTGGGAAGACTCAACTTTGTGTCAGAGTTTGCAGCAGCAATCACATCCAGGAAGCACACACAGGTAACTGATTCAGCAGGATTCATTAACTTCTAATAATAATAACACATGTCATATATTACAATACCAAAAGCAAGTTTTCCAACATGGTAGAGAGGAGAGATCGTAAGTAGTACAGGCCAGGGCAGCAGAGAACAGTTGCAGTTCCAATTCAGAGCTCAGAGCCAGAGCTAAGCCATGCCCAGGCTCCTTGCTGTTTCAGCCCCCATTGGCTGACCTTGCTTCTAAGCCCCATTCATTAGCTGACCTTGTTACCATGTCTCTGCCAGTCATGAAATACACTGACACTTTGAACGTTGGATTTACTCCCATGTGTCTCATGGTTGACTGGGAACATCTCCCTCCATCCCCAGAAATCAAATGTAGAGGGCCACCTACCGATCACAGAGACCAGAGTGCCTTTCCCCGAAGCCAGCTCTCTCTCCAGGAACCCTGCCCTGAACTTCACACAATAGTAGGTCCCGGCATCTTCCAGACGGATGTTTTGGATGTTGATGCTGAAGTCCGTGCTGGATCCTGGGATGACCCTGACCCCCCTGTTGGAAGATCCTGATCTATCAATGTAAATGGGGGCCTGGTTTCTGTCCAGCCCTTTGTACCACCGCACGCCTCCGGGTACAGTTCCTCCAGTCAATGTACACTTTAGAGTGAGGTCCTCTCCAGCTTTCACCGATATGCTTTCCGGAAGTTGGGTTACCTCTACGTTCTGTCCTGTAACAACTGAAACAAAATAAAAGACACTTTTGTAATTGGGTTTCCTCTAAAAAGTGATCACCATTCTTCTGGGGAGAAAGGACCATTGGTGGTCCCCTTCGGACAGGAGAATTATTTGCATTTCCCGAAGGCCAGCCTTCTGGCTTATGATCTGACCATTTTTGAATGAGGGATAATTTATAAGGTGGGCGAGTTTTGCATTTTATTTGCTTTTATTCAACTTGTATCTTTTGAGGGTCTTTATCCATCTCAGATTATATTGCTTTCCAGTTTTTCTTTGTTTATGCTTAAGGGCAGGCCCGCAGGGTGCTTAAATCCAGCCCGTGGGACCAGCCTGGAAATATCAAAGCACTAGCCTGCTGGTGTCTCTGGCGGCTAAAATGGGCCGGGTGCAGCCCGCCCGCACCTCATTTTCACCATCAATGTCCTCCTGCAGCACTCCGCCAGCCGAAAATGGGCTGAAAATAGGCCAAAAATGGACCAAAAATGGGCAACAAATAGGTGAAAAACAGGCCAAAAAATGCCCCCCAAATGGGCTTGAAAAACAGTTAAAATTGAGCCTAAAATGGGTAGAAAATGGCTCTAAAATGGCTCTGAAAAATGGGTGAAAAATGGGCCCCAAACTGGTGGAAAATGACCCCAAAGTGGGCAGAAAACGGCCTGAAAAATGGGCCAAAAATGGGCCATGTGGCCCATTTTCGATTGGCAAACAGTTGCAGGAGGCCATAAAGGATGAAAACAAGATGTGTGTGTGTGTGTGTGTGTGTGTGTGTGCATGTGGGCCCCCCGCACCCCATTTTGGCTAGCAGGGTGCTGCAGGAGGCATCCATCCTGGCCCCCCTGCTGGTCCCCCCCATGCGAGCCTTCCCCGCAGAGGAAAACTACAATGCTGATCCAGCCCTCAAAGAAATCCCTCCTGAAGGGCATTAAGCCGTAAGTAACAGCTGATTGCGAATGAAGGCAAATATATGTGTCCCAGGATAACGTTGCAGGATACAATCTGGGTCAATCGTCAGCCAGCCATCAACACACTCCAACCAACATCTAAAATGAGATGAGCTGAGGTGGCTCAGTGGTTAGAGTGCTGAACTGCAGCTACTTCAGCTGACTGCTACTTCAGCAAATCAGCGGATCAAATCTCAGCCTTCCCTCCTTCCGAGGTGGGTAAAATGATTGTTGGAGGCAATATGCTATTTAGTATACTGTCGATTGTTGTAAGCTGCCCAGAGTCCTCGGAGAGTGGGCGGCATAGAAATATGATTAATAAAATAAATAATAAAATGAAATGAAAAAGCCACATACACTATAAATATCACACACAGAACAGCACACACTGCCAGAGAGAAGTTCCTTGAGGATCGGTTCCAGCATGAGTCCAAAAGCTCAGAAGACAAAGCCTCTGATCCCGGTGACCGACCCAGATCGGATCCTGCAATAACTGATTATCCTAGAGCTGTGATGGCAAACCTATGCACACGCTTACCAGAGGTGGCACACAGCACCCTCTCTGTGGGCACATGAGCTGTCGCCCCAGTCCAGCTCCACCATGCATGCAGTATGTGCCTCCCACCAGCCAGCTGGTCTTCGAGGTGTCTGCCACATATGTGTGGGGGGAGGGGCATGTCCGTGGGGCAGGTGCACATGCGTGGGGGATGTGCGGCATGCGGAGAGCGTACACACATGCACAAGGGGCAGGGAGCCGCAGGTGCATGGACGGGGTAGGAGTCATGCACACATTGCATTCTGGTGGTTTGGGCACATGCGAGCGCACCCGAACGCATCCGTGCATGCTTTGGGCACTCAGTCCGCAAAACGTTAGGTATCACTGTCCTAGAGTCTTGGGGACCCATAGCTCTCAGCCGCCATGGTAGTGGGACTGTCATCTGCTGGGAGATCAGTGGTCTTCCTTGGACAGTCAGTGACCACTGGGAGAACGGGTTAAGAGCTGTGGTGGCGCAATGGTTAGTATTTATTTATTTATTTATTTATTTATTTATTTATTTATTTATTTATTTATTTATTTATTTATTTATTTATTTATTTATTTATTTATTAGTTCGATTTATATGCCGCCCTTCTCTGGAGACTCAGGGTGGCTTACAATGCATTAAGTAATAGCCTTTGTACTTTTGTATATACCTGCTTAGTAGGCCTTTCGGCCCCCTCTAAGCGGTATTCTTTTTTATACAAAGTCAGCTTATTGCCCCCGCAATCCGGGTCCTCATTTTACCTACCTCGGAAAGATGGAAGGCTGAGTCAACCTCGAGCCTGGTGAGATTTGAAATCAGAGTAATTGCAGGCAGCTGGCAGCTAAGTGCTACTTTAACAGCACTTAGTCCACTGCGCCACCAGTACGCAATACTTACAGGCTAACTCTGCTGACTGCCTACTGCCAGCAGTTCGATCCTGACCAGCTCAAGGGCATACCTAGCAAAATGATGGATAGGGTATCATAATAACTGTCCTCCAGTACTTGTACTTTCCTGGCAAAAGAAGAAGTAGGCTTTGGACAGAGGAAAGCTACTAATGACCAGAGTTTTCTCTTGAAATGTCTAATTAAAACCTCAATATGGGGAAATCACTGTCTGCGGACTTTATAGACTTTATAGACTACAGAATTTAACACAGTAAAAGGAGAAATATTGTGGTGGAAATTGATTGCACCTAAAATGGAACCCAAAACTGAACAAAACCCTTGTTACAATCACTTGTCTGATTGTGGGGTCTGGGTCCACACAGCTGTGAAAAGCAGGATCCCTGGTCAGAAAGGGTGCGTACAGGTAGCCCTCAATTTATGGCGGCATTGAAAGAAATGACTTATGACCGTTTTTTACAGGTGGCACGCGGAGCCATATCGGTGGGCACTCGAGTGTTTCCCTCGTTAAGCTCCGGCACGCATGTGCATGCCAGCCAGCTGATTTTCGGGCCTTCTGGGCCCACCAGAAATCAGGAAACAGGCTATTTCCAGCTTTTAGAGGGCCTCCAGCAGGCTGCTTTCCCCAGGCTCCAGAGGCTTTCTAGATCCCACCGGAAATCAGCAAACAGACTGTTTCTGGCCTCCAGAGGGCCTCCCAGGGCGGTGGGGAAGGCCGTTTTCGCCCTGCCTAGGCTCTAAGAAAGCCTCTGGAGCCTGGGGAGGGCAAAAAAATGGGCCTACTGTGCCCACCATGCCATCGCATGCCAAAAGCGGGGGGAGTTCGGTGGTGTCACGTGGGCATGTGCAGGGGGATGGGGCACATTGAATTACGGGTATGGGCATGTGCGTGTGTGGACACCCCCCCCCCACTCCCCCGACTTTTGACATGTGACAGCAAAAAGGTTAGCCATCACTGGTATAGGGTTTCCTGTTTGAGCAGGGGGTTGGACTAGAAGACCTCCAAGATCCCTGGGACCAAAGGTTTATTCTTCCAAGCTTTCAGGCTTGGAAGACCATCCTCAAGGGAATTTTTGTCTCTCCAGAATGTGTGCACTGGGATGTTCTACATCAAGGGTGTCAAACTCAAGGCCCACGGGCTGAATCCTGTCCGCAGGTTGCTTAAAATTCTAGTGAATTTGGTTCCTTATGTTGTAAGTGGGATGTTCCTCCACTCTATATCTGGTAAGTTCAATGAATCGTATCTATTTATAGCGTGCCCGGCGTTTGTTTTAGGAACAATGTAATGCTAACGTTTCTCATTGCATACATCTTTATTTTCAGATGCCTTTTTTTAAAAAATGCCATTGGCATCTATGTTTTGTTGCTTAGATGGATTGAGCAATATTTCTACGAAAAAATTAACCTCGTTTCTTCCTCTTTCCCATGCTGTGATCTTCTCATCGTATAAACAGTTCTCAGTTCTCACCAACTTATTTGGAAGTTAGTCCAATACAGTGATGCACAGAATTCGGTAATTTTAAAAGGTTATAAAGATAATATAAGACAAAAATAGAAATTGGCCCATGCACTCTGATCGCTCATGTCAGGTGCAAGAAATCAGGAACCAGGATAGCATTCAAAAGTTTATTTCATGTTACCTATACCAGGAGTGTCAAGCTTGATTTATTGAGGACCACTTCAGGATTGTGTTAGACCTTGAGGATCGGATGAGCGTGGCCAGGGTGGGCGTGGCCAGCTCCTTCGTCACTTTTGTCGGGGACGCCTGTGGGGGCTGAGTGCTCTGCCAGCAAAAACGGGCTCCCAAGCTCTGTTTTCAGGTGCAACTGCCTCCTGCATCCCTCTGCCAATGAAAACGGAGCTCGGGAGGGCCCCTGTGGCCCTTGCAAGCTCTAGTTTTGGCTGCAATGGTCTCCTGCAACTCTCTGCCAATGAAAATGGAGCTCGTGGTGGGTGGCTTCTCCCACCGACAAGGTTAGCTAAAATGAGCAAAAACCTTTCACCGAAGTGTTGGAAACGTAAGGCAATGCCGGGGACTTTTTATCATATGTGGTGGAAATGCCCAAAAGCCAGAGATTTTTGGCACCAGATAAAACAATGGCTAGAAGAGATGTTAACGCAAAATGTAGTGTTAAAGCCAGAACTCTTTTTTTACTGGGTATTACAAAAGACAAATATTTTATTTTATTGATTGATTGATTGATTGATTCAATTTATAAACCACCCTTCTCCTTGCAGACTCAGGGTGGTGAACAGCCAAAATAAAACATGATATACAAACTTAAAACAATTTAAAAATATTAAATATTTTCAGCCGACAATTAAAACAGTCCAATTTAAGATCAGTGCCAATTTAAAACAGAGGATGGGATCAAGCCAGCGCAGCTAGATGAAACAAGTGGGTTTTAAGGGCCCGACGAAAAGTCCGGAGGTCTGATATCCTGCGTATCTCTGGGGGCAGGTCATTCCAGAGGGTGGGTGCCGCCACAGAGAAGGCTCTCCCCCTGGGGGTCGCCAGCCAACATTGTAACAAGGGAACAATATATCTAATGTTACATATTCTAATGGCAGCAAGATTGGCCTTCGTGCAAAAATGGAAAAATAAAGAGACCCCTCTCAGAAGAGGAGGTATTAAATAAGATATTGACTTGTGCTGAAATGGACAGGTTGACTCTGGAAGCCAAAGATAAAGAGTGAAATGGAATATGAAATATGGAATAAAATGTATCATTGGTTGGAGAGAAGGATTATTGATAAATTGAAAGTTTAGAAATTTCTATGCTAGTATTCTATGACAAATAGGAATGGAATTGGTATTGAAGTAATCGTCACAGACGAAAGAATGTATGTGTTTGAATTGTGATAGATTGTACATGCTTATATAGCGAAAAGGAGCTGTATTTGTTGTAAGGTAAAACTTGACGGAAATGTTCAAATCCGAAAAGTCACACCATGTCCAATGTTTTTAGCTGTATCATTAATAAATAAAATTAAATTTATTTATTTACAATAAATTAATTGTAAATAAATTGTAAATTTATTTATTTATCAATACAAGCAATTGCATGGTCACCTTAATCTATGGTGCACTGTTGCTCCCAGTTAATGGTTACACACAGATAAACAGGACAGATTTAGTAGTATATAGATATGTAGGTGTAAATGTTGATGCAGGTGCTGTTGGGAAAGATACAAAACAACTCATTTCAAAACCAGAACCCCAAATTTTAAAAAGGGGGGAGATAGAGTACTCCTGCCATGTGTTAAAAATACAGGTGGAAGCTAAATCAAAGCATGTTGGCTTTAGAGAAAATCATGCATGTTCTAGGCATGTTTTCTTTCCTCTCACAGGGTTAGAAATCAGAGTCACTGGTTAAACTTTTGAAAAGAGTCTTATGACACACTGAAGAATTCAAGGTTGACCAAGTAACTGCCCTAAATTACTAACAAATGGAGGATGAACAACATCTGTTGATGATCCTGCCTTCCTGTCTGTTCTCCCCTGCCTTGGCCACTGCTCATAATTCTCCTTTGACAAAGTTGTGTGATCCGGTCAGAAGGAAGACTTGGAAAAAAATGACTGGATGCAACATCTTGAAGTCCCCACCCCAAGGATCAGATCAAACCAGTGGTCCCAGTTGATCCCAGAACTCTAATATTCTTCCTCACTTGTTCCCCACATAACAACTTGGGGTGAAACCAATGACAGAAATCTTCTCCTCCCCCAAATTTAACATATGGGACTGGACTTTTCAGGGGAATTTGGTCATCACACTCTTCAGAAGAGCACAGCAAGCTTGAAGCAGCCTTCAGATTCCTCTTGCACTGGATTCTACTCTAGTTTTAAATCTGAAAATGGAAACTGCGCAATCTCAACTATCAAAACTCACCCAGATCCCACAGAAGAAGCAACAGCAGCAGCAGCAGCAGCTGAAGAGGACCAGGGATTCTCCTGAAGGACCTCAAGGCAGCCATGCCGATAGCAGCAGGAGAAACATCTGGGGTGACTTTGCGTCTTGCCCAACAGATCTTTCCTATAACAGAAGGAGCAAAAGAGGAACTCTTATTTCCTCCTTGTAAATTTGGACCATTTCCCGAGTTTGAGTTACTAAGGAAGTGACCAATATCCAGCCAAGGAGGTTCTAGGCATTCACAGGGGTCCCATTCTGTGGTTGATTGGGTGACTCCAGTGACTTGAAGGTTCGATCAAATGATGGTTGGACCTGGGTTTGGAATTAGTATTTAGTGTATGATGATTTATAGAAAGCCAAGAGTCTATTGTGTCGGAGACAGTAGATGTTTGGCAGCTGATGGGACTTGGAGGTGGACACCAAGGTATGTCCAAGTTGGTGATGTCACCATTGCCTGGGAACACCCAATGGGGGCTCCCCTCTCAGCCCCACATGGCTTCCCACCAAAGTGGTATCTATTTATCTACTTGCATTTTGATATGCTTTTGAACTTCTAGGTGAGCAGGAGCAGGAGCGAGTGGTGGGAGCTCATCCCATCACGGAGTATCTGGGTCCGGAACTTATATACCGCTTCCAAGTGATTCACAGCCCTAAGTAGTTTACAGAGTCAGCATGTTGACCTCGACAATCCAGGTCCTCATTTTACCGACCTCTGAAGGGTGGGAGGCTGAGTCAACCTTGAGCCGGTGAGGATCGAACTGCTGGCAGTCGGCAGAATTAGCTTGCAATATTTCATTTTAGCCAGTGCGCCACCACAGCTCGGAAGGAAGAAAGGGAGAAAGGGAGAAAGGGAGAAAGGGAGAAAGGGAGAAAAGGAGAAAGAGAGAAAGGGAAAAAGGGAGAAAAAGAGAAAAGGAGAAAGGGAGAAAGAGAGAAAGGGAGAAAGGAATAGCAATAGCACTTAGACTTATATACCGCTTCCAAGTGCTTCACAGCCCTCTCTAAGCAGTTTACAGAGTCAGCATGTTGACCCCAACAATACAGGCCCTCACTTTACTGACCTTGGAAGGCTGAGTCAACCTTGAGCCTGGTGAGATTCGAACTGCCAAATTGTAGGCAGCCAGCAGCCGGCAGAAGTACTGCCTTCTAACCACTGCGTCACTGTGAGTGGTAGGAACTATCTTAGTCCTATAGTTCATTGGTTGCAGGAAAAGATCTATAGACAGACAGATTCACCCACGTTTCCTGTTGTTTTTTGGGGTGTTTTTTTTTTAAAAAACTGATGGCTTCGTGATTCTAAAATTTATTATTTATTATTTCAATTTATATACCACCCTTCTCCCCGAGGGGGACTCATGGCTTAGGGCCTGGATACCTACGGGACCGCCTTCTGCCACCAAGAGCCTCCCACCAACCAACATGCTCCCACAGAGAGGGGCTCCTCAGGGTGCCGTCGGCTAAACAATGTAGGCTGGCGACCCCCAGGGGGAGAGCCTTTTCTGTGGGGGCACCTGCCCTCTGGAATGAACTACCCCCTGGGATATGTACAATTCCCGACCTCCGTACCTTCCGCAGGGCCCTAAAGGTCCTGCTATTTCAACAGGCTGGCCTGGCTGAATAAGAACTTGGATGGGATTTTAAATTTTAAAATGAGCCTGAGTAGCGTAGGGGAGTAATGCCTCCTACAAAGGCAGCATTTAAGATCCAGCTGCCTGCAATTACTTGCAAGTTCAATCCCAGGCAGGCTCAAGGTCGACTCAGCCTTCCATCCTTTATAAGGTAGGTAAATTGAGGACCCAGTTTGTTGGGGGCAATAAGCTGACTTTGTATAAAAATATAAATATACAAAAGTATGAAGGCTATTGCTTAACGCATTGTAAGCAGCCCTGAGTCTCCGGAGAAGGGCGGTATATAAATCAAATTAAAAAATAAAAATCTCCATTCCCTCCCCACTCCAGGAGAAGGAGGCCTGGTGGCTCAGCAGACTAAAAGCATTGTGATTAACACCAGCTGTCTGCAATTACTGTAACTTCGAATCTCACCAGGCTCAAGGTCGACTCAGCCTTCCATCCTTTATAAGGTGGGTAAATTGAGGACCCCATTTGTTGGGGGCAATAAGCTGACTTTGTATAAGTATAAATATACAAAAGTATGAAGGCTATTGCTTAACGCATTGTAAGCCGCCCTGAGTCTCCGGAGAAGGGCGGCATATAAATCAAATTTAAAAAAAAAATAATTGGGGGTTTTAATAGACAAGGCCAATTTGTTTAATTCTTTTAATTGGTTTTAATTTTTGTATGATTTTGTGTTTTATTATGGCTGTGCACCGCCCTGCAGTCCTTCGGGAGAAGGGCGGTATACAAATCTAATAAACTGAAAATGAAAATGGCAAGTGGGGAGCGGGAGGGAAATGATGAAATGTGGCCAGTATAAGGAAAGCCTGCAACTACCTTTTAGATTTCTGAAAATTTTGAACTGTAAGCATTTAAATTTCTTTTGAGGACTTTGACTTTGCTTTTCCCAAAGGTGCTTTTTCAAGAGGCAACTGAACTTTCTGTTTTTTTTTCTTTGAAGATGTCTCGTTTCTCATCCAAGATGCTTCTTCAGCCGAAATCTTCTTGCATAAGAAGCAAAAGCGCTAGAGTTGCCAGGGGTCCACTATTTGAGCGGACAGTCCACTTTTTTCACATTATGTTCACTATTTTTTTTCACAAAATAGTGGACATTTTTTTTATTCAAAAGCTTTATGATGAAATGGTACGTAATCTAAAGCTGTACAGTCTAAGAGAATAAGGATAGGAGAATCGTGTTTTGTCTTTTTTATCCTAGGTTAGAATGAGACAAAGATCGAATATCCATTGAACGCTAAGTTGTTTCAATCTAATTGATCGCAATAATCCTCCAACTTTAGAAGAAATGACGAACATCTGGTTATTATCACCATGGCGAGAAGAACTTCCACCCAGCACTCCCTTTGATGAAATTTCTGCCTTAGAAGAAGTTTATGTTCATCTGCAGGGCGATTCATCCCTTGATAAGTGGACGTACTTTTTCCAGAAAGAGCCAGCTCCGAGTTTACTGAAACTGTTCCAGTATTGTGCATCAATTCCGGTATCAAATGCAAACGTTGAACGAATTTTCAGCGTCATGGGAAATTATTTTACATGTTATTATAATATATTTGATGTTTTGAATTTTAAGTAAAGTTTTGAAGTGATTACTTTAATACATGTTAAAATGTTTCTAAGAAAATATATAATTTAATTGTAAATATTTTTTAAAATTTTTTACTAGTTAACCCCCCCGCCGCCTCCCCCCCTCCCCCGCTTGTCCGCTATTTTTTGGAAGCAGACCTGGCAATCCTAAAAGCTTCTTGGATGAGAAATGAAACGTCTTTGAAGAAAAACAAAGAAGTCCAGTTGCATCTTGAAAAAAGCACCTTTGGGACAACCGTGGCCCTGGGTGGCAGAGTATCTCTACAGACTTTCAGCTATGCAGTTTGGGATGAACATCCTTTGAATGATGTGGGAGTAGGAAAAATTACAGAGTACAGGAACCAGGTGCACCACTCAGGTGACCTTGAGGACACAGATAAATCTCCAGGTGGCCTCAATGTCTCTCTCAAAGGATGCAAATGTCGAGCTGTCTGCAAGGAATATAAATCCTTCCATTCCCCACCACCCAGTCAGAGCTGAAGAAGCTTCTTGGATGAGAAGCGAAATGTCTTCTAAGAAAAACCAGAAAATCCAGGTGCCCCTTGAAAAAAGCACCTTTGGGACAACCATGACTTGGATGACAGAGAATCTCCATAGATATTTGACTTTGCTTTCTTCTACTAACCAGGACAATCTTGAACTAAATGCACTCAAAACTGTAGAAATGGTGGTGGACTTCTCCTGTACTACCACCTCTTACAATACTAGACAACACACTATCAACAGTAGAGTCCTTCACATTTCTAGGTTCTATCATATCTCAAGACTTGAAACAGACACTTAACATCAAAAAAGTCATCAAAAAAGCTCAACAAAGAATGTTCTTCCTGCGCCAACTCAGGAAGCTCAAACTGGCCAAGGAGCTGCTGATCCAGTTCTACAGAGGAATGATGGAGTCTGTCATTTGCACCTCCATAACTGTCTGGTTTGGCTCTGCAACCCAACAAGACAGACACGGACTTCAGAGGATCATTAGAACTGCAGAAAAAACAAGGGCTACCAACCTGCCTTCCATTGAGGACCTATATACTGCATGAGTCAAAAAGAGGGCTGGGAAAATATCTACAGACCCCACACATCCTGGACATAAACTGGACATAAATGACACTATAGAGCATTGCCCCCCAGAACAATGAGAACAACTAGACACAAGGACAGTTTTTCCCTGAATGCCATCACTCTGCTAAACAACTCATTTCCTCAACACTGTCAAACTATTTACTAAGAATGTATTACTATTATTCTTTTCCTTACTAGTATCTATCTCTTCCCACTTATTATCATAACCACGTTTCTTTCAATTTATATTGTATTTATCTGTTTCCTAGTATGATTTGATAGCTTATTAGTAATCTTGACTATCACTAAGTGTTGTATCTTTTTATACTTCATGAATGTATTTTATTCTCCTTATGTACACTGAGAGCATATGCACCAAAGACAAATTCCTTGTGGGTCCAATCACACTTGGCCAATAAAAAATTGAATTCTATTCTATTCTATTCTATTCTATTCTATTCTATTCTATTCTATTCTATTCTATTCTATTCTATTCTACTCTACTCTACTCTACTCTACTCTACTCTACTCTACTCTACTCTATTTTGCATTCTCTGCTTTGCTCTGTTCTGCTCTATTCTATTTTGCATTCTCTGCTTTGCTCTGCTCTGCTCTTTTTGTATAAGACCCTTATAAGCAGTGATGTGATTCAAATAATTTAACAACCAGTTCTTCCTAATGACCGGCTGGGTAGGCGTAGCTGGATGTGTGTGTGTGTCATGTGTCTGTGTGGACATGGCCAACTTGACGTCACTCATACCAAGGTGGGGCAGCGCAGGCGGCAGAAGCAGTGGTGGTGATGGCCGGAGCCTTAGTGCAGGAGTGAAGCGCCCCTGTGCTTGCCTTTGCACAGCAGCAGCATTCTGCCCTCGTTGTGGTACATTTGAACTCAAGGCAGCCCTTGCCGCCAGCTGTTTTGGGCTTGGAGCAGTGACAT
The DNA here is from genome assembly GCA_030761175.1 of Masticophis lateralis. Classification (NCBI taxonomy): domain Eukaryota; kingdom Metazoa; phylum Chordata; class Lepidosauria; order Squamata; family Colubridae; genus Masticophis; species Masticophis lateralis. The sequence continues at coordinate 210,856,861 of JAUDYJ010000003.1, read as the reverse complement.
GGGTCAGGTCACCAGGGAGGCCATGTGGTGGCAGCAGTAAACATGGCAGACCGGTGTCTCAGGGCAGAGAGCAGGTCGCACATCTCCCCAAGCGACTGAGGCAGATGCAGCAGCACCAACAATGGCGGGAAGTAGCTGCTTGCCATTTCCTGCTGCATAAATCTTTTAAAAAACCTGATTGTTGGACAGCAAGATGCAGCAGGAAATGAGGCACTGGAGAATCAGACACGCTGCTTCTCTCCGCCACAGTATTTCCCAGACGTGGCTTATGGCTCCAAGCCCAAAGCGGTCCTGCACTAAGTCTCTGTCCATCGCCACCGCTGCTTCAGCTGCCTGCGCCGCTCCAACTTGCCGCAACAGCGCCATTACCTTGCTCCATCTGGTGAGGGCTGCACTACTCCTTGCATCACTTCTTGTACCAATACCTTATGACAGAGATTTCCAGCGCTACTTGGAGCGAATCTCTCTCTCCTGCCGTTGCCCTTATCTTCTCAGGCCAGGCGAGGGGTGACTGGGAGGGGAGGGTCAGCCAGTGGTGGAATCTGCCGGTTCGCTGAACTACCCAAAAAGTTAACAAACGGTTCAGCTGAACCGGTGTGAACTGGCTGAATCCCACCACTGCTTATAAGGGGTTATTTCAGAAAGTTTATTGTGGGATTTTTTAAAAAAAAACTTTCCGATTTTAACTGAAGTTGTTTAATCAGGAATCAACATCAGTCTTAAAACTTCCTGACTGTGTTGGGATATTTTGCTGTTTAACCACCAGAGGGAGTCAAAACCCAGAATATTGCTTGTAAGCCATTCACTTTTTTTTTTTTAAAAAAATTGATTTCTATGCTGCCCTTCTCCGGAGACTCAGGGCGGCTTACAATGCGTTAAGCAATAGCCTTCATACCTTTTGTATATTTATACAAAGTCAGCTTATTGCCCCCACAAACTGGGTCCTCAATTGACCTACCTTAGAAAGGATGGAAGGCTGAGTCAACCTTGAGCCTGGGGAGATTCGAACTAGCAGTAATTGCAGACAGCTGGGTTTTAATTACAATGCTTAGTTTGCTGAGAATCCAGGCTCCTGTAGAGCTCCTGTAGAGCTATCCAGAGTCCTGTAGACTTAATAGAATAAAAGTGTAGTGATGCTACTTAAACACAAGAGGAAGAAAAAGACCAAGCTATTTATTTATTTATTTATTTATTTATTTATTTATTTATTTATTTATTTATTTATTTATTTATTGGTTCGATTTATATGCCACCCTTCTCTGGAGACTCAGGGCGGCTTACAATGCATTAAGCAGAGTAAGCCTCACAAACAGTTCATAGTTTCATGACACTTAGAAGAAAATAGGAAAGGGGAATCTGGAACCCCTGGAAAATATTTTGGAGGAATAATGAAATTTAACTCTTCAAGTGATTCAGGTGAGGGAGCAAAAAGAGAAGAAAATATTATTAGGCTCTTAAAGTATCTTCCTTAGGAGATTCATCAACTTAATGGATAAGTCAAACAGATACAGTAAATGATAGAGTGGATTTTTTTCAGGGGTGAAATGCTCCTGGTTCAGACTGGATCGCCCGATCCAGTAGCGATGGCGGTGGGTGGTTCGGAGAACCGGTAGCAAAAATCCCTGCCCCCCTCCCCATGCCCAGCTGATCCATGCAGAGGCTTTTTTTTTATTTTTAAAAGCATTTTTTTTACAACCTCTTTAGCCAAAAAAATGTGAAAACCTCAGAAAACACACACATACACACATATGTAGGTCTTTGGTTATTCGGGTTTTCTCCCACATAAAATTGGAAATGTCTTGGCGATGTTTCGACGAAGTCTCATTTGTCATCTTCGGGCTGGTGTTTTCGGCTTCGTGCTTCTAGGAGCAATTTCATGCTTCTAGGAGCAAAGACCTACATACAAACACCCGCAAGAACTTCAGAAAACATATAGGTGTTTTCCCGCGTCATTAAAAGTCTTTTAGTTGAAATGCTTAAAATCCTGGCTAAAATCCCAGCTTAAGATCCTCCAAAATCTCAACAAAACACTTTGTAAGGTCTTTTGAAACTCTGGCTAAAATCCTAACCAACACTTTAAAAGTTTTCTTTTTGGAAACGTTTTGACAAGCTCTCTAACATGTCATCATCGGGCACCTACTTTCAGTTTAGAAGCTGTGGGTATGCTGCGAAATCGGAGTTGTCGCTTTTCTATGTTTTCTGCTGCTGACATATGCTGGTTACTGACCAGCAACTCTGTGTCCTGATTGGAGGGCAGCAGTTTTTTCCCCTGCTTCATTATCCTAGCTGCAGCCTGACTGCGTGTTAAAGTCCCAGCTTTCTTTGGTTCCCTATTACTAACTGTCAACTGCAATATTGCATGTGTCAAAAAGAGGGCTGGGAAATATTTAGACCCCTCGCATCCTGGACATAAACTGTTTCAACTCCTACCCTCAAAACGATGCTATAGAGCACTGCACACCAGAACAACTAGACACAAGGACAGTTTTTTCCCCAACGCCATCACTCTGCTAAACAACACATTCCCTCAACATTGTCAAACTATTCACTAAGTCTGCATTACTATTAATCTTCTCATCGTTCCCACCATGTTCTCATCATGTTCATGCAACACTCATATGCTATGACTTAGATAGAAGGGAGTGAACTGCCAATAATCTGCTAATAAATTAGATCAAGAATGCTAAATTTTTTGGCTCAATTAAAAGATTGGGAAGCAGAAAAAAAGTGACTTAGAAATATATAATCTATATACAGAATAAATTCTCAAGATGCCACAATAAGTTAAACTGTTTCCAACCAGGTTTTAATTGCAAAAATTCACATTAAAGCTGATTATAAATCCTTCGTGTCCTATCTGCAGTCTGTCATTTTTAAGGCTCCTTTGTGATCTCTAGAACATTTAGTTAATTAATCATGCCTGCATTGTTCTTTTCTCGTCTGGAACACACAGTTTATGGAAAGCAAAATCACTCAGCATAAAATACTCTTTAAAAAGGCTGTGTCAGCCTCCGCCTTTCCCTGATTTGGCTGTCATAGAAATGGAGGGAGGGGGGTTTAGGTAGCTGGGCTATGGATGAATCTAAGAAACGAAACCAATTCCTAAGCTGTTATCAGGCCAACGGACACTGCATTCCTGGATGCTGACACGGCCAGACGTGTGCTCCCACCTGACCTCTGGGAGACCTTTGGATTGGATGATTTATGGTGGACAGTGGGAGGGGATGCTTTCTATATGTAACTTTCGCGCTTTTTGCCTCAGAATCCTGCTTTCCATGGTTGCGTTCATTTCATATCTAGTAAAAGTACCATACTTTAATATATGATGAAGTCTGGGTTTTCCTTTCCTGGATACTGATGGAAGCATAGCCGACAGCCTGTTTACTTCAACAAAGTAATGACTAATAACAAAGGATGACTACTTCAGCTTCAACCACAGCAATACAGGAGCACACAATAGATACAAACTTCAGGTAAACCACACCAAATCTGATTGCAGGAAATACAACTTCAACAACAGAGTGGTCAATGCCTGGAATGCACTACCTGACTCTGTGGTTTCTTCCCCAAACCCCCAAGACTTTTACCTTAAACTGTCTACTGTTGATCTCACCCCATTCCTAAGAGGTCTGTAAGGGGTGTGCATAAGTGCACCAGCGTGCCTACTGTCCCCGTCCTAATGTCCCCTTTTATTCATATCCATTTCATATATTAATAACTATGTTTATACCTATATCTGTTATCTAAAATGTGCTTGACTAAATAAATAAATACATAAATAAATACTTCTCTTTCTTTCCCCCATCCCACTCCTATCACCAAAAGTTCCAAGGGATCCTTTAGTACACTTCGAAAGATAAAGAAAACAAGTTTGAGATGGTCACTTTGAATCTAAACTGAAAACTGATAATGTGGACATAATCGTCCTGAAGGAAATCCCTATTAGAATGCCTTTCTCTTTTGAGAAAGAGAAAGGCGTTCCTTACAGATACTTTGAAGCAGAGAAAGATTTCATTTCATTGGAACAAACTTGAAAAAGTGAATTTTATCTATTGAGAACAAAGATTTAGACTGAACTCTATAGAAAAAAAAAAAGCTAAGGAAGCAAAACCCTTAAGGTTAAACAAGAAATGATGGGTACCTGCAAGCAACTGGATTTGCATCAAGTTAGCAATACTGCTATTTGTGCAAAAATGGAAAGATATATTAATTCCAAAATGGAAGAATGGCTGGAAAAACTGACGGAACTAGCAGAAATGGCCAAATTAATTGCTTTAATAATCATAATAAAATACATCCAATTGTGTTTCTACTTGGAAGCTGCTTCTAAAGTTTTGTGCTGAAGGCAGAAAACTGAAATTCTGCCTTTGGAATTTGCTGGTTAGATAATTTTGTTGTTCTAGAAAGAGCTGGTATATTCTAAGTATGCAAAAGTAAAAAATAAATGAAGCTGTCTATTTATTGCTTTTATTCTGCTGCACTAAAAAGAATTGGAAATGGCTTTTTTCTCTTTTTTTTACTCCACCATTCTCTCTTCCCCTTCTCTCTCTTTCTTTAGTTTTACTTGTATATATTGCTTTGATAATTTCAATAAAAATTATACAGATAATTTTTTTTAAAAAATGAAATGATAGCAACAGGACCACTGGACCCAGTTCTTAGTTATGTAGAAAGTTAGCACCCCACCTCTTCTAGACATATTTAAAAAGACAGAATATTATATCCCCCCTAAAAGAGAAATGGAAAGCTTAAGGCAGACATAAACTCAGTCCCAGCTCCCTGCTCCCAAAGAGATATTTGGTGCCCATTGAGAAAGACTGGGCCAACCTATCTACAAGACAAAAGACTTTCAGCCCCAAGATGATGGGATTAGTCCTCATTCAAGATCCAAACCAGGGTAATAGGAACTGCCCAACAGCCTTTCAGAACACAAGCCTCTTCATTGCATCATCCAGCAAGCTTCAACCAAGCTTGACTCAGAAAACCTACAAGGTCAGCTATGACCCCTGCATGGCCCCATGGGAGAATGACTACAGCCAGTAGAATACATGCCCTTGCCATAGGAACAGGAAGCTCAAGGGCAAGGCCCAAAAGAGGGTATAAATAACCCTCACTCTCCATGCCATGTGTTCAGCTGCACCAGGACCATGTGCTTGTTGGTTCTGCTTAATTAAACCATCTTTCCAATCAGCCTCCATGTTTCCGGTGTCTTTGTCTCCACTTGGAACTGAACCAGATGGAGATGTCTTCCAACAGTTATTTGTGTTCCATTTTTGCAGACATACAGAAACCAATATGAGATAGACAATTAAATCAAATAAGTACGGCAAAATATTTGAAAGCGACAATGTATCTTTCTTTGTACCCATTATGCAAATTATAGAATGACATAATTCTTGGAAAATGATCTCTGTACAAATAATATACACTAGTATTAAACATAGAGATTTAATATTTATATCACTTCTTCATACTTCAAAAGCATGTCTAAACGCCTGAATTACATGGGTTTTTAAAAAAAATATTTGTTCTATTGTAACTCTGCAAGCAAATAAATATTATTTTATTAGTTTTTACTAAATGTTATAAATTAATATTAATGCAACAACAACAACAACAACCCTGTAGTGATGCTATTTAACCATAAGAAAGAGCCAAGGCAAAGGTGGGATTAATCCGGTTTGCACTGGTTCAGGAGAGCCGTTTGTTAACTTTCTGAGCAGTTCAGCAAATCTGTTTGCTGCATGCAAATAAATAACTGTATGTTGTATTATTTTATTTGCTTTTACTAAATTTTATACATTAATATTTATGTAAAAAAAACCCTGCAGTGATGCTATTTAACCATAAGAAGGAGCCAAGGACTAAAACATTGTTTGTAAGTTAGCCATTTAATAGAATAAGCCTTACAATACCTACCGGCAGTGTTGTGATAGTTTCTAAATCATCACACATGGATAGTAGAAAAATACAAGAAAGTAAAGATTCAGGGAGAAGCATATCTGCAATCCAGAATTATTTGCTCCTTAATCACTTCTGTAAGCAAATGCTTTTTATTTTTCTTTCCTTCCTAATCATTTCAATGCATGTCCAAAAGAACAATTTCTTCAGCTTTCTTTCTTTCTTTCTTTCTTTCTTTCTTTCTTTCTTTCTTTCTTTCTTTCTTTCTTTCTTTCTTTCTTTCTTTCTTTCATAAAGAATCAGCATTTACATTTTAAGGAAAATTCGATTAAGTCCCAGACATGGCAAAACAAAGCAAGGTTATTTTTCTTTTTAATCTCCGTAATAATTTCACAGGCTTATGTAACTTTAACCATTTGGGAGAGTGAAGCGCTCATGATACAAGCATTTTAATAATATTATTATTGATTCCTTAATCGGTTCCTTTCTCATCCTGAAAATCTGTGGGGAACAGGAGCCCCTAACTTGAAGTTCCAGACGGTCTCACTTCCTGGGATGTTCCTGAACGAGATTTTGTCCTCTTGCATCCGAACACTTTGATTAGGAAAAGACAAGAGATGAAAAGAAGGATGGTTACTCGGCTCAGGAAAAGCGCAATGCAGAGAAAAATGATGGATTGTTCCTGGGAGTCTGGGGAGAAAAGACAGTGGTTTAACTAAATAGAATAACAAAGTTGGAAGGGACCAACCCACTGCCCAAGCAGGAAACCCTATAGCAGTGATGGCTAACCTTTTTGGCATCACATGCCAAAAGAGGGGGGGGTCGCACGCATGTGTGCCCACACCCATAATCCAATGCACCCCGCTCCCCCACGTGCAACCCCCCCTGCGCTTCCCCCACTTGGTACTCAATGGCCCAGTAGGCCCATTTTTCACCCTCCCCAGGCTACAGAGCCTTTCTAGGAGCCTTCCCTAGCTCCCCGGAGGCTCTCCAGATGCCAGAAACAGCCTGTTTCCTGATTTCCAGTGGGCCCAGAAGGTCCAAAAATCAGCTGGCCGGCGTGTGCATGCACACCAGAGATGAGCGAGGGCAACCTCGCGTGCCCATTGATATGAATCCATGTGCCATCTTTGGCATGCATGCCATAGGTTCGTCATCACAGCCCTATACCATTGCGGACAAATAGTTGGCCAGTTTCTTCTTAAAAACCTCCAGTGATGGAGCATCCACAACTTCTGGTGGCAAACTGTTCCACTGGTTAATTGTCCTCACTGTTATTAAGTTTAAGTTAAGTTTATTAATTTTTTATACCACCCTTCTCCCAAAGGACTCAGGGCAGTGTACAGCCATCATAACACAATATAGCATACAAAATTTAAAAACAATTTAAAACAGATTAAATATTTAGGCCGTTAAATTAAAACCCATAAGTTTAAAAACACCCCATCCCAAATTCTTGTTAAGCCAGTCCAGCCTGTTGGAATAGCAGAGTCTTAAGGGCACGGCGAAAGGTACGCAGGTCGGGAATCATACGGGGGCAGTTCATTCCAGAGGGTGGGTGCCCCCCAGGGCTGGATTTTCCTATAGGCTAACTAGGCCTAGGGCCTCAAGATCAAGAGGGGCCTACATTCAAATTGTTAGCAAAATTAAAATTACACTATTTTAAAAACAGTGAACACTAAAACACTGAACCGAAAAAAATGGGAGGTGAAAGGGCCTCATAAGTGGAATAGCCTAGGGCCTCTTTTCATCTAAATCCAGCCCTGGTGCCCCCACAGAGAAGGCTCTCCCCCTGGGGGTCACCAGTCTACATTGTTTAACTGATGGCACCCTGAGGAGACCCTCCCTGTTAGGAAGGTTCTCCTTAATTCTTCGTGTCCTGCCTTCTTCTTGTCCTGCCTTCTGGTGCTTTGGAAAGGAGGTTGACCCCCACTCCCACCCCTCTGACACCCTCAGTGCACTGCCAGCGAAAACAGGCTCCCAAGCTCCATTTTCAGCTGAGACAGCCTCCTGCAACCCTCTGCCAGCAAAAATGGAGCCCAGAAAGGCAGCGCACAGTCCTCCTGAGCTCCACTTTCACTGGCAGAGGCAGTGGGCCAGTCCTTCACTGTTTCCAGGGTGGCCCCATGGGCCAGAGCTAAGGACCCTGCAGGGCGGATGGGACTCACGGGCCTTGAGTTTGACACCCTGTTCAGAGGTGGTATTCAGCAGGTTCTGACCAGTTCTGGAGAACCAGTAGCAGAAATTTTGAGTAGGTTGGAGAACCGGTAAATACCACCTCTGACTGGCCACTCCCCCAAATATTCTCTGCTTCCCGAGTCCCAGCTGATCGAGAGGAAATGAGGATTTTGCAGTATCCTTCCACTGCAATGGCCACCAAGCCATGCCCACCAAGCCACACTCACAGAACCGGTAGTAAAAAAAAAAAAAAGAATCCTACCACTGCCCCTGTTTTATTCACTAGACTTACACAATTCATTAATTCATTCATTCGTAGGATTGAAAAATACGCATAAATCCTACGAAAAAGTAAGAAAATAGATATTGTACCTTTACAGGGAGGATACATGAGATGTGGGTGTGGCTTACTGATGAAGGCTAACAAGCCAGAAATAGATCTATATAAGTCTCCCAATGGGCAGCATAGGGCCTGCTGGCTGCCAGAAGAAAAAAAGATCAGAAACTAGAGGATGTGACTTCACTGAACTAGGGCTGCAGAAAAATCTTGGTTTACGTAGGAAAAACCTGGCTAAAGAAAAATACATATATATCCTACGAAAAAGTAAGAAAACAAATACTGTACCTTTACAGGAGGATACATGAGATGTGGGTATGTAACTGATGAAGGCTAACGAGCCAGAAATAGATCTATATAAGTCTCCCAATGGGCAGCATAGGGCCTGCTGGCTGCCAGAAGAAAAAAAGATCAGAAACTAGAGGATGTGACTTCACTGAACTAGGGCTGCAGAAAAATCTTGGTTTACGTAGGAAAAACCTGGCTAAAGAAAAATACATATATATCCTACGAAAAAGTAAGAAAACAAATACTGTACCTTTACAGGAGGATACATGAGATGTGGGTATGTAACTGATGAAGGCTAACGAGCCAGAAATAGATCTATATAAGTCTCCCAATGGGCAGCATAAGGCCTGCTGGCTGCCAAAAGAAAAAAAGCCCAGAAACTAGTGAATGTAACTTCACTGAACTAGGGCTGCAGAAAAATCTTGGTTTACGTAGGAAAAACCTGGCTAAAGCAATGTATGTATGTATGTATGTATGTATGGATGGATGGATGGATGGATGGATATGCTTTCTTCTCTTATCGTAGGTTTTTGTATGTTTTTTTTCTTCAACTGGGTATTTTCCTACGTAAACCAAGTTTCTCAGATTGCAGCCATAGCTCAGTGAAATCACATCCACTATCCTAGGCTTCTTCAGACAGCAAATAGGCAGCAAAATGCTTGTTTGCTGTCTGAAAAAGCCTAAGATAGTGGATGTGATTTCACTACTCCACCATTCTCTCTTCCCCTTCTCTCTCTTTCTTTAGTTTTACTTTTATTTTATACTTTGATAATTTCAATAAAAATTATACAGATTTTTTTTTTTTAAAAAAATGAAATGATGGCAACAGGACCACCGGTCCCAGTTCTTAGTTACGTAGAAAGTTAGCACCCCATCCCTTCAAGAAGAATGAAATATTTTGAGACATATTTAAAAAGACAGAATATTATATTCCCTCTAAAAGAGAAATGGAAAGCTTAAGGAAGGCATAAATTCAGTCCCAGCTCCCTGCCCACAAACAGATATTTGGTGTCCATTAAGAAGATGCTGCTCAGAGCTACCGGTTTATCAGAACCGGTTTAAACCAGCAGCAACCCATCTCTGGGTACAACAATTCACTTAGCAGCTGTGGCAAGAAAGGTCGTAAAAATGAAGCAACACTCAATTAAACATGTTTCACTTAACATCAGAAAACATGGGCTCAATGTTGGTCGTAAGTCGAGGACGACCTATACTGATGCCTAATTTCCTATAGTGTAAAACAAATCTGGAAAAAATAACAACAACCCTGCAGGTTATAAGTCAATAAAACCTCAGAAGGAAAAGTTTAGAGAGTCCACTTACTTTCTGATGTTTTAAGTGGCCTCGTAATGAAGAGTGGGGTGGTTTTACTGGCCAGAGGCTGGGAGTCCCGTAGGACAAGGCAACTGAAGGTGGAGGAGTTCCTGTCTTCAGTGGCCAACACCTCCAGGTAGCTCTTGACTGAAAAGGTCCCATCAGGATTTGAAATTTTCGAGGAAACCATTCCTCTTCTCCTTGTGTCATTATTGGCAAACAACTCCACTTTTGCATCGTTTGGATAAAAACTTTCTGCATCGCAAGTGACCATCACTCTGGCGTTCAGCTGGATGGAGGACAGTGGAATGGTCTCAATATGCACCTTGGGAAGAACTGAGCAAAGAAAGCAAAAGATAATCAGTCAGAAGAGCTTCAGATTCATGGTTCCTGCATGCAGAAGATGGTAGAAGACCAACTGATTCTTCTCTCCCATTGCGGCATTGAGAAAGCCAGTAGGTTCTCAGAATGCAACCTGGGTGTGTAAAATCCAGAGCCTGGTGGCAGGAAACCCAAGATCAGAACTGAACTCTGTTAAAAAGGAAAGGAATAAGGAACCCCATCCAATGTTCAGCCAATCTCTGTCCTCATTTGTTCATGTCAGGTGTGCTTGTTAGATTCCTATCCTGCCATTCCTATTGTTGGGAGAAATCTCCATCTGGTTCAGTTCCAGGCCAGGAGAAAGACTCTGGAAACATGGAGGCTGATTGGAAGGTTGGTTTAATGATGAAGCAGAACCACCAAACACATCATTCTGGGAAGCTGACCACATGGAGTTTAGCGAGGGGGCGTATTTATACCTTCTCTTGGGCTTTGCACTTGAGCTTCCTATTCCTGTGCAAGAACATGTGTTCTATTGGCTGTTGTAGCTAACTTTGTGGGTTGTCTGAGTCCCAGGTTTGGTTGAAGCTTGGACTGCTGCTGCAATGTCCTTAGGAGATTGTGCAATGTGATGAGCTCTGCGGCTAAATGGGTTAATCCTATTATGTCCCGTGGGGGTCATGTCTTAATCTCATCACCCTGAAGCTGGAAGTCTTTTGTCTTGTAGATAGGTTGGCCCAGTCTTTCTTTCTTTCTTTTTTTTTGAAAACAAACCTTTATTAAGACTTTAAAAAGAAAACATTTAAAATATACAAATTTCTTAGTCAAACAAAAAAACGAAAAAACAAAAGACAAATTTACATATACTATACTCAACTTCACATGTTGACTAATTTCTATCTTTTTTATATACATATACATATATACATACACACAGTAATTTATTCCTACTATATCCATCTGACAGTGCTGTTTTTAATTGCGTTAATTTCTTCTAGATTCCATCTTTACTCATTTTCCCCTTCCTTTGATTTGTCCACTGGTACCATTTATTCCATATTATATAATAATTTGAGTCCTCCTTATCTTTTAGTTGTAAAGTTAATTTGTCCATTTCTGTGCATGAAAATATTTTCTGTATTACTTCCTGTTCTGTTGGCAAGTGATCACTTTTCCACAATTGCGCTAACGATAACCTAGCTGCTGTGATTATATGTAAAATTAAATACTTGATATCTTTTCTAATATTCCCTTTAAGGAATATTTAATATTTATACATATTTAATATTTAATATTTAAGGAATATTTAAGGCCCAGTCTTTCTTAAAGGGCACCAAATATCTGCTGTGAGGCAGGTAGCTGCTTTCTGTTTTTAAAACACGTTTCTTCTTTTATCATCCAGGGAAATATAATATATTTTGCCTTTTTAACATTCCTCAAAACATTTCATTCTTCTAGGAAAGGGGTGGGTGCTAACTTTCTACACTTTGGATGTCAGCTTCTCACCCACCTTCTTTCGATGACATATATTTGGCCACCCAACTCAAATCATGTGACTCTGGGCAGCGTGTAAAATCACTGAGCAAAAAAATACAAAGGAAAAAACAGAGCACATCACTAAAGCAACATGAAACAATTCTTGGACAATCAGGATTTTATATATATAATATACATGAAGGTACAGACCACATAACTTCCTCCCTCTTTGCAACCCAAGATTCACCTACCTCTTAGGACATCACCAAGTCGGAAGTTCTCCGAAAACGTCTCAGATGAGTTGTGATGGATCTGGCAGCTCAGCTGTGACTTCACATCTCCTTGCCCAAGCAGGATTTCCACACTGCTTGTCCCACGGTACATCCTTTTCCCCCCTAATTCAGTAGGCGAGATTTTGGTCTGGTTAGGCTGTATCCTTTTCCTATCCTTGAACCAAGTGACTTGGATATCTTCGGAAGATTTAATTGCAGAGCATTGAAAAGAGGCCCAAGATCCTGCTCTGATTCTGCCTTGGGGGCCACGAATCTGAGGCTGGGTTAGTTCGACTAAGGGAGAAAGTAGAGAGACATCAATTGACGTTCCTCAGAAACAACACCGGAGCCTCCAAGAGTCTTTTTGGTCACAGAGACCCAGCTTCCAAACATGGGATTTACTTCAGGGGTGAAATGCTCCCGGTTCGGACCGGATCACCCGATCCGGTAGCGATGGAGGCGGGTGGTTCGGAGAACCGGTAGCAAAAATCCCTGCCCGTGCCCAGCTAAGCCGCACACTCATCAGAGGCTTTTTCTTTTAATTTTTAAAAGCATTTTTTCTACAACCTCTTCGGCTGAAAAAATGCCTTTAAAAGTAAAAAAAAAAAAAGCCTCTGATGATCGCACTGCTCAGCTGGGATCGTCAAAGGGATCGTCAGCTGAGGATCCCAGCTGAGTTGCCTGATCGGCAGAGGCTTTTTTTCTTTTAAATGCCTCTGATGATCCAAGCTGAGTTGCCTGATCGGCAGAGGCTTTTTTTCTTTTAAATGCCTCTCATGACCCAAACTGAATTGCCTGATCGGCAGAGGCTTTTTTTCTTTTAAAAGGCTCTGATGATCCAAGCTGAGTTGTCTAATCAGCAGAAGCTTTTTTTCTTTTAAATGCCTCTGACGATCCAAGCTGAGTTGCCTGATCGGCAGAGGCTTTTTTTCTTTTAAGAGCCTCTGACGATCCAAGCTGAGTTGCCTAATCAGCAGAGGCTTTTTTTCTTTTAAAAGCCTCTGATGATCCAAGCTGAGTTGCCTGATCGGCAGAAGCTTTTTTTCTTTTAAATGCCTCTGACGATCCAAGCTGAGTTGCTTAATCAGCAGAGGCTTTTTTTCTTTAAATGCCTCTGACAATCCAAGTTGAGTTGCCTGATCGCAGGTGCTCCATCACTGGAGGTTTTTAAGAAGAGACTAGACCAGGGGTCAGCAACCTGCAGCTCTGGAGCCGCATGTGGCTCTTTCACCCCTCGGCTGCAGCTCCCTGTCCCTCAAAATATGCATCACAAACGCCAATCTGCGACACCCAACGGCACACAATTTATTGTGCTTTTCAACCCCCGGTAGACCAGCCATGGATAAATCCAAGAAAAGAGAAGTTTCAGAAGAAAACAGAACATTTAATTCAACTACATAGGCCAGTTTTGTGGCTGCTCAAGAAATAGTCAGGCACGGGAAGGATTTTGTGGCTCCCGATATTTTCTTTTCTGTGGGAAACAGGTCAAATGGCTCTTTGAGTGTTTAAGTTTGCAGACCCCTGGACTAGACGGTCACTTATCTGAAATGGTATAGGATCTCCTGCTGGACTAGAAGATTTTCAAGATCCCTTCCAGCTCATTCGTTCTATTCAAAGCTCCTCCTTTATCACTGTAAATTGGGGTGGGTGGGTAGCTTCTCTCCTGGTCTTGGTACCATCACATGCCCCCCCCCCACCCAGCAGATTTGCCCCAGACAATGCATACTTTAGAGTGAGGTTCCTTCTGGCTGGCATTGGTATGATTATTCCAGAAGTTCTGTTACCTTCACATTTATTTTCTTGGAGAACCGAATTTGAAGATAACGCAATGTTTGGACTCCATGTTGGTGATAGCCAGAAAGAACCTCACTCTATGCTTAATGTCTATGGAGATTCTCAGCCATCCAGGACAGGATCAACAGTAGAGACCTTCAAATTTTTAGGTTCTACCATATCTCACGACCTAAAATGGACAGCTGACATCAAAAACGTCATCAAAAAAACACAACAAAGAATGTTCTTTCTGCACCAATTCAGGAAGCTCAAATTGCCCAAGGAGCTGCTGATCCAGTTCTACAGAGGAATGATGGAGTCTGTCATCTGCACCTCCATAACTGTCTGGTTTGGCTCTGCAACCCAACAAGACAGACACAGACTTCAGAGGATAATTAGAACTGCAGAAAAAACAATGGCTACCAACCTGCCTTCCATGGAGGACCTGTCTGCTGCACGAGTCAAAAAGAGAGCTGGGAAAATATCTACAGACCCCTCGCATCCTGGACATAAACTGTTTCAACTCCTACCTTCAAAAGGACGCTATAGAGCACTGCACACCAGAACAACTAGACACAAGGACAGTTTTTTCCCCAACGCCATCACTCTGCTAAGCAACTCATTCCCACAACACTATCAAACTATTCACTAAGTCTGCACTACTATTAATCTTCTCATCGTTCCTATTACCCATCTCCTCCTCCTTACTGTATGACTGTAAACCTGTTGCTGATATCCTTAAGATTTATGTTGACTGTTTCCTTATGACTTTCATTAAGTGCTGTGCCTTATGATTCTTGAAGAATGCATCTTTTCTTTTATGTGCACCGAGAGCGTATGCACCAAGACAAATTCCTTGTGTGTCCAATCATACGGCCAATAAAGTATTCATTCTATTCTATGGTTGTCCCAAGGGTGGTTTTTCAAGAGGCAACTAGACTTTCTGGTTTTTCCTTTGAAAAATACTCTGTACTGTACAAAGACACCGTACACTGACTATAGAAAGTTTACCCCTTTTCTTGAGAACTATTGGTCATGTCTCTTTGGATAATTCCTTACAGTGCAAAAAGAATTAACCAATGGAACAGCTTGTCTCCAGGACTTATGGAGTCTTCATCACTGTAAGTTTCTAAGAAAAAATTGGAGAACCATTTTTGACATGGATATGAAGATTCCTGTCTTTGGCAGGATTGGATTAGAAGACCTCCAAGGTCCCTTCCCTTCCAGATGTTGGAATCTATCAGAGGTTGAAGGTGTCCATACCTCAAGGACCAGATCAAACCAGGTAGCCCCAGTTGATCTCCAGAACTTCAGAGCTCTGATGATCTTCCTCAACTTGGTCATGTAGCTACTCAGGGGGGGGGGGGGGGGGAAGCAATGGAAGAAACCTTCTCCTCCCCAAACCTAACATCTGGCACTGGCCTTTGCTGTGGAATCATCTCAATGTTGAGAAAAGCCCATCAGGTTTGAAGCAATCTTATAATATTCACCTTGCACTGGATTTTATTCCAGTAGCAAATCTGAGGATGGAATCTCAACTGCCAACACTCACCCAGATCTTGCAGAAGGAGGAGCAGCAGCAGCTGAAGAGGACCACAGATTATCTTGAAGGACCCCAAGGCAGCCATGGCTGATAGCAGCAGAAGAGTCATCTGAGGTTACTTTGGGTCTTGCCCAACAGATCTTTCCTCCGGAGGGAGGAGCAAAAGAGGAACTCCCATTTCCTTTTCGTAAAGTTGGACCAACATGTCAAGTTTGAAATTTCTGGGTAAGTGACGGCATCGAGCTAATGATGTCAGAGAAGTTCTGTTTGTTTACTCAGGAGCAATAAAAAACATCTCTAAATCAGCAATATTCAATGACTAGCCTTCCTGTCACCCCAAAAGTTAAAAAGTTAGACTTTACTGCAAGGTCCAGTTGAAGCTTTGGTTACATCCTGGAACCAGTAGATTGCCAAGGCTTTGGATTTATGATTGTGTCTCTGTTGCTTCTCTTATATATATATATATGTAGGTCTTTGGTTATTCGGGTCTATATATATATGTAGGTCTTTGGTTATTCGGGTCTTCTCCCGTGTAAAATTGGAAGTGTCTTGGCAACGTTTCGACGAAGTCTCATTCGTCATCTTCAGGCTGGTGTTCTCGGCTTCGTGCTTCCAGGACTTCGTTGAAACGTCGCCAAGACACTTCCAATTTTACGCGGGAGAAGACCCGAATAACCAAAGACCTACATACAAACACCTGCGAAAACCTCAGAAAACAAATATATTATTTTATTTATAGTTTTTAACATATAGAAGTACTTAGTGAATAGTATATTGTCTGGGTTAATTTACTTTATACAAAATACTAATAACAATAATACTACTATTTAGATATAGAATAGAATAGAATAGAATAGAATAGAATAGAATAGAATAGAATAGAATAGAACAGAACAGAACAGAACAGAACAGAACAGAACAGAACAGAACAGAACAGAACAGAACAGAATAGAATAGAATAGAATAGAATAACCAAGTTGGAAGGGACCTTGGAGGTCTTCTACTCCAACCCCCTGCTTAGGCAGAAAACCCTACATCACTTCAGACAAATGGTTATCCAACATCTTCTTAAAAATTTCCAGTGTTGGAGCATTCACAACTTCTGCAGGCAAGTTGTCCACTGATTCATTGTTCTCACTGTCAGGAAATTTCTCCTTAGTTCCAAGTTGCTTCTCTCCTTGATTAGTTTCCACCTGTTGCTTCTTGTCCTGCCTTCAGGTGCTTTGGAGAATAGCTTGACTCCCTCTTCTTTGTGGCCAACCTCTGAGATATTGGAAGACTGCTCTCATGTCTCCCCTAGTCCTTCTTTTCATCAAACTAGACATACCCAGTTCCTGCAACTGTTCTTCATATGTTTTAGCCTCCAGTCCCCCAATCATCTGTTATATATAATAATAATCTTTCAACTTCTAGGCTATGCATAGACCAGCCATTTTTTTGGCCATGCCCCACCTAAGCATCTCCAAAATCCTGAGTCCCCCCTCCCTCACTTCCCGGTAACATAATTCTTACCATTCAAAAAGTGAACTCCTACTCACGCACAGGAAGTCTAAAAGACCTTTAACTTGGTTTATACAAGATTCCAAAGAACATGGCATCCCCTGAAAGAGAAAAATAAAAGAACGAAAGACAGTAGAAATACTGAGGAACTTACAAAATAATAGTAGGATGGGATATGAAAAAACAGGAAAGAAAATTTCAAAACATATAATAGAGAACTGAGATGCATAAATATAAAACAATTTTAATGAAAGCTTTTTCTGTAATACATTGATCATATTACTGTATTTTCCTGCGTATAAGACTACTTTCTAACACACAAAAATCTTCTCAAAAGTCAGGGGTTGTCTTATACACCGGGTCTCATTCTCCTGTAACCAGGCAGACCAGCCCATAAGGCTCTGACAAGCCTTAAATGGCTCTGAGGAGGGTCGTCTTATACACCCAGTCGTCTTATACGCCGGAAAATACGGTAAATCAGAGGTGAAATCCAGCAGGTTCTGACAGGTTCTGGAGAACCGGTAGCAGAAATTTTGAGTAGTTTGGAAAACTGGCAAATACCACCTCTGGCCGGCCACAGAGTGGGGTGGGAATGGAGATTTTGCAATATCCTTCCCCCAGGAAGGGGGGGAAATGAGGGTTTTGCAGTATCCTTCCCCTGACATGCCCACCAAGCCACGCCCACAGAACGGTAGTAAAAAAAAAAATTGAATTTCACCACTGCATTAATTACTATACATATTAAAATAAAGGTACCTAACACATTCAAAATACAATTTGAGCTCACCTCAAGATCATATTTACAAAGCCATCCTATTACTCAGAAATAAGCACCATTGTCTTCAATAGGGCTTACTCCAGTGTTGAAATCTGAATTTTTTTACTACTGGGTCTGTGGGCGTGGCTTGGTGGGTGTGGTGGGCCACTGATAAATTATTGACATCTAAGTAATTTTTAGCTTATTATATGTATCATTATATATATCATATCTATATATCTATATACATCTACATCTATATTACATATATGTCATTATATATATTATAATACATTATTATATTATTATATATGTAATTATATATATTTATATACATTACAAACTATTCTAAAAATATGAGTTGCAGGGATATTAATAAAGAAAGAAGCAGACATCCTGCGAGCTCCGGAACTTATATAGATATATAGATATGTAGATATATAATTATATCTACATATAGAGACTCAGATAGCTCAACCGGCTAGATAGCTTGTTATTAACATTCAGTTGTCTGCAATTATTGCAAGTTCAAGGCTCAAGGTTGACTCAGCCTTCCATCCTTCCTAAGGTAGGTCAATTGAGGACCCAGTTTGTGGGGGCAATAAGCTGTATAAAAATATATATATAAAAGTATGAAGGCTATTGCTTAACGCATTGTAAGCCGCCCTGAGTCTCCAGAGAAGGGCGGCATATAAATCTAATTTTTTTAAAAAAAATTATATGGGGATGTGGTGGCTCAGTGGCTAAGGTGCTGAGCTTGTTGATCGAAAGGTTGGCTGTTCAGCGGTTCAAATCCCTAGAGTTCTCACTGTCCGACTCTGCTGCCAGCTCCTCAGGCCGCCGGCGGGCCACAACAGCTGGGCAGCAAGGAGCAGGAGAGGGGGGGGCTGAGTGCTTGGCAACAATGGTATCTATCCATGTAACCCTGCCAAACTATGACATATTCCGTTCCATGCACCGAGGTTTATATACTGTATTTTCCTGTGTATAAGACTACTTTCTAACACACAAAAATCTTCTCAAAAGTCGGGGGTCGTCTTATACGCCGGGTCTCATTCTCCTGTAACCAGGCAGACCAGCCCGAAAGGCTCTGACGAGCCTTAAATGGCTCTGAGGAGGGTCGTCTTATACGCCCAGTCGTCTTATATGCCGGAAAATACGGTATATATAAAAAAAACAAGTTAGATCAATGATAGGAGCAAATGGCCGAGAAAATTCCAATTCTTAGCAAAGCAATTCTTACAGAAGCAAAACAGCAAGTCCAACCAATTCTACTGACTCTACTATCATTATGTCCCTACAATTTTTTTTTTCCAGATTTAGCAATGAGTAAAGAAATTTCACAACTAGCCTCAAGGGTACGGCTGACAGTAATATTTTGTGCAGTGATTTTGTTGTTGACCTTTTTTCAAACTTCTCCTTTTCAAACTTCTCCTCTTGTGAAGACTGATGAACTTTTTTTTTGCTTGCACTGCTCACCTTATGCACAGGGTTTGGGACTCAAAAAAAATAATAAATGTGAGAAAAGCTTATGAAATGATGCAAATTATCAAAAGAAATAACTATTAAAAGGTGGCAGCGCAGAAAGAAGGGAATTAAAAAAAACATTCCTAGTTTATGAATATGAATTTATGAATAATAAGATTGTCATGAACAAAAGGGGGGGCGTAACCTATGACCCCCCCTACTCACCCACTTGGTTTGAACCTGAAGCTTAGCATAATATTTATGAAAAAATAAATAAATAAAACCCAACCCCACCAATGTAGTAATGCTGTTTGACCATAAGAGGGAGCCCGGGACTAAAATATTGCCTGTCAATTACTAATTTAATAGAAGCCCCACAATACATAATTTTGGGACAGTGTCTGAATTATCAGACATGGCTAGTAGAAGTGAACAGGAAAAGAAATGTTGAGGGCAAGACGTATTTTGCGAGAAGACTCAAGCAAAATACATTAAGCCAATTTAGATGGTGGCAGCAAAGATTGAAGTAAAGATTGATAAGGAACTTGTGGGGAGATTTATCAGTTTCCGGCAGAATAAAATAGAGAAGAGAGACATAAGAAGAGAAGCAATACGTAATTTAACTAGGCAATGGGGCCCTGTTGGAACTAAGAGACAAGGAACTTCTGCTGTGGTTCCAAATTCTCCTTGAAGTATCAGGAGAAGATGTAGGATCAAGAACGAAAGCATAAGGAGGTAGGGAATTTATTCAATTAATTACGTAAAGTAACCTGAAAGCAACACAATATCTTTCTTTGTACCCAGAAGTTCAATTTATTCAGTGATACAATTCCTGGCAAATTATCCTTGTCTCGGCAAATAGCAAAGACACAAGTATTGAACATGGACATTAAACGTTTTGTGTCTCCTTCGTATTTCAAAATCGTATCTGCACCCTCCAATTCTATGGTTTTTACATGTGCTCCTTTATCACTTCCATAAGCAAATACTTTTCATATTTCTTTCCTAATCTTTTACAACAACAACAAAAAAACAATTGCTTCAGTTTTCAAGGTTATATATATATATATATTTTTAAAAAAGAATAAATCTCTGTTTTGGTTTTATTGGCTTAGAACATTTGGGAGGGTGGAGAGCTCATTATACAGACATTTTAATAATATCATTGTTATTAATTTCCTAATCAGATCCTTTCTCATCCAGAAAATCTGTGGGGAACAGGAGTCCTTAACTTGAAGTTCCCGACTGCCTCACTTTCTGGAATGTTCCGGAACGAGATCTTGTCCTCTTTAATCCGCGCACTTTTACTAGGAAGAGGCAAGAGATGAAAAGAAGGACAGCCATTTTGCTCAGGAAAAGTGCGATGCAGAGAACGAGGAGGGATTGTTGCTGTGAGCCTGTGGAGGAAAAACAGTGGATTAACAAAAGAGAGTTGGAAGGGACCTTGGAGGTCTTCTAGTCCAGCCCCCTGCTTAAGCGGGACAACTGATACTATTTCTGATAAGTGACTGTCCAATCTCTTCTAGACAACCTCCAGTGATGAAGCACTCAGAACTTCTGGTTTCCAGCTGTTCCACTGGTTAATTGTCCTCCCTGTTAGGAAGTTTCTCCTTAATTCCAGGTTGCTTCTCTCCTTGTTGAGTTTCCATCCGCTGCTTCTTGTCCTGCCTTCAGGGGCTTTGGGGAACAGGTGGAATCAACCCCCCCCCCCCCATTCTTTGTGGCATCCCCTCAAATATTGGAAGATGCTGTCATGTCCCCCCTAATCCTTCTCTTCACTAGACAATTCCTGCAACCGTTGTTTATATGTTTGCAAGAGAAAAACTCCCTGGAAATCAGCTCAGCTTTTAGTGTGGAAGCAGGAAATACAGGCAGTCCTCCATTTACAACAGTTCGTTTAGTGACCGTCCAAAGTTACAAATGCACTGAAAAAACGTGACTTATGATCTTTTTTTTACACAACTGTTGCAGCAATCCCCACAGTCACGGGATCAAAATTCAGATGCTGGACAACTGACTCGTATTTATGACGGTTTGCAGTATCCCGGGGTGCCCTTTTCACTTAACAACTGGGGCCAGAAAGGTCGTAAAAATGGAGCAACAGTCACTTAACACATGTTTCACTTAACAACAGAAAATAGGGGCCCAATAGTGGTTGTAAGGCGAGGACGACCTATACTGATGCCTGCTTTTTGTATAGTGTCAAACAAATCTGGGGAAAAAAAAACCCAACAACCCTGCAGGTTTTATGTCAATAAATCCTCAGAAGGAAAAGTTTAGAGAGTCCACACTTACCTTCTGATGTTTTAAGTGGCCTCGTAATGAAGAGCGTGGTGCTTTCGTTGACCAGAGACTGGGAATCCTGCTTGACCCGGCAAAGGAAGAGGGAGGAGTTCCTGTCTTCGGTGGCCATCACCTCCATGAAGCTCTTGAGGGAAAAGGTCCCATCGGGATTTGAAATTCTCGAGGAAACCGTTCCTTTCCTGCTTGGGGCATCCTTGGCAAACAGCTCCACTTTTGCATCGTTTGGATAAAAGCTTTCTGCATTGCAAGTGACCATCACTGTGGCGTTCAGCTGGACGGGGGAAGGTGGAATGGTCTGAAGATGCATTTTGGGAGGAACTGAGCAAAAAAAGCCAAAGAGGTCAGTCAAAAGAGCCTCAGATTCATGGTTCCTGCATGCAGAATGGGGTGGAAGACCTGTTGATTCTGCCCTCCGATTGAAGCATTGAGGGAACCAGTAGGTTGTCTCAACACAACCCTGGTGTGAAAAACCTGGTGACAGGGAACCCAAGATCAGAACTGAATTCTATTAGAAAGGAAAGGAATAAGGAACCCCCTCTAATGTTCAGTCGATTTCTGTCCTCATTCGTTTATGTCAGATATGTTGTTAGATTCCTATCCTGCCATTCCTATTGTTGGGAGAAATCTCTATCTGGTTCAATTCCTAGCTGGGAGAAAGAGACTAGAAACATGGAGGCTGATTGGAAACATGGTTCAATGATGAAGCAGAAGCACATGAGTGGCTCTGGTGCAGCTGACCACATGGAGTTGAGAGTGGGGGGTATTTATACCTTCTCTTGCACTGTGCACTTGAGCTTCCTGTTCCTGTGCAAGAGCATGTATTCTATTGGCTGTTGTAGGAGGTCATAGCTAAGTTTGTGGATTGTCTGAGTCCCGGGTTTGGTTGAAGTTTGCTGGGTGATGCAATGTTCCTAGGTGATTGTGCCATGTGTGAGCTCTGCTGCTAGATGGGTTAATCCTATTATTCCTCAAGGCTTCTGGGACAGATTTGGCCCGCAGGATGGATTCGGCCCTTGGGAAGCTTAAACCTGGCCCGTGGAGCCAGTCTGGAATTAGCAAATGACTGGCCCACAGTGCCTCTGGCAGACAAAAAGGGGAGAAGCACGAGGTCCCTATGCGGCCAATTTTGCCTGGCAAAGTGCTGCAGGAGGCGTCCGTCCTGTGTCCCCCTCTCCACACCCCAGCCGGCCCTTGGAGGAGAACTACAAGGCTGATCTGGCCCCTGAAGAAATCCAGTTTGACACCCCTGACCTAGATCTTCTTGGTGCCATTCCCTCTGCCATGGAGGGCCCTCTACCAGGTGCAGACTCCAAAACCTCCTCCCTCTTTTCAACCAAAGGTTTACTTACCTCTTAGGACATCACCAAGTCGGAAGCTCCTCTGAGCCTTCTGAGATGAGTTGTGTTGGATCTGGCAGGTCAGCTGTGACCTCACATCTCCTTGGCCAAGCAGGATATCCACAGTGCTTTTCCAATGGTATAACCCCTTTGGATTACTAGAATAGACTTCGTTGTGTTTAGACTTTATCGTTTTCCCATCCTTTATCCACTTGATTTGGATATCTCTGGAAAGCACACTTGCAGAGCATTGAAAAGAGGCCCGAGATCCTGCCATGATTCTGGCTTGGGGGCCACGAATCTGAGGCTGGAATGGTTCAACTGGGGGAGAAAGTAGAGAGACATCAATTGACGTTCCTCAGAAACAACACAGGAGTCTCCAAGAGTGTTTTTGGTCACAGAGACCCAGCTTCCATCATGGGGTTTACTCCCATGTGTCTCTCAGTTGACTGGGAACATCTCTCTCCATCTCTCTTTCCTCAAAATCAAATAGCAGTGAAGGCTACCCACCAATCATGGAGACCACCGTGCCTTTTCGTGAAGCCAGTTCTCATTTTGGGACCCTGGGTCTGAACTTCACACAAGAGTAGGCATCTTCAGGGCAGATGGTGAGTGAGGACAATTAACCAGTGGAACTGCTTGCCACCAGAAATCATGGGTGCTCCATCACTGGAGGTTTTCAAGAAGAGAGTAGACAGTCCCTTATCTGAAATGGAATGGGACCTACTGGTAGATACCAGTGCTTACTTTAGAGTGAGGTTCCTCCTGGCTGACATTGGTATGGTTTTTGCAGAAGTTGTGTTACCTTCACATTCATTGTATCAAGTCTCTCTTTTTGTTTCGGTTGTTGGAGAACAAAATTTGAACCTAACACAATTTCCAGAGTCCATGTTAGAGGTAGCCAGAAAGACCCACAGTCTGGGCTTAATGTCTATGGAGATACTCAGCCATCGAGGTTATGGTGGCCCCAAAAGTGTTTTTTTCAAGAGGCCACTTGTCTTTCCGGTTTCTCCTTTGAAAAACCCCCAGTGTACAAAAACACCAAAAACACTGACTCTAGAAAGTTTACCCCTTTTCTTGAGAACTATTGATCATGCTTCTTTGGATAATTCCTTACAGCGCGAAGGATTAACCATTGGGACAGCTTGTCTCCAGGACTTGTGTGGGCTCCATCACTGTAAGTTTCTAAGAAAAAAATTGGACAACCCTTTTTTGACACGATATGAGGATTCCTGCCCTTGGCAGGGGGTTGGATTAGAAGAACTTCAAGGTCCCTTCCCTTCCAGATGTCGGAATCTATCAGGAGTTGAAGGTGTTCATACCTCAAGGACTAGCTCAAACCAGGTGGCCCCGGTTGATCTCCAGAACTTCAGAGCTCTGATGATCTTCCTCATTTGTTCACATAGCTACTCGGGTGGGAAGCAGTGGAAGAAATCTTCTCCTCCCTAAATTTAATATCTTGGCACTGGCCTTTGCTGTGGAATCTGCTCATCTCAACATTCAGAGAACGTTGAAGCAACTTTAATATTCACCTTGGACTGGATCTTATTCTAGTAGCAAGTCTGAGGATGAAATCTGTCTGATCTCATCTGCCAACACTCACCCAGATCTTGCAGAAGGAGGAGCAGCAGCAGCTGAAGTGGACCATAGATGATCTTGAAGGACCTCAAGGCAGCCATGCCGATAACAGCAGAAGAATTATCTGAGGTGACTTTGGGTCTTGCCCAGCAAATCTTTCCTTCAGTGGGAGGAGCAAAAGAGGAACTCCCATTTCCTTTTTGTGAAGTTGGACCAATGGCTCAAGTTTGAATTTCTGGGTAAGTAATATCATTGAGTCAAAGAAGTTAGAGAAGTTCTGCTTGTTTACTCAGAAGCAATAAAAATCCACCTCTAAATCAGCAATATTCGGCGACTAGCCTTCCTGTCATCCAAAAAGTTAGAAAGTTAGACTTACTACAAGGTCCTGTTGAAGCTTTGGTTACGTCCTGGACCCAATCAATTGCCGAGGCTTTGGACGTATGATTGCATCTCTGTTTATTTATTTATTTTTATTTATTTATTTATTTTATTGGATTTATATACCGCCCTACTCCCGAAGGACTCAGTGCGGTGTACAGCCAACAATAAAAAATACAAAATATAAAAAATACATAAGTACAAAATTTAAAACCAACTAAAAACAAATTAAATAAATTTGGCCCAGACAGAATTAAAACACCCCAAATAATTTAAAAATGTTGCTTCTGTCTTTTCTTTATATATGTATAAATCTATTTATGGTTTTTTCTTTAACATACATAAGTACTTAGTGAATAGTACATTGTCTGGGTTAATTTACTTTATACAAAATATTAATAATTATTATACTGTTTAGATATACATCATAATAATCTTTCAAATTTTAGGCTTTAGGTAGGCATTGCAATTATAATAATGTATTATTTTTTTTGTAGCAATGCACGTAGTAATGTTTTCCCAATTTCTACTTTCTACCTCTTTCTTTTAACCCCAATGCAACAACTCCCATATTAAAAAGTATTATGTATCTATCCATCTATCCATCATCTCTTACCCTTTACTATTTCAGCATACATCCATGGTGAAATCCAAATTTTTTTACTACCGGTTCTGTGGGCGTGGCATGGCTTGGTGGGCATGGTAGGGGAAGGCTACTGCAAAACTTCCATTTCCACCCTACTCCAGGGGAAGGATACTGCAAAATCCTCATTCCGTCCCCACTTCGGGGGAAGGAAATTGCAAAATTTCCATTCCCACCCCACGGGTCCCAAGCGTCCAAAAACACTAAAAAAGCCAATATTAGAAGAATTTGCTCAGTCCCTGAACGGTTCTTCAAAATCCATTGTGTATACTATTCTCAAAGCCTGCCGTTTTACTCCCTCTGAATTATTCACATTTGTAAGCCTTGCTTAATTTGTCTTCTTTTGCCTTGTAAAATATTCTATCAAATAGTATTTGTAATTGTAATTTTCAGTACCAAAACAGGATGAAAGCTTTCACAACTGATTTTCAAATTTCAACAAAAGGGGGGGGGGGAACCCCACTATTTTTCTTTATACAATTTCTTCCAGCAGGCAAACAATATTTCCAGCAGATTAAAGTCACTTTTCACAGCACCACAAATTCCAGTTCAGTCTTTCTATATTTTAAAACTTCTTCTTCTGTTAAAATGTCCTTTCTCTTTTGGATCTATAATTTATCTCCGTGTGTTAATTCTCCGCTTTCTGCGTTTTGGAGACTTTCAAAAATTCTTTTATTTAGGGTGGGCTCTAATCAAGAAGTTGAGAATTCTCTCACCCAGTTCCAATTCTCTGTTCACACAACGCTCCAGCTCATTTCTTCTTCAGTTGCCCCAGCTTCATTCTGACCATAATGGCCAGAGGTGGTATTCAGAGGTGGTAGCAAAAATTTGGACTAGTTCGTCAAACTGGCAAATGCCACCTCTGGTTGGCCCCACCCCATTGCCTGGTCACCGTCCACCCGGTCGCCGTCTACCCAGTCGTCCCACCCCACCCTGCCCCACCCAGTCACTCCTCACTCTGTGTGGATCCTCGCTTGCGCATATGCACAGTCTCTGCTCTAAATTGCCTGCCTAATCTGCCTTCCCATGCGGTGCGTGCCTGCTACACCCTGACTGAGCAGCCTTTATCTGCCTCCTCCTGCCTACAGGTAAGCCTGCAAGTTGCACTAGCCCTCACCACCACCGTCCCTGGAGCTTGCCATGCCCCCCCCCTCATCCCCAGAGCTCGCCTGGTTGGCTCCACCACTGGTGCAGCTCCATACCAAGCAGAAGCACTGGGTGTGGTCTAACTAGCTGCCCCCACATCCCCCGGCTTGCCTGGCTACTTTTGCCGCTGGCGCCGAAGCTCCATTGCATGTGCCACTCGCGGCCTAGCTAGCTAGCTAGCTGCCTCCTTTCCCCGTCCCCATCCTCTAGCAACACTTCCCGCGTTTCCCGGAGCTTCCTGGATCTTTCTGCTTGCCTCTGAACACTGGCTGAGAAACCCCATGGCCGCTCTGGCTGGGAGCATCATTCACCCACCTGGCTGGGAAGATGTATGGACGCGCTGGCTGGGAGAATGGGGAACGTCGCCAGGTAGCTTCCTGGCCAGGCAGGCGAGCCTCTTCCTGGCCAATGCAGCCATGCCGCTTCTCAGCCGGCATTCAGAGGCAAGCAGAAAGATCCGTAGCCATGCAGCCTCCCGGCCAGGGAGAAGTACTTTCTCCCAGCCAGGGCAGCCATGCAGCTTCCCAGCCCCGGTTGCATGGCCACATTAGCCAGGAAGAGGCTTGCCTGCCTGGCCTGGAATAATCATGGGGGGACACTTGCCCCATGCGACACTATTCACCTGCCTGGCCAGTGTCAGAAGAGAGGGAGGCAGAAAAGTTCAGCCAAGTCTTCTCCTCCTCCTTGGCCTTAATGTGTGTGAGCAAATAGGCACACGCCTCACCGCCCCGGGACCTTCTGCGAGGAGATGGTGCACACGCACCGACAGGACTCACGCACTGATCAATCCAACAGGACATGAGTTAGAGCTGCTATCAAGGTGGATCTTGTGTGAGTAGTACCACTCTATAAAGCCTTAGTAAGGCCACACCTAGAGTTGTGCATCCAGTTTTGGTCACCACACTATAAAAAAGTTGAGACTTTAGAAAGAGTGCAGAGAAGAGCAACCAGGATGATGAGGGCACCGGAGGCTAAAACATACGACGAAGAAACTGGGCAGGGCTAGTCTAATGAAGAGAAGGACCAGGGGAGACAAGATTTGAGGGGCTACCACAGAGAGGAAGGGGAAAAGCTATCTTCCAAAGCACCCAAAGGCCAAACAAGGAATAATGGATGGAAACTGAACAAGGAGAGATTCAACCTAGAAAGGAGGAATTTTCTGAGCGTGAGACCAATCAACCCATGGAACAGAAGTTGCCTTCGGAAGTTGTGGGAACTTCATCACTTGAGACTTTCAAGAAAAACTTGGACTGCCATTTGTCAGAAATGGTGTAGGGTCCCCTGCTTGGGCGGGGGGTTGGACTAGATGACCTACAGGGTCCCTTCCAAATCTGTTAATCTGTTAAACTCCACTGTTCTTCTGCCCTTATTGGATCCACAGAGTGTCATGTGAAAGCTCTGTTCGGGAACACCCGGTTCCTCCTGGGACAGAAGGCTCCAGGGGAGTATATTCAGTGCTGTGCAGAGAAATTTGTGGAACCCCTGACGAAGTTGCTCGGATGCATTTCCAGTTGGAATCTGAGCACGGAGGAGGTCCTTCAGGGATGCCTGGGGTACAGTCTTCCATTGTTATCTGAGAATGGTTTCATCCGGTGGGATCTGATGAAGTGGGCAGGGTCCTTAAAGCCATCAGCACAAAAGGAGCTTGAGTAGCGTAGGGGAGTAATGCCTCCTACAAAGGCAGCATTTAAGATCCAGCTGCTGCAATTACTTGCGAGTTCAATCCCAGGCAGGCTCAAGGTTGACTCAGCCTTCCATCCTTTCTAAGGTAGGTAAATTGAGGACCCAGTTTGTGGGGGCAATAAGCTGACTTTGTATCAATATACAAAAGTATGAAGGCTATTGCTTGACGCATTGTAAGCCGCCCTGAGTCTCCGGAGAAGGGCGGCATATAAATCAAATTTTAAATTTTTTTTTTTAAAAAAAAAAATAATAAAAAAAAACCCGCCTCCCAGTTAGATTCCTGTCCCTCCTGGAGATAACAGAACGTCAGAATTGGAAGCGTTTTGATGACGTCGGAGGTCGGTGGGCGGAGCCTCTCGCCGGTTTTACTACCAGTTCGATAGAACCGGAGTGAACCTGGGGCAACCCACCACTGATATATACATACATACATACTGATTATTTCTTTATCAGCAAATATCAATTTGATATATATACTGTATGCGTGTGTGTAAAGAAAGAAGCAGACATTCTGCGAGCTCTGGAACTTAAAATTTTTAAATTTTTAAAAGAATTAAAATTTTATTTTACTAAGCTTTCGTCAGCCATCTGCTGACATTGTCGGAGTATTTAACTACCATTACAGGGATCTCTGCCTTTATATCTGATGATATACTATATTACTAGAGTGTGTGGTTAAAACTTAACTGATTTGCTTGCCCAAGCTGATTCTCTTATCGGAATAGCAGTTTCTTCTTGTTTTCCGGTCTTGAACTTTTTACCTTTAATGTCCCAATGCGCTACTGAACTTTTATACCCGTCATTCTTAAAAATTGCTTTCTTTGCAAAAACAACATTATCTCCCCCAGTTTCTTACAATCTTTCCTTTTTTTTGCACAATTGTCCTATCTATCTATCTATCTATCTATCTATCTATCTATCTATCTATCTATCTATCTATCTATCTATCTATCTATCTATCTAATCCAGGGGTCTGCAACCTTAAACTCTCAAAGACCCATTTGGACCCATTTCCCACAGAAAAGAAAACACCGGGAGCCACAAAACCTGGGTGGGCGTGGCCAACTCGATGTCACTCACTTCCACCAGTCACATGATCCTCCCCCTAGACACGCCTACTCAGCCAGTCATTAGGGAAGAGAACCAGTTGTTAAAAAACACAAAAATTCTTTTGACATCTCTCTCTCTCCCCCTCCCTCCCTCTCTCCTCCCCCTCTCTCCCTCTCTCTCTGTATCTCTCTATATTTCTGCCCTGGCTGCTTCTCCATCCCCCACATCGCCCTTACCTTCTCAGGCCAGGTGAGGAGTGGCTGGGAGGGGAGGGGAGGGTGAGGGGTGGGGCCATCCAGTGTTGGGATCGTTTGACAGGGAGCCGCAGCAGAGGGCTCAAAGAGCCACATAAGGCTCCAGACAGGGGTGGGTTCTAATTTTTTTTACTACCAGTTCTGTGGGCGTGGCTTATTTTGTGGGTGTGGCTTGGTAGGGGTAATGTAACTGGGTGGGTGTGGCCAACTTTCTTTTTTCTTTTTTAACTTTTAAAAGCCTTTTTTCTACTACCTTAAGAGGTTGCAGGAAAAAAATGCTTTTAGAAGCCTCTAATGATCAGGCAAGTCAGCTGGGATCGCCAGAGGCTTTTAAAGGCGTTTTTTTTTCCCCCTACAACCTCTTTGGCCGAAGAGGTTACAGGAAAAAAATGCTTTCAGAAGCCTCTGACGATCCCAGCTGAGCCGCGTGATCATCAGAGGCTTTTTTTTTTTAGTTTTAAAAGCATTTTTTTCACCCAAAGAGGTTGTAGAAAAAAGGCTTTTAAAAGTAAAAAAAAAAAAGACCTCTGATGAGGTGGGTGGGCTAAGTGAGCGGCAACTGGGCCAGGGACCAGTTTGGGAGCGTGGCCAGCCAATGTTATTACCGGTTCTCTGATCTACTACAAATTTTTACTACCGAACCCATCACTGTTTCTGGAGCCATAGGTGCTGACCCCTGATCTAATCAATCATACAATAGAGATGGAAGGAGACCCTTATAGATCTATTTCTCTTCATTTTCTTCTTTCCTTATATCTCATGGCCACTGCATAGGTTTTATTATTTTTATTCATTTTAAACTAAAATTTACAAAATAATATTTATGCAAAAAAACCCCTCAAAAACCCAATGTAGTTTAAAAGAGTAGTACTGATGGATAATTGAGTATTAATGGTTGGCAAATGAGGTAAATATTTTTATTATTAGTCTTTTTACTATACTATTAAAAGTTTCACTGTATTTTCTTTAGTTTAATATAAACAAGGTTATTGTTTTTAAATTTGTAGCGGAAGTCAAGGGGGGGCGGGTGTGGGATTGGGGGGTGAGGGGGATATGGGGGTGAGGGGGGGTAGGGGGGAAGTGGGGGGGGAGAAATGATAAAATTTGTATTGTAAAACTTTTTCAATTAAAAAAAAAAACCCAATGTAGTAATGCTGCTTGACCATAAGAGGGAGCCCGGGACTAAAATATTGCCTGTCGATTACTAATTTAATAGAAGAAACCCCACAATACATAATTTTGGGACAATGTCTGAATTATCAGACATGGCTAGTAGAAGCAAACTGGAAAAGAAATGTTCAGGGCAAGACGTATTTTGGAAGGAGACTCAAGCAAAACACATTAAGCACACAAGTCTTGAACATGGACATTTAACACGCTGTCACTTCATATTTCAAAATACCCCCGAATTCTATTATTTTTACATTCGCTCCTTTATCGCCTCCGTAAGCAAATTCTTTTCACCTTTCTTTTCTAATCTTTTAAATGTATCTCAAAACAACAATTACTTCAGTTTTCAAGGTTTTTTTTTTATTTTAAATTAAAAATAAAGAAGCAGCATTTACATTTTAAGGTGGATTCAACTGAATCAGAAACATGGCAAAACAATTTCTGGTGGCCAGCTGTTCCACTGGTTAATTGTCCTCACTGTTAGGAAGCATCTCCTTAGTTCTAGGTTGCTTCTCTCCTTGATTAGTTTCCATCCGTTGCTACTTGTCCTGCCTTCAGGGGCTTTGGAGAATAATTTGACACACACACACCCTCTTCTTTGTGGCATCCCCTCCAAAATTGGATGACTGCTATCATGTCCCCCCTAGTCCTTCTCTTCACTAGACTTACCCAATTCCTGCAACCATTGTTTATATGTTTGTAAGAGGAAAACTCCCTGGAAATCAGCTCAGCTTTTAGTGTGGAAGCAGGAAATACAGGCAGTCCTCAATTTACAACAGTTCATTTAGTGACCGTCCAAAGTTAAAACGGCACTGAAAACGACCTTTTTTAACACAACCATTGCAACAATCCCCACAGTCACGGGATCAAAATTCAGATGCTTAATAACTGACTCGTACTTATGATGGTTTGCACTGTCCCGGGGTGCCCTTTTCACTTAACAACTGTGACCAGAAAGGTCATAAAAATGGAGCAACACTCACTTAACACGTGTTTCACTTAACAACAGAAAATAGGGGCTCAAGGGTGGTTGTAAATCGAGGACGACCTATATTGATAACTGATTTTCTATAGTGTCAAACAAATCTGGAAAAAAATCCAGCAACCCTGCAGGTTTTATGCCAATGAAACCTCAGAAGGAAAAGTTTAGAGAATCCACACTTACTTTCTGATGTTTTAAGTGGCCTCGTAATGAAGAGCATGGTGCTTTCGTTGACCAGAGGCTGGGAATCCTGCTGGACCCGGCAAAGGAAGATGGAGGAGTTCCTGTCTTCGGTGGCCATCACCTCCATGAAGCTCTTGAGGGAAAAGGTCCCATCGGGATTTGAAATTCTCAAGGAAACCATTCCTCTTCTCCTTGTGTCATTATTGGCAAACAACTCCACTTTTGCATCGTTTGGATAAAAACTTTCTGCATCGCAAGTGACCATCACTCTGGCGTTCAGCTGGATGGAGGACAGTGGAATGGTCTCAATATGCACCTTGGGAAGAACTGAGCAAAGAAAGCAAAAGATAATCAGTCAGAAGAGCTTCAGATTCATGGTTCCTGCCTGCAGAAGATGGTAGAAGACCAACTGATTCTTCTCTCCCATTGCGGCATTGAGAAAGCCAGTAGGTTCTCGGAACGCAACCTGGGTGTGTAAAATCCAGACCCTGGTGGCAGGAAACCCAAGATCAGAACTGACCTCTGTTAAAAAGGAAAGGAATAAGGAACCCAATCCAATGTTCAGCCAATCTCTGTCCTCATTTGTTAATGTCAGGTGCGCTTGTTAGATTCCTATCCTGCCATTCCTATTGTTGGGAGAAATCTCCATCTGGTTCAGTTCCAGGCCAGGAGAAAGACTCTGGAAACATGGAGGCTGATTGGAAGGTTGGTTTAATGATGAAGCAGAACCACCAAACACATCCTTCTGGGAAGCTGACCACATGGAGTTTAGCGAGGGGGCGTATTTATACCTTCTCTTGGGCTTTGCACTTGAGCTTCCTATTCCTGTGCAAGAACATGTCTTCTATTGGCTGTTGTAGCTAACTTTGTGGGTTGTCTGAGTCCCAGGTTTGGTTGAAGCTTGGACTGCTGCTGCAATGTCCTTAGGAGATTGTGCAATGTGATGAGCTCTGCAGCTAAATGGGTTAATCCTATTATGTCCCGTGGG
The DNA here is from genome assembly GCA_030761175.1 of Masticophis lateralis. Taxonomy (NCBI): domain Eukaryota; kingdom Metazoa; phylum Chordata; class Lepidosauria; order Squamata; family Colubridae; genus Masticophis; species Masticophis lateralis. The sequence continues at coordinate 210,824,038 of JAUDYJ010000003.1, read as the reverse complement.
GGTCATGTCTTAATCTCATCACCCTGAAGCTGGAAGTCTTTTGTCTTGTAGATAGGTTGGCCCAGTCTTTCTTTCTTTCTTTTTTTTTTGAAAACAAACCTTTATTAAGACTTTAAAAAGAAAACATTTAAAATATACAAATTTCTTAGTCAAACAAAAAAACGAAAAAACAAAAGACAAATTTACATATACTATACTCAACTTCACATGTTGACTAATTTCTATCTTTTTTATATACATATACATATATACATACACACAGTAATTTATTCCTACTATATCCATCTGACAGTGCTGTTTTTAATTGCGTTAATTTCTTCTAGATTCCATCTTTACTCATTTTTCCCCTTCCTCTGATTTGTCCACTGGTACCATTTATTCCATTTTATATAATAATTTGAGTCCTCCTTATCTTTTAGTTGTAAAGTTAATTTGTCCATTTCTGCGCATGAAAATATTTTCTGTATTACTTCCTGTTCTGTTGGCAAGTGATCACTTTTCCACAATTGCGCTAACGATAACCTAGCTGCTGTGATTATATGTAAAATTAAATACTTGATATCTTTTCTAATATTCCCTTTAAGGAATATTTAATATTTATACATATTTAATATTTAATATTTAAGGAATATTTAAGGCCCAGTCTTTCTTAAAGGGCACCAAATATCTGCTGTGAGGCAGGTAGCTGCTTTCTGTTTTTAAAACACGTTTCTTCTTTTATCATCCAGGGAAATATAATATATTTTGCCTTTTTAACATTCCTCAAAACATTTCATTCTTCTAGGAAAGGGGTGGGTGCTAACTTTCTACACTTTGGATGTCAGCTTCTCACCCACCTTCTTTCGATGACATATATTTGGCCACCCAACTCAAATCATGTGACTCTGGGCAGCGTGTAAAATCACTGAGCAAAAAAATACAAAGGAAAAAACAGAGCACATCACTAAAGCAACATGAAACAATTCTTGGACAATCAGGATTTTATATATATAATATACATGAAGGTACAGACCACATAACTTCCTCCCTCTTTGCAACCCAAGATTCACCTACCTCTTAGGACATCACCAAGTCGGAAGTTCTCCGAAAACGTCTCAGATGAGTTGTGATGGATCTGGCAGCTCAGCTGTGACTTCACATCTCCTTGCCCAAGCAGGATTTCCACACTGCTTGTCCCACGGTACATCCTTTTCCCCCCTAATTCAGTAGGCGAGATTTTGGTCTGGTTAGGCTGTATCCTTTTCCTATCCTTGAACCAAGTGACTTGGATATCTTCGGAAGATTTAATTGCAGAGCATTGAAAAGAGGCCCAAGATCCTGCTCTGATTCTGCCTTGGGGGCCACGAATCTGAGGCTGGGTTAGTTCGACTAAGGGAGAAAGTAGAGAGACATCAATTGACGTTCCTCAGAAACAACACCGGAGCCTCCAAGAGTCTTTTTGGTCACAGAGACCCAGCTTCCAAACATGGGATTTACTTCAGGGGTGAAATGCTCCCGGTTCGGACCGGATCACCCGATCCGGTAGCGATGGAGGCGGGTGGTTCGGAGAACCGGTAGCAAAAATCCCTGCCCGTGCCCAGCTAAGCCGCACACTCATCAGAGGCTTTTTCTTTTAATTTTTAAAAGCATTTTTTCTACAACCTCTTCGGCTGAAAAAATGCCTTTAAAAGTAAAAAAAAAAAAAGCCTCTGATGATCGCACTGCTCAGCTGGGATCGTCAAAGGGATCGTCAGCTGAGGATCCCAGCTGAGTTGCCTGATCGGCAGAGGCTTTTTTTCTTTTAAATGCCTCTGATGATCCAAGCTGAGTTGCCTGATCGGCAGAGGCTTTTTTTCTTTTAAATGCCTCTGATGATTCAAGCTGAGTTGCCTGATCGGCAGAGGCTTTTTTTCTTTAAATGCCTCTGATGATCCAAGCTGAGTTGCCTGATCGGCAGAGGCTTTTTTTCTTTTAAATGCCTCTCATGACCCAAACTGAATTGCCTGATCGGCAGAGGCTTTTTTTCTTTTAAAAGGCTCTGATGATCCAAGCTGAGTTGTCTAATCAGCAGAAGCTTTTTTTCTTTTAAATGCCTCTGACGATCCAAGCTGAGTTGCCTGATCGGCAGAGGCTTTTTTTCTTTTAAGAGCCTCTGACGATCCAAGCTGAGTTGCCTAATCAGCAGAGGCTTTTTTTCTTTTAAAAGCCTCTGATGATCCAAGCTGAGTTGCCTGATCGGCAGAGGCTTTTTTTCTTTTAAAAGGCTCTGATGATCCAAGCTGAGTTGTCTAATCAGCAGAAGCTTTTTTTCTTTTAAATGCCTCTGACGATCCAAGCTGAGTTGCTTAATCAGCAGAGGCTTTTTTTCTTTAAATGCCTCTGACAATCCAAGTTGAGTTGCCTGATCGCAGGTGCTCCATCACTGGAGGTTTTTAAGAAGAGACTAGACCAGGGGTCAGCAACCTGCAGCTCTGGAGCCGCATGTGGCTCTTTCACCCCTCGGCTGCAGCTCCCTGTCCCTCAAAATATGCATCACAAACGCCAATCTGTGACACCCAACGGCACACAATTTATTGTGCTTTTCAACCCCCGGTAGACCAGCCATGGATAAATCCAAGAAAAGAGAAGTTTCAGAAGAAAACAGAACATTTAATTCAACTACATAGGCCAGTTTTGTGGCTGCTCAAGAAATAGTCAGGCACGGGAAGGATTTTGTGGCTCCCGATATTTTCTTTTCTGTGGGAAACAGGTCAAATGGCTCTTTGAGTGTTTAAGTTTGCAGACCCCTGGACTAGACGGTCACTTATCTGAAATGGTATAGGATCTCCTGCTGGACTAGAAGATTTTCAAGATCCCTTCCAGCTCATTCGTTCTATTCAAAGCTCCTCCTTTATCACTGTAAATTGGGGTGGGTGGGTAGCTTCTCTCCTGGTCTTGGTACCATCACATGCCCCCCCCCCACCCAGCAGATTTGCCCCAGACAATGCATACTTTAGAGTGAGGTTCCTTCTGGCTGGCATTGGTATGATTATTCCAGAAGTTCTGTTACCTTCACATTTATTTTCTTGGAGAACCGAATTTGAAGATAACGCAATGTTTGGACTCCATGTTGGTGATAGCCAGAAAGAACCTCACTCTATGCTTAATGTCTATGGAGATTCTCAGCCATCCAGGACAGGATCAACAGTAGAGACCTTCAAATTTTTAGGTTCTACCATATCTCACGACCTAAAATGGACAGCTGACATCAAAAACGTCATCAAAAAAACACAACAAAGAATGTTCTTTCTGCACCAATTCAGGAAGCTCAAATTGCCCAAGGAGCTGCTGATCCAGTTCTACAGAGGAATGATGGAGTCTGTCATCTGCACCTCCATCACTGTCTGGTTTGGCTCTGCAACCCAACAAGACAGACACAGACTTCAGAGGATCATTAGAACTGCAGAAAAAACAATGGCTACCAACCTGCCTTCCATGGAGGACCTGTCTGCTGCACGAGTCAAAAAGAGAGCTGGGAAAATATCTACAGACCCCTCGCATCCTGGACATAAACTGTTTCAACTCCTACCTTCAAAAGGACGCTATAGAGCACTGCACACCAGAACAACTAGACACAAGGACAGTTTTTTCCCCAACGCCATCACTCTGCTAAGCAACTCATTCCCACAACACTATCAAACTATTCACTAAGTCTGCACTACTATTAATCTTCTCATCGTTCCTATCACCCATCTCCTCCTCCTTACTGTATGACTGTAAACCTGTTGCTGATATCCTTAAGATTTATGTTGACTGTTTCCTTATGACTTTCATTAAGTGCTGTGCCTTATGATTCTTGAAGAATGCATCTTTTCTTTTATGTGCACCGAGAGCGTATGCACCAAGACAAATTCCTTGTGTGTCCAATCATACGGCCAATAAAGTATTCATTCTATTCTATGGTTGTCCCAAGGGTGGTTTTTCAAGAGGCAACTAGACTTTCTGGTTTTTCCTTTGAAAAATACTCTGTACTGTACAAAGACACCGTACACTGACTATAGAAAGTTTACCCCTTTTCTTGAGAACTATTGGTCATGTCTCTTTGGATAATTCCTTACAGTGCAAAAAGAATTAACCAATGGAACAGCTTGTCTCCAGGACTTATGGAGTCTTCATCACTATAAGTTTCTAAGAAAAAATTGGAGAACCATTTTTGACATGGATATGAGGATTCCTGTCTTTGGCAGGATTGGATTAGAAGACCTCCAAGGTCCCTTCCCTTCCAGATGTTGGAATCTATCAGAGGTTGAAGGTGTCCATACCTCAAGGACCAGATCAAACCAGGTAGCCCCAGTTGATCTCCAGAACTTCAGAGCTCTGATGATCTTCCTCAACTTGGTCATGTAGCTACTCAGGGGTGGGGGGAAGCAATGGAAGAAACCTTCTCCTCCCCAAACCTAACATCTGGCACTGGCCTTTGCTGTGGAATCATCTCAATGTTGAGAAAAGCCCATCAGGTTTGAAGCAATCTTATAATATTCACCTTGCACTGGATTTTATTCCAGTAGCAAATCTGAGGATGGAATCTGTCTGATCTCAACTGCCAACACTCACCCAGATCTTGCAGAAGGAGGAGCAGCAGTAGCTGAAGAGGACCACAGATTATCTTGAAGGACCCCAAGGCAGCCATGGCTGATAGCAGCAGAAGAGTCATCTGAGGTTACTTTGGGTCTTGCCCAACAGATCTTTCCTCCGGAGGGAGGAGCAAAAGAGGAACTCCCATTTCCTTTTCGTAAAGTTGGACCAACGTGTCAAGTTTGAAATTTCTGGGTAAGTGACGGCATCGAGCCAATGATGTCAGAGAAGTTCTGTTTGTTTACTCAGGAGCAATAAAAAACATCTCTAAATCAGCAATATTCAATGACTAGCCTTCCTGTCACCCCAAAAGTTAAAAAGTTAGACTTTACTGCAAGGTCCGGTTGAAGCTTTGGTTACATCCTGGAACCAGTAGATTGCCAAGGCTTTGGATTTATGATTGTGTCTCTGTTGCTTCTCTTATATATATATATATGTAGGTCTTTGGTTATTCGGGTCTATATATATATGTAGGTCTTTGGTTATTCGGGTCTTCTCCCGTGTAAAATTGGAAGTGTCTTGGCAACGTTTCGACGAAGTCTCATTCGTCATCTTCAGGCTGGTGTTCTCGGCTTCGTGCTTCCAGGACTTCATTGAAACGTCGCCAAGACACTTCCAATTTTACGCGGGAGAAGACCCGAATAACCAAAGACCTACATACAAACACCTGCGAAAACCTCAGAAAACAAATATATTATTTTATTTATAGTTTTTAACATATAGAAGTACTTAGTGAATAGTATATTGTCTGAGTTAATTTACTTTATACAAAATACTAATAACAATAATACTACTATTTAGATATAGAATAGAATAGAATAGAATAGAATAGAATAGAATAGAATAGAATAGAATAGAATAGAATAGAACAGAACAGAACAGAACAGAACAGAACAGAACAGAATAGAATAGAATAGAATAACCAAGTTGGAAGGGACCTTGGAGGTCTTCTAGTCCAAGCCCCTGCTTAGGCAGAAAACCCTACATCACTTCAGACAAATGGTTATCCAACATCTTCTTAAAAATTTCCAGTGTTGGAACATTCACAACTTCTGCAGGCAAGTTGTCCACTGATTCATTGTTCTCACTGTCAGGAAATTTCTCCTTAGTTCCAAGTTGCTTCTCTCCTTGATTAGTTTCCACCTGTTGCTTCTTGTCCTGCCTTCAGGTGCTTTGGAGAATAGCTTGACTCCCTCTTCTTTGTGGCCAACCTCTGAGATATTGGAAGACTGCTCTCATGTCTCCCCTAGTCCTTCTTTTCATCAAACTAGACATACCCAGTTCCTGCAACTGTTCTTCATATGTTTTAGCCTCCAGTCCCCCAATCATCTGTTATATATAATAATAATCTTTCAACTTCTAGGCTATGCATAGACCAGCCATTTTTTTGGCCATGCCCCACCTAAGCATCTCCAAAATCCTGAGTCCCCCCTCCCTCACTTCCCGGTAACATAATTCTTACCATTCAAAAAGTGAACTCCTACTCACGCACAGGAAGTCTAAAAGACCTTTAACTTGGTTTATACAAGATTCCAAAGAACATGGCATCCCCTGAAAGAGAAAAATAAAAGAACGAAAGACAGTAGAAATACTGAGGAACTTACAAAATAATAGTAGGATGGGATATGAAAAAACAGGAAAGAAAATTTCAAAACATATAATAGAGAACTGAGATGCATAAATATAAAACAATTTTAATGAAAGCTTTTTCTGTAATACTTTGATCATATTACTGTATTTTCCTGCGTATAAGACTACTTTCTAACACACAAAAATCTTCTCAAAAGTCAGGGGTTGTCTTATACACCGGGTCTCATTCTCCTGTAACCAGGCAGACCAGCCCATAAGGCTCTGACAAGCCTTAAATGGCTCTGAGGAGGGTCGTCTTATACACCCAGTCGTCTTATACGCCGGAAAATACGGTAATTCAGAGGTGAAATCCAGCAGGTTCTGACAGGTTCTGGAGAACCGGTAGCAGAAATTTTGAGTAGTTTGGAAAACTGGCAAATACCACCTCTGGCCGGCCACAGAGTGGGGTGGGAATGGAGATTTTGCAATATCCTTCCCCCAGGAAGGGGGGGAAATGAGGGTTTTGCAGTATCCTTCCCCTGACATGCCCACCAAGCCACGCCCACAGAACGGTAGTAAAAAAAAAATTGAATTTCACCACTGCATTAATTACTATACATATTAAAATAAAGGTACCTAACACATTCAAAATACAATTTGAGTTCACCTCAAGATCATATTTACAAAGCCATCCTATTACTCAGAAATAAGCACCATTGTCTTCAATAGGGCTTACTCCAGTGGTGAAATCTGAATTTTTTTACTACTGGTTCTGTGGGCGTGGCTTGGTGGGTGTGGTGGGCCACTGATAAATTATTGACATCTAAGTAATTTTTAGCTTATTATATATATCATTATATATATCATATCTATATATCTATATACATCTACATCTATATTACATATATGTCATTATATATATTATAATACATTATTATATTATATATGTAATTATATATATTTATATACATTACAAACTATTCTAAAAATATGAGTTGCAGGGATATTAGTAAAGAAAGAAGCAGACATCCTGCGAGCTCCGGAACTTATATAGATATATAGATATGTAGATATATAATTATATCTACATATGTAGATATAATAATTATATCTACATATAGAGACTCAGATAGCTCAACCGGCTAGATAGCTTGTTATTAACATTCAGCTGTCTGCAATTATTGCAAGTTCAAGGCTCAAGGTTGACTCAGCCTTCCATCCTTCCTAAGGTAGGTAAATTGAGGACCCAGTTTGTGGGGGCAATAAGCTGTATAAAAAATACTGTATTTTCCTGCGTATAAGACTACTTTCTAACACACAAAAATCTTCTCAAAAGTCGGGGGTCATCTTATATGCCGGGTCTCATTCTCCTGTAACCAGGCAGACCAGCCCATAAGGCTCTGACGAGCCTTAAATGGCTCTGAGGAGGGTCGTCTTATACGCCCAGTCGTCTTATACGCTGGAAAATACGGTATATACAAAAGTATGAAGGCTATTGCTTAACGCATTGTAAGCCGCCCTGAGTCTCCGGAGAAGGGCGGCATATAAATCTAATTAAAAAAAAAATTATATGGGGACGTGGTGGCTCAGTGGCTAAGGTGCTGAGCTTGTTGATCGAAAGGTTGGCTGTTCAGCGGTTCAAATCCCTAGAGTCCTCACTGTCCGACTCTGCTGCCAGCTCCTCAGATCGCCGGTGGGCTACAACAGCTGGGCAGCAAGGAGCAGGAGAGGGGGGGCTGAGTGCTTGGCAACAATGGTATCTGTCCATGTAACCCTGCCAAACTATGACATATTCCGTTCCATGCACCGAGGTATATATACTGTATTTTACTGCGAATGAGACTACTTTCTAACACACAAAAATCTTCTCAAAAGTCGGGGGTCGTCTTATACGCCGGGTCTCATTCTCCTGTAACCAGGCAGACCAGCCCGAAAGGCTCTGACGAGCCTTAAATGGCTCTGAGGAGGGTCGTCTTATACGCCCAGTCGTCTTATATGCCGGAAAATACGGTATATATAAAAAAAACAAGTTAGATCAATGATAGGAGCAAATGGCCGAGAAAATTCCAATTCTTAGCAAAGCAATTCTTACAGAAGCAAAACAGCAAGTCCAACCAATTCTACTGACTCTACTATCATTATGTCCCTACAATTTTTTTTTTCCAGATTTAGCAATGAGTAAAGAAATTTCACAACTAGCCTCAAGGGTACTGCTGACAGTAATATTTTGTGCAGTGATTTTATTGTTGACCTTTTTTCAAACTTCTCCTTTTCAAACTTCTCCTCTTGTGAAGCCTGATGAACTTTTTTCTTGCTTGCACTGCTCACCTTATGCACAGGGTTTGGGACTCAAAAAAAAAATAATAAATGTGAGAAAGGCTTATGAAATGATGCAAATTATCAAAAGAAATAACTATTAAAAGGTGGCAGCGCAGAAAGAAGGGAATTAAAAAAAACATTCCTAGTTTATGAATATGAATTTATGAATAATAAGATTGTCATGAACAAAAGGGGGGGCGTAACCTATGACCCCCCCTACTCGCCCACTTGGTTTGAACCTGAAGCTTAGCATAATATTTATGCAAAAAAATAAAATAAAATAAAACCCAACCCCACCAATGTAGTAATGCGGTTTGACCATAAGAGGGAGCCCGGGACTAAAATATTGCCTGTCAATTACTAATTTAATAGAAGCCCCACAATACATAATTTTGGGACAGTTTCTGAATTATCAGACATGGCTAGTAGAAGTGAACAGGAAAAGAAATGTCCAAGGCAAGACGTATTTTGCGAGAAGACTCAAGCAAAATACATTAAGCCAATTTAGATGGTGGCAGCAAAGATTGAAGTAAAGATTGATAAGGAACTTGTGGGGAGATTTATCAGTTTCCGGCAAAATAAAATAGAGAAGAGAGACATACAATACGTAATTTAACTAGGCAATGGGGCCCTGTTGGAACTATGAGACAAGAAACTTCTGCTGTGGTTCCAAATTCTCCTTGAAGTATCAGGAGAAGATGTAGGATCAAGAACGAAAGCATAAGGAGGTAGGGAATTTATTCAATTAATTACGTAAGGTAACCTGAAAGCAACACAATATCTTTCTTTGTACCCATAACATCAATTTATTGAGTGACATAATTCCTGGCAAGTTATCTTTGTCTCCACCAATAGCAGAGACACAAGAATTGAACATGGACATTAAACGTTTTGTGACTCCTTCGTATTTCAAAAGAGTATCTGCGCCCTCCAATTCTATGGTTTTTACATGTGCTCCTTTATCGCTTCCATAAGCAAATACTTTTCATATTTCTTTCCTAATTTTTTACAACAACAAAAAAAACAACAATTGCTTCAGTTTTCAAGGTTATATATATATATTTTTAAAAAAGAATAAATCTCTGTATTGGTTTTATTGGCTTAGAACATTTGGGAGGGTGGAGTTCTCATTATACAGACATTTTAATAATATTATTGTTATTGATTTCCAAATCGGATCCTTTCTCATCCAAAAAATCTGTGGGGAACAAGAGTCCTTAACTTGAAGTTCCCGACTGCCTCACTTTCTGGAATGTTCCGGAACGAGATCTTGTCCTCTTTAATCCGCGCACTTTTACTAGGAAGAGGCAAGAGATGAAAAGAAGGACAGCCATTTTGCTCAGGAAAAGTGCGATGCAGAGAACGAGGAGGGATTGTTGCTGTGAGCCTGTGGAGGAAAAACAGTGGATTAACAAAACAGAGTTGGAAGGGACCTTGGAGGTCTTCTAGTCCAGCCCCCTGCTTAAGCGGGACAACCGATACTATTTCTGATAAGTGACTGTCCAATCTCTTCTAGACAACCTCCAGTGATGGAGCACTCAGAACTTCTGGTGGCCAGCTGTTCCACTGGTTAATTGTCCTCCCTGTTAGGAAGTTTCTCCTTAATTCCAGGTTGCTTCTCTCCTTGTTGAGTTTCCATCCGCTGCTTCTTGTCCTGCCTTCAGGGGCTTTGAAGAACAGGTGGAATCAAACCCCCCCTCATTCTTTTTGGCATCCCCTCAAATATTGGAAGATGCTGTCATGTCCCCCCTAATCCTTCTCTTCACTAGACAATTCCTGCAACCGTTGTTTATATGTTTACAAGAGAAAAACTCCCTGGATATCAGCTCAGCTTTTAGTGTGGAAGCAGGAAATACAGGCAGCCCTCAAGGTCGTAAAAATGGAGCAACACCCACTTAACACATGTTTCACTTAACAACAGAAAAAAGGGGCTCAAGGGTGGTTGTAAGGCGAGGACGACCTATACTGATGCCTGCTTTTTGTATAGTGTCAAACAAATCTGGGGGAAAAAAAATCCAACAACCCTGCAGGTTTTATGTCAATAAATCCTCAGAAGGAAAAGTTTAGAGAGTCCACACTTACCTTCTGATGTTTTAAGTGGCCTCGTAATGAAGAGCGTGGTGCTTTCGTTGACCAGAGACTGGGAATCCTGCTTGACCCGGCAAAGGAAGAGGGAGGAGTTCCTGTCTTCGGTGGCCATCACCTCCATGAAGCTCTTGAGGGAAAAGGTCCCATCGGGATTTGAAATTCTCGAGGAAACCGTTCCTTTCCTGCTTGGGGCATCCTTGGCAAACAGCTCCACTTTTGCATCGTTTGGATAAAAGCTTTCTGCATTGCAAGTGACCATCACTGTGGCGTTCAGCTGGACGGGGGAAGGTGGAATGGTCTGAAGACGCATTTTGGGAGGAACTGAGCAAAGAAAGCCAAAGAGGTCAGTCAAAAGAGCCTCAGATTCATGGTTCCTGCATGCAGAATGGGGTGGAAGACCTGTTGATTCTGCCCTCCGATTGTGGCATTGAGGGAACCAGTAGGTTGTCTGAACACAACCCTGGTGTGAAAAACCTGGTGACAGGGAACCCAAGATCAGAACTGAATTCTATTAGAAAGGAAAGGAATAAGGAACCCCTTCTAATGTTCAGTCGATTTCTGTCCTCATTTGTTTATGTCAGATATGCTGTTAGATTCCTATCCTGCCATGCCTATTGTTGGGAGAAATCTCCATCTGGTTCAATTCCAAGCTGGGAGAAAGAGACTAGAAACATGGAGGCTGATTGGAAACATGGTTCAATGATGAAGCAGAAGCACATGAGTGGCTCTGGTGCAGCTGACCACATGGAGTTGAGAGTGGGGGGTATTTATACCTTCTCTTGCACTGTGCACTTGAGCTTCCTGTTCCTGTGCAAGAGCATGTATTCTATTGGCTGTTGTAGGGGGTCATAGCTAAGTTTGTGGATTGTCTGAGACCCAGGTTTGGTTGAAGTTTGCTGGGTGATGCAATGTTCCTAGGTGATTGTGCCATGTGTGAGCTCTGCTGCTAGATGGGTTAATCCTATTATTCCTGTGGGGGGTCGTGTCTTAATCCCATCACCCTGAAGTTGGAGGTCTTTTGTAGATAGAATGCCCCAGTCTTTTTAATGGGCACCAAATATCTGCTGGGGGCCAGGGAGCTGCTTTCTGTCTTTAAAACATGTTTCTTCTTTTATCATCCAGGGAAATATAATATTCTGCCTTTTTAACATTCCTCAAAACATTTCATTTTTCTCTGTCAGAAAACTCATGACTGGGAAGACATGGTAACAAGGTCAGCCAATGAATAGGCATAGCAACTAAGTCAGCCAATTGGGAGCGTAGACAGACTGGAGCCAGGGCGTGTCTTAGTCTGCAGCTTCTGAGTCTGTTCTGAGAAAAGAGAAACTGAAACCTGTATGGGGGTGTGTGTGTGTAAACTTGTCTGCTGATCTAAGCTGAAATGAAACTGTGAATCTGCTGTTGGTATTGTAAACTTACTTCATGTATTATTGTGTATATAAAGAAATTAATGAATCGTGCTGTATCAGTTTATCTGTGTGTGCTTCTGATTTTTTTTTTAAAATTTGATTTATATGCCGCCCTTCTCCGGAGACTCGGGGCGGCTTACAATGCATTAAGCAATACTCTTCATACTTTTGTATATTTATACAAAGTCAGTTTATTGCCCCCACAAACTGGCTCCTCCATTTACCTACCTTAGAAAGGATGGAAGGCTGAGTCAGCCTTGAGCCTGGGGAGATTAGAACTTGTAGTAATTGCAGGCAGCTGAATGTTAATAACAGGCTATTTAGTCTGCTGTGCCACCAGATTTGATTTTTGCAGGAAACTCTGATATTCTAGGAGAGGGGTGGGTACTAACTTTCTACCCTTTGGATGTCACTTTCTCCACTGCCTTCCTTCGATGACATACATTAGGTCACCCAACTCAAATCATGTGACTCTGAGCAGCGTGCGAAACCACCGAGCAAAAAAAATGCAAAGGGAAAAAACAGAGCACACCCCTAAAGCAAACGGTTCCAGGACAATCAGGATTAAATATATATCTCCCCCATTGTAGGGGAGGTGCCATATTTTTCAGAGTATAAGACGCACTTTAGTTTCTGGGGAGGAAAATAAGAAAAAAGCTGCTCGGCAGGTGGATTGGCCTCCCAGCATACCCCAATCAGCTGTTTTCAGAGGGGAATTTTAGCAACAGGTTCGTTGGTTATGAGCTCTGTGCCTTGCTTTTTTTTTTTTTGTTTTGCTTTTTTTTTTTCCTGCCTCTGAAACTTCTGAAACTCTGTTTCAGAAAAAACTTTTTCCTGCCTCTGAAAGCATCTGTATAAAAGAATAAAAGTCTCTGAAGCTCTGTTTGGAGGCTTCTTTTCTGAAGCTTCGTTTCTGATGCATTTTTCTGACTCTGCAAACTCCGTTTGAGAAGCGAGACGGGGCTACATTCGGAGTATCAGATGCACCCAGATTTTCACCCTCTTTTTTGGGGGGGGGGAAGGTCCGTCTTATACACCGGAAAATACTGTATATTTCATCTTGGCCCAGGTCCTTGGGAAAGCAGTCAGAGATAGGAGATCTCTCTAAAGATTTGCATCCCACAAGCACAGCCCTCTGAGGAAGCACGAGCTGAGAAAATGTGGCTGGTCTCGGTTCACTTCCATGAGATGAGAATGTAGATCAGGAGTGTCAAACTCAAGGCTTCTGGGACAGATTTGGCCCGCAGGATGGATTCGGCCCTCGGGAAGCTTAAACCTGGCCCGTGGGGCCAGTCTGGAATTAGCAAATGACCGGCCCACAGTGCCTCTGGCAGCCAAAAAGGGGAGAAGCTACAAGGCTGATCTGGCCCCTGAAGAAATCCAGTTTGACACCCCTGACTTAGATCTTTTGGCACCACTCCCTCTGCCATGGAGGGCCCTCTACCAGGCGAAGACTCCAAAACCTCCTCCCTCTTTTCAACCCAAGGTTTACTTACCTCTTAGGACATCACCAAGTCGGAAGCTCCTCTGAGCCTTCTGAGATGAGTTTTGTTGGATCTGGCAGATCAGCTGTGACCTCACATCTCCTTGGTCAAGCAGGATATCCACAGTGCTTGTCCAATGGTCCAACCCCTTTGGATCAGTAGAATAGATTCCGAATTTTTTAGGCTTTATCGTTTTCCCATCCTTTATCCACTTGATTTGGATATCACTGGAAAGCAAACTTACAGAGCATTGAAAAGAGGCCCAAGATCCTGCCGTGATTCTGCCTTGGGGGCCACGAATCTGAGGCTGGAATGGTTCGACTGGGGGAGAAAGTAGAGAGACATCAATTGACGTTCCTCAGAAACAACACAGGAGTCTCCAAGAGTGTTTTTGGTCACAGAGACCCAGCTTCCATCATGGGGTTTACTCCCATGTGTCTCTCAGTTGACTGGGAACATCTCTCTCCATCTCTCTCTCCTCGAAATCAAATAGCGGTGAAAGCTACCCACCAATCATGGAGACCACCGTGCCTTTTCGTGAAGCCAGTTCTCATTTTGGGACCCTGGGTCTGAACTTCACACAAGAGTAGGCATCTTCAGGGCAGATGGTGAGTGAGGACAATTAACCAGTGGAACTGCTTGCCACCAGAAATCATGGGTGCTCCATCACTGGAGGTTTTCAAGAAGAGAGTAGACAATCCCTTATCTGAAATGGAATGGGACCTACTGGTAGATACCAGTGCTTACTTTAGAGTGAGGTTCCTCCTGGCTGACATTGGTATGGTTTTTGCAGAAGTTGTGTTACCTTCACATTCATTGTATCAAGTCTCTCTTTTTGTTTCGGTTGTTGGAGAACAAAATTTGAACCTAACACAATTTCCAGAGTCCATGTTAGAGGTAGCCAGAAAGACCCACAGTCTGGGCTTAATGTCTATGGAGATACTCAGCCATCGAGGTTATGGTGGCCCCAAAAGTGTTTTTTTCAAGAGGCCACTTGTCTTTCCGGTTTCTCCTTTGAAAAACCCCCAGTGTACAAAAACACCAAAAACACTGACTCTAGAAAGTTTACCCCTTTTCTTGAGAACTATTGATCATGCTTCTTTGGATAATTCCTTACAGCGCGAAGGATTAACCATTGGGACAGCTTGTCTCCAGGACTTGTGTGGGCTCCATCACTGTAAGTTTCTAAGAAAAAAATTGGACAACCCTTTTTTGACACGATATGAGGATTCCTGCCCTTGGCAGGGGGTTGGATTAGAAGAACTTCAAGGTCCCTTCCCTTCCAGATGTCGGAATCTATCAGGAGTTGAAGGTGTTCATACCTCAAGGACTAGCTCAAACCAGGTGGCCCCGGTTGATCTCCAGAACTTCAGAGCTCTGATGATCTTCCTCATTTGTTCACATAGCTACTCGGGTGGGAAGCAGTGGAAGAAATCTTCTCCTCCCTAAATTTAATATCTTGGCACTGGCCTTTGCTGTGGAATCTGCTCATCTCAACATTCAGAGAACGTTGAAGCAACTTTAATATTCATCTTGGACTGGATCTTATTCTAGTAGCAAGTCTGAGGATGAAATCTGTCTGATCTCATCTGCCAACACTCACCCAGATCTTGCAGAAGGAGGAGCAGCAGCAGCTGAAGTGGACCATAGATGATCTTGAAGGACCTCAAGGCAGCCATGCCGATAGCAGCAGAAGAATTATCCGAGGTGACTTTGGGTCTTGCCCAGCAGATCTTTCCTTCAGTGGGAGGAGCAAAAGAGGAACTCCCATTTCCTTTTTGTAAAGTTGGACCAATGGCTCAAGTTTGAATTTCTGGGTAAGTAATATCATTGAGTCAAAGAAGTCAGAGAAATTCTGCTTGTTTACTCAGAAGCAATAAAAATCCACCTTTAAATCAGCAATATTCAACGACTAGCCTTCCTGTCATCCCAAAAGTTAGAAAGTTAGACTTACTACAAGGTCCTGTTGAAGCTTTGGTTACGTCCTGGACCCAATCAATTGCCGAGACTTTGGACATATGATGGCATCTCTGTTGCTTCTGTCTTTTCTATATATATGTATAATTCTATTTATAGTTTTTTCTTTGACATATGTAAGTACTTAGTGAATAGTACATTGTCTGGGTTAATTTACTTTATACAAAATATTAATAATTATTATACTGTTTAGATATACATCATAATAATCTTTCAAATTCTAAGCTTTACCTAGGCATTGCAATTATAATAATGTATTATTCTTTTTGTAGCAATGTACGTAGTAATGTTTTCCCAATTTCTACTTTCTACCGCTTTCTTCTAACCCCATTGCAGCAACTCCCGTATTAAAAAGTATTATGTATCTATCCATCTATCCGTCATCTCTTACCCTTTACTATTTCAGCATACATCCATGGTGAAATCCAATTTTTTTTTACTACCGGTTCTGTGGGCGTGGCATGGCTTATGGGTGTGGTAGGGGAAGGCTACTGCAAAATGTCCATTCCCACCCCACTCCAAGGGAAGGATACTGCAAAATCCTCGAAGTTTGAACATTGCCACGCGGCTCTGCAATGTGCAATGGGAAGAAAAGCACCTTCAGGCGGCAGCACTGCAATCCCCACCCCGAATCCAAAATGGTTCCCAGTTCCCCCGGTGCACATTGCAGGGGAACTGGCCGCCCGCCGCCTGAAATGCGGTTCTGAAAATTGCATTGGGGAATCCAGGCAGCGGTGGCTGGAAAGGAGGGGCATTTTACTTTAAGAGTTCCCATTCAGCTCACTCGGTTCCTGGACGCAGAGAGGGCTTAGGCAGCAGCGGAAACTCCTCACATTATGGGGAGTGAAGTCATCGCAACCATTGTCTGCCCTGAGCTGCCTGCTGGGCAGCCAGAGGGGTGACCAGCTGCAAATCGTGTCACCCGCCGTGTTCCCAGAAGCTGCTGGGCAGATTCCACCCCTCCAGACCATCCTGAAGAGGTTTGTTCCTCAGGCTGTGCTGTGTCCCTCCCCCCCAGAACATGCGAGGGGTCTCTTTGGGGGAAAGCGAGTAGTCCCTGCACCTCTCGCTTGCAGGAGGAGGAGCAGGGCAGCGTAGAGCAGCGCCACCTTAAATGCTGGTAGGCAGAGGTAGAATTCTTATTTTCTTGTTTTCCTCTCCCAAAATTAAGGTGCGTCTTATACACCGAAAAATACGGTATGCAAAATAAAAAAACCCCACCAATGTAGTAATGCGGTTTGACCATAAGAGGGAGCCCGGGACTAAAATATTGCCTGTCAATTACTAATTTAATGGAAGCCGCACAATACATAATTTTGGGACAGTTTCTGAATTATCAGTCATGGCTAGTAGAAGCGAACAGGAAAAGAAATGTTGAGGGCAAGACCTATTTTGCAAGAAGACTCAAGAAAAATACATTAAGACAATTTAGATGGTGGCAGCAAAGATTGAAGTAAAGATTGATAAGGAACTTGTTGGGAGATTTATCAGTTTCCGGCAGAATAAAATAGAGAAGAGAGACATAAGAAGAGAAGCAATACGTAATTTAACTAGGCAATGGGGCCCTGTTGGAACTATGAGACAAGGAACTTCTGCTGTGGTTCCAAATTCTCCTTGAAGTATCAGGAGAAGATGTAGGATCAAGAACGAAAGCATAAGGAGGTAGGGAATTTATTCAATTAATTACGTAAAGTAACCTGAAAGCAACACAATATCTTTCTTTGCACCCAGAACATCAATTTATTAAGTGACATAATTCCTGGCAAGTTATCTTTGTCTCCACCAATAGCAGAGACACAAGAATTGAACATAGACATTTAACGATTTGTGACTCCTTCGTATTTCAAAAGAGTATCTGCGGCCCTCAATTCTATGGATTTTACATGTGCTCCTTTATCACTTCCATAAGCAAATACTTTTCATATTTCTTTCCTAATTTTTTACAACAACAAAAAAAACAACAATTGCTTCAGTTTTCAAGGTTATATATATATATATTTTAAAAAGAATAAATCTCTGTATTGGTTTTATTGGCTTAGAACATTTGGGAGGGTGGAGTTCTCATTATACAGACATTTTAATAATATTATTGTTATTGATTTCCAAATCGGATCCTTTCTCATCCAGAAAATCTGTGGGGAACAGGAGTCCTTAACTTGAAGTTCCCGACTGCCTCACTTTCTGGAATGTTCCGGAACGAGATCTTGTCCTCTTTAATCCGCGCACTTTTACTAGGAAGAGGCAAGAGATGAAAAGAAGGAGAGCCATTTTGCTCAGGAAAAGTGCGATGCAGAGAACGAGGAGGGATTGTTGCTGTGAGCCTGAGGAGGAAAAACAGTGGATTAACAAAACAGAGTTGGAAGGGACCTTGGAGGTCTTCTAGTCCAGCCCCCTGCTTAAGCGGGAGAACCGATACTATTTCAGTTAAGTGACTGTCCAGTCTCTCCAATGATGGAGCACCCACAATTTCTGGTGGCCAGCTGTTCCACTGGTTAATTGTCCTCCCTGTTAGGAAGTTTCTCCTTAATTCCAGGTTGCTTCTCTCCTTGTTGAGTTTCCATCCGCTGCTTCTTGTCCTGCCTTCAGGGGCTTTGAAGAACAGGTGGAAACACCCCCCCCCCCTCATTCTTTGTGGCATCCCCTCAAATATTGGAAGATGCTGTCATGTCCCCCCTAATCCTTCTCTTCACTAGACAATTCCTGCAACCGTTGTTTATATGTTTGCAAGAGAAAAACTGCCTGGAAATCAGCTCAGCTTTTAGTGTGGAAGCAGGAAATACAGGCAGCCCTCCATTTACAACAGTTCGTTTAGTGACCGTCCAAAGTTACAAGTGCACTGAAAAAACGTGACTTATGATCTTTTTTTTACACAACTGTTGCAGAAATCCCCACAGTCACGGGATCAAAATTCAGATGCTGGACAACTGACTCGTATTTATGACGGTTTGCAGTATCCCGGGGTGCCCTTTTCACTTAACAACTGTGGCCAGAAAGGTCATAAAAATGGAGCAACACACACTTAACACATGTTTCACTTAAAATAGGGGCTCAAGGGTGGTTGTAAGTCGAGGACGACCTATATTGATAACTGATTTCCTATAGTGTCAAACAAATCTGGAAAAAAACCCAGCAACCTTGCAGGTTTTATGCCAATGAAACATCAGAAGGAAAAGTTTAGAGAGTCCACACTTACCTTCTGATGTTTTAAGTGGCCTCGTAATGAAGAGCGTGGTGATTTCGTTGACCAGAGACTGGGAATCCTGCTTGACCCGGCAAAGGAAGAGGGAGGAGTTCCTGTCTTCGGTGGCCATCACCTCCATGAAGCTCTTGAGGGAAAAGGTCCCATCGGGGTTTGAAATTCTTGAGG
The DNA here is from genome assembly GCA_030761175.1 of Masticophis lateralis. NCBI lineage: Eukaryota > Metazoa > Chordata > Lepidosauria > Squamata > Colubridae > Masticophis > Masticophis lateralis. The sequence goes on along the minus strand of JAUDYJ010000003.1, from coordinate 210,805,232 downwards.
AAACCGTTCCTTTTCTGCTTGTGTCATTATTGGCAAACAACTCCACTTTTGCATCAGTTGGATAAAAGCTTTCTGCGTTGCAAGTGACCATCACTGTGGCGTTCAGCTGGACGGGGGAAGGTGGAATGGTCTGAAGACGCATTTTGGGAGGAACGGAGCATAGAAAGCCAAAGAGGTCAGTCAAAAGAGCCTCAGATTCATGGTTCCTGCATGCAGAATGGGGTGGAAGACCTGTTGATTCTGCCCTCCGATTGAAGCATTGAGGGAACCAGTAGGTTGTCTGAACACAACCCTGGTGTGAAAAACCTGGTGACAGGGAACCCAAGATCAGAACTGAATTCTATTAGAAAGGAAAGGAATAAGGAACCCCTTCTAATGTTCAGTCGATTTCTGTCCTCATTTGTTTATGTCAGATATGCTGTTAGATTCCTATCCTGCCATGCCTATTGTTGGGAGAAATCTCCATCTGGTTCAATTCCAAGCTGGGAGAAAGAGACTAGAAACATGGAGGCTGATTGGAAACATGGTTCAATGATGAAGCAGAAGCACATGAGTGGCTCTGGTGCAGCTGACCACATGGAGTTGAGAGTGGGGGGTATTTATACCTTCTCTTGCACTGTGCACTTGAGCTTCCTGTTCCTGTGCAAGAGCATATATTCTATTGGCTGTTGTAGGGGGTCATAGCTAAGTTTGTGGATTGTCTGAGACCCAGGTTTGGTTAAAGTTTGCTGGGTGATGCAATGTTCCTAGGTGATTGTGCCATGTGTGAGCTCTGCTGCTAGATGGGTTAATCCTATTATTCCTGTGGGGGGTCGTGTCTTAATCCCATCACCCTGAAGTTGGAGGTCTTTTGTAGATAGAATGCCCCAGTCTTTTTAATGGGCACCAAATATCTGCTCGGGGCCAGGGAGCTGCTTTCTGTCTTTAAAGCATGTTTCTTCTTTTATCATCCAGGGAAATATAATATTCTGCCTTTTTAACATTCCTCAAAACATTTCATTTTTCTCTGTCAGAAAACTCATGACTGGGAAGACATGGTAACAAGGTCAGCCAATGAATAGGCATAGCAACTAAGTCAGCCAATTGGGAGCGTAGACAGACTGGAGCCAGGGCGTGTCTTAGTCTGCAGCTTCTGAGTCTGTTCAGAGAAAAGAGAAACTGAAACCTGTATGGGTGTGTGTGTCTGTGTGTAAACTTGTCTGCTGATCTAAGCTGAAATGAAACTGTGAATCTGCTGTTGGTATTGTAAACTTACTTCATGTATTATTGTGTATATAAAGAAATTAATGAATCGTGCTGTATCAGTTTATCTGTGTGTGCTTCTGATTTTTTTTTTTAAATTTGATTTATATGCCGCCCTTCTCCGGAGACTCGGGGCGGCTTACAATGCATTAAGCAATACCCTCCATACTTTTGTATATTTATACAAAGTCAGTTTATTGCCCCCACAAACTGGCTCCTCCATTTACCTACCTTAGAAAGGATGGAAGGCTGAGTCAGCCTTGAGCCTGGGGAGATTAGAACTTGTAGTAATTGCAGGCAGCTGAATGTTAATAACAGGCTATTTAGTCTGCTGTGCCACCAGATTTGATTTTTGCAGGAAACTCTGACATTCTAGGAGAGGGGTGGGTACTAACTTTCTACCCTTTGGATGTCACTTTCTCCACTGCCTTCCTTCGATGACATACATTAGGTCACCCAACTCAAATCCTGTGACTCTGAGCAGCGTGCGAAACCACCGAGCAAAAAAAATGCAAAGGGAAAAAACAGAGCACATCCCTAAAGCAAACGCTTCCAGGACAATCAGGATTAAATATATATCTCCCCCATTGTAGGGGAGGTGCCATATTTTTCAGAGTATAAGACGCACTTTAGTTTCTGGGGAGGAAAATAAGAAAAAAGCTGCTCGGCAGGTGGATTGGCCTCCCAGCATACCCCAATCAGCTGTTTTCAGAGGTGAATTTTAGCAACAGGTTCATTGGTTATGAGCTCTGTGCCTTGCTTTTTTTTTTTTTTTGCTTTTTTTTTTCCTGCCTCTGAAACTTCTGAAACCGAGCTTCAGAATAAAAGTCTCTGAAGCTCTGTGTGGAGGCTTCTTTTCTGAAGCTTCGTTTCTGATGCATTTTTCTGACTCTGCAAACTCCGTTTGAGAAGCGAGACGGTGCTACATTCGGAGTATCAGATGCACCCAGATTTTCACCCTCTTTTTGGGGGGGGGGGGAAGGTCCGTCTTATACACCGAAAAATACTGTATATTTCATCTTGACCCATGTCCTTGGGAAAGCAGTCAGAGAAAGGAGATCTCTCTAAAGATTTGCATCCCACAAGCACAGCCCTCTGAGGAAGCACGAGCTGAGAAAATGTGGCTGGTCTCGGTTCACTTCCATGAGATGAGAATGTAGATCAGGAGTGTCAAACTCAAGGCTTCTGGGACAGATTTGGCCCGCAGGATGGATTCAGCCCTCGGGAAGCTTAAACCTGGCCCGTGGAGCCAGTCTGGAATTAGCAAATGACCGGCCCACAGTGCCTCTGGCAGCCAAAAAGGGGAGAAGCTACAAGGCTGATCTGGCCCCTGAAGAAATCCAGTTTGACACCCCTGACTTAGATCTTTTGGCGCCACTCCCTCTGCCATGGAGGGCCCTCTACCAGGCGAAGACTCCAAAACCTCCTCCCTCTTTTCAACCCAAGGTTTACTTACCTCTTAGGACATCACCAAGTCGGAAGCTCCTCTGAGCCTTCTGAGATGAGTTGTGTTGGATCTGGCAGATCAGCTGTGACCTCACATCTCCTTGGTCAAGCAGGATATCCACAGTGCTTGTCCAATGGTCCAACCCCTTTGGATCAGTAGAATAGATTCCGAATTTTTTAGGCTTTATCGTTTTCCCATCCTTTATCCACTTGATTTGGATATCTCTGGAAAGCAAACTTACAGAGCATTGAAAAGAGGCCCAAGATCCTGCCGTGATTCTGCCTTGGGGGCCACGAATCTGAGGTTGGAATGGTTCGACTGGGGGAGAAAGTAGAGAGACATCAATTGACGTTCCTCAGAAACAACACAGGAGTCTCCAAGAGTGTTTTTGGTCACAGAGACCCAGCTTCCATCATGGGGTTTACTCCCATGTGTCTCTCAGTTGACTGGGAACATCTCTCTCCATCCATCCCTGGAAATCAAATAGGGGTGAGGGCTACCTACCAATCATGGAGACCACTGTGCAGGAGTGGCTCCTCAGGAGGAGGTCTCCTCGAGAGTAAGGTTTGGGGCTAATTGGCCACTCCCCTAGCCTATTTAAGGAGGAATGCCAACTGAAGCAATTTGCAGGGAACAACTTCGTTCATATTCCTTCGCGTTTTGATTCCAGAAACGTTTGATTCGGCTCTTGTTTCTCTCTTGTCAGTTTTCCTGCAAATTGCTTTTGGGCATTCTGCCAACCACAGTAAGATTACGGTTAACTGAAATACTGTGCCTCAGAATTGAGTTATTATTCTTTAGATTCTTGTTAATGAAGTTAAATTAACAGCCCTTGTTCAGAAAAGACTGATTTAAACTGTACTTGTGTTTGAAGAACTACTAAGAAAGCTCATTAGTAGTCCTTAATTAATAGACTAAGGTTTGTACGGACTTTGTGTGTACTGATGTCAGCATTTCATGCTGCACTTACTCCAATGCTGACATAAGACGGAGAAGCGGAGGCATCTGGAAAGAGATAATTGACCTTCACTTACTTATTTTCACTGGAGAAAATATCACCTAGGAGATGGGATGGGAGGGGGGAAATGCCTTTGAAGGGAGCAGTAGATTAGGGGCAGAATGACAGGGAAGATGGCCAATGAGTCTAGGAGATAGAATTGCATGCTTAATAAATTAAAGTTTTTTTTCCCAAAGACTTTGTTTGAAATGCAATTTATTCAAGATGCCTTCGAAAACTGACTGATTTTTGACAGGGGGTTGGATTAAAAGACATCCAAGGTCCCTTCCCTTCCAGATGTCGGAATCTATCAGGAGTTGAAGGTGTTCATACCTCAAGGACTAGCTCAAACCAGGTGGCCCCGGTTGATCTCCAGAACTTCAGAGCTCTGATGATCTTCCTCATTTGTTCACATAGCTACTCAGGTGGGAAGCAGTGGAAGAAATCTTCTCCTCCCTAATTCTAATATCTTGGCACTGGCCTTTGCTGTGGAATCTGCTCATCTCAACATTCAGAGAACGTTGAAGCAACTTTAATATTCACCTTGGACTGGATCTTATTCTAGTAGCAAATCTGAGGATGGAATCTGTCTGATCTCAACTGCCAACACTCACCCAGATCTTGCAGAAGGAGCAGCAGCAGCAGCTGAAGTGGACCATAGATTATCTTGAAGGACCTCAAGGCAGCCATGCCGATAGTCCAACCCCTTTGGATTACTAGAATAGATTCCGAATTTTTTAGGCTTTATCGTTTTCCCATCCTTTATCCACTTGATTTGGATATCTCTGGAAAGCAAACTTACAGAGCATTGAAAAGAGGCCCAAGATCCTGCCGTGATTCTGCCTTGGGGGCCACGAATCTGAGGCTGGAATGGTTCGACTGGGGGAGAAAGTAGAGAGACATCAATTGACGTTCCTCAGAAACAACACAGGAGTCTCCAAGAGTGTTTTTGGTCACAGAGACCCAGCTTCCAACATGGGGTTTACTCCTATGTGTCTCTCAGTTGACTGGGAACATCTCTCTCCATCTCTCTCTCCTCGAAATCAAATAGCGGTGAAGGCTACCCACCAATCATGGAGACCACCGTGCCTTTTCGTGAAGCCAGTTCTCATTTTGGGACCCTGGGTCTGAACTTCACACAAGAGTAGGCATCTTCAGGGCAGATGGTGAGTGAGGACAATTAACCAGTGGAACTGCTTGCCACCAGAAATCATGGGTGCTCCATCACTGGATGTTTTCAAGAAGAGAGTAGACAATCCCTTATCTGAAATGGAATGGGACCTACTGGTAGATACCAGTGCTTACTTTAGAGTGAGGTTCCTCCTGGCTAACATTGGTATGGTTTTTGCAGAAGTTGTGTTACCTTCACATTCATTGTAACAAGTCTCTCTTTTTGTTTCGGTTGTTGGAGAACAAAATTTGAACATAACACAATTTCCAGAGTCCATGTTAGTGGTAGCCAGAAAGACCCACAGTCTGGGCTTAATGTCTATGGAGATACTCAGCCATCGAGGTTATGGCGGCCCCATAGTTGCTTTTTTCAAGAGGCCACTTGTCTTTCAGGTTTTTCCTTTGAAAAACCCCCAGTGTACAAAAACACCAAAAACACTGACTCTAGAAAGTTTACCCCTTTTCTTGAGAACTATTGATCATGCTTCTTTGGATAATTCCTTACAGCGCGAAGGATTAACCATTGGGACAGCTTGTCTCCAGGACTTGTGTGGGCTCCATCACTGTAAGTTTCTAAGAAAAAAATTGGACAACCCTTTTTTGACACGATATGAGGATTCCTGCCCTTGGCAGGGGGTTGGATTAGAAGAACTTCAAGGTCCCTTCCCTTCCAGATGTCGGAATCTATCAGGAGTTGAAGGTGTCCATACCTCAAGGACTAGCTCAAACCAGGTGGCCCCGGTTGATCTCCAGAACTTCAGAGCTCTGATGATCTTCCTCATTTGTTCACATAGCTACTCGGGTGGGAAGCAGCGGAAGAAATCTTCTCCTCCCTAAATTTAATATCTTGGCACTGGCCTTTGCTGTGGAATCTGCTCATCTCAACATTCAGAGAACGTTGAAGCAACTTTAATATTCATCTTGGACTGGATCTTATTCTAGTAGCAAGTCTGAGGATGAAATCTGTCTGATCTCATCTGCCAACACTCACCCAGATCTTGCAGAAGGAGGAGCAGCAGCAGCTGAAGTGGACCATAGATGATCTTGAAGGACCTCAAGGCAGCCATGCCGATAGCAGCAGAAGAATTAGCTGAGGTGACTTTGGGTCTTGCCCAGCAGATCTTTCCTTCAGTGGGAGGAGCAAAAGAGGAACTCCCATTTCCTTTTTGTAAAGTTAGACCAATGGCTCAAGTTTGAATTTCTGGGTAAGTAATATCATCGAGTCAAAGAAGTCAGAGAAATTCTGCTTGTTTACTCAGAAGCAATAAAAATCCACCTGTAAATCAGCAATATTCAACGACTAGCCTTCCTGTCATCCCAAAAGTTAGAAAGTTAGACTTACTACAAGGTCCTGTTGAAGCTTTGGTTACGTCCTGGAACCAATGGATTGCCGAGGCTTTGGACGTATGATTGCATCTCTGTTGCTGCTGTCTTTTCTATATATATGTATAATTCTATTTATAGTTTTTTCTTTGACATACGTAAGTACTTAGTGAATAGTACATTGTCTGGGTTAATTTACTTTATACAAAATATTAATAATTATTATACTGTTTAGATATACATCATAATAATCTTTCAAATTCTAGGCTTTCCGTAGGCATTGCAATTATAATAATGTATTATTTTTTTTTGTAGCAATGTACGTAGTAATGTTTTCCCAATTTCTACTTTCTACCTCTTTCTTCTAACCCCATTGCAGCAACTCCCGTATTAAAAAGTATTATGTATCTATCCATCTATCCGTCATCTCTTACCCTTTACTATTTCAGCATATATCAGGGTTGAAATCCAAATTTTTTTTACTACCGGTTCTGTGGGCGTGGCATGGCTTATGGGTGTGGTAGGGGAAGGCTACTGCAAAATGTCCATTCCCACCCCACTCCAAGGGAAGGATACTGCAAAATCCTCGAAGTTTGAACATTGCCACGCGGCTCTGCAATGTGCAATGGGAAGAAAAGCACCTTCAGGCGGCAGCACTGCAATCCCCACCCCGAATCCAAAATGGTTCCCAGTTCCCCCGCTTCACATTGCAGGGGAACTGGCCGCCCACCGCCTGAAATGCGGTTCTGAAAATTGCACTGGGGAATCCAGGCAGCGGTGGCTGGAAAGGAGGGGCATTTTACTTTAAGAGCTCCCATTCGGCTCACTCGGTTCCTGGACGCAGAGAGGGCTTAGGCAGCAGCGGCAACTCCTCACATTATGGGGAGTGAAGTCATCGCAACCATTGTCTGCCCTGAGCTGCCTGCTGGGCAGCCAGAGGGGTGACCAGCTGCAAATCGTGTCACCCGCCGTGTTCCCTGAAGCTGCTGGGCAGATTCCACCCCTCCAGACCATCCTGAAGAGGTTTGTTCCTCAGGCTGTGCTGTGTCCCTCCCCCCCAGAACATGCGAGGGGTCTCTTTGGGGGAAAGCGAGTAGTCCCTGCACCTCTCGCTTGCAGGAGGAGGAGCAGGGCAGCGTAGAGCAGGGCCACCTTAAATGCTGGTAGGGAGAGGTAGAATTCTTATTTTCTTGTTTTCCTCTCCCAAAATTAAGGTGCGTCTTATATACTGAAAAATACGGTATGCAAAATAAAAAAACCCCACCAATGTAGTAATGCGGTTTGACCATAAGAGGGAGCCCGGGACTAAAATATTGCCTGTCAATTACTAATTTAATGGAAGCCCCACAATACATAATTTTGGGACAGTTTCTGAATTATCAGACATGGCTAGTAGAAGCGAACAGGAAAAGAAATGTTGAGGGCAAGACCTATTTTGCAAGAAGACTCAAGAAAAATACATTAAGACAATTTAGATGGTGGCAGCAAAGATTGAAGTAAAGATTGATAAGGAACTTGTTGGGAGATTTATCAGTTTCCGGCAGAATAAAATAGAGAAGAGAGACATAAGAAGAGAAGCAATACGTAATTTAACTAGGCAATGGGGCCCTGTTGGAACTATGAGACAAGGAACTTCTGCTGTGGTTCCAAATTCTCCTTGAAGTATCAGGAGAAGATGTAGGATCAAGAACGAAAGCATAAGGAGGTAGGGAATTTATTCAATTAATTACGTAAAGTAACCTGAAAGCAACACAATATCTTTCTTTGTACCCAGAACATCAATTTATTAAGTGACATAATTCCTGGCAAGTTATCTTTGTCTCCACCAATAGCAGAGACACAAGAATTGAACATAGACATTTAACGTTTTGTGACTCCTTCGTATTTCAGAAGCGTATCTGCGCCCTCCAATTCTATGGTTTTTACATGTGCTCCTTTATCGCTTCCGTAAGCAAATACTTTTCATATTTCTTTCCTAATCTTTTACAACAACAAAAAAAACAACAATTGCTTCAGTTTTCAAGGTTATATATATATATTTTTAAAAAAGAATAAATCTCTGTATTGGTTTTATTGGCTTAGAATATTTGGGAGGGTGGAGAGCTCATTATACAGGCATAATATTATTGTAATATTGTAATATTGTAAATAATATCATTGTTATTGATTTCCTAATCGGATCCTTTCTCATCCAGAAAATCTGTGGGGAACAGGAGTCCTTAACTTGAAGTTCCCGACTGGCTCACTTTCTGGAATGTTCCGGAACGAGATCTTGTCCTCTTTAATCCGCGCACTTTTACTAGGAAGAGGCAAGAGATGAAAAGAAGGACAGCCATTTTGCTCAGGAAAAGTGCGATGCAGAGAACGAGGAGGGATTGTTGCTGTGAGCCTGTGGAGGAAAAACAGTGGATTAACAAAAGAGAGTTGGAAGGGACCTTGGAGGTCTTCTAGTCCAGCCCCCTGCTTAAGCGGGACAACCGATACTATTTCTGATAAGTGACTGTCCAGTCTCTCCAATGATGGAGCACCCACAATTTCTGGTGGCCAGCTGTTCCACTGGTTAATTGTCCTCCCTGTTAGGAAGTTTCTCCTTAATTCCAGGTTGCTTCTCTCCTTGTTGAGTTTCCATCCGCTGCTTCTTGTCCTGCCTTCAGGGGCTTTGAAGAACAGGTGGAATCAACCCCCCCCCTCATTCTTTGTGGCATCCCCTCAAATATTGGAAGATGCTGTCATGTCCCCCCTAAACCTTCTCTTCACTAGACAATTCCTGCAACCGTTGTTTATATGTTTACAAGAGAAAAACTGCCTGGAAATCAGCTCAGGTTTTAGTGTGGAAGCAGGAAATACAGGCAGTCCTCCATTTACAACAGTTCGTTTAGTGACCGTCCAAAGTTACAAATGCACTGAAAAAACGTGACTTATGATCTTTTTTTTACACAACTGTTGCAGAAATCCCCACAGTCACGGGATCAAAATTCAGATGCTGGACAACTGACTCGTATTTATGACGGTTTGCAGTATCCCGGGGTGCCCTTTTCACTTAACAACTGGGGCCAGAAAGGTCGTAAAAACGGAGCAACACCCACTTAACACATGTTTCACTTAACAACAGAAAAAAGGGGCTCAAGGGTGGTTGTAAGGCGAGGACGACCTATACTGATGCCTGCTTTTTGTATAGTGTCAAACAAATCTGGGAGGAAAAAAATCCAACAACCCTGCAGGTTTTATGTCAATAAATCCTCAGAAGGAAAAGTTTAGAGAGTCCACACTTACCTTCTGATGTTTTAAGTGGCCTCGTAATGAAGAGCGTGGTGCTTTCGTTGACCAGAGACTGGGAATCCTGCTTGACCCGGCAAAGGAAGAGGGAGGAGTTCCTGTCTTCGGTGGCCATCACCTCCATGAAGCTCTTGAGGGAAAAGGTCCCATCGGGGTTTGAAATTCTCGAGGAAACCGTTCCTTTTCTGCTTGGGGCATCCTTGGCAAACAGCTCCACTTTTGCATCGTTTGGATAAAAGCTTTCTGCATTGCAAGTGACCATCACTGTGTCGTTCAGCTGGACGGGGGAAGGTGGAATGGTCTGAAGACGCATTTTGGGAGGGACTGAGCAAAGAAAGCCAAAGAGGTCAGTCAAAAGAGCCTCAGATTCATGGTTCCTGCATGCAGAATGGGGTGGAAGACCTGTTCCTGATTCTGCCCTCCAATTGAAGCATTGAGGGAACCAGTAGGTTGTCTGAACACAACCCTGGTGTGAAAAACCTGGTGACAGGGAACCCAAGATCAGAACTGAATTCTATTAGAAAGGAAAGGAATAAGGAACCCCATCCAATGTTCAGTCGATCTCGGTCCTCATTCGTTTATGTCAGATATGTTGTTAGATTCCTATCCTGCCATGCCTATTGTTGGGAGAAATCTCCATCTGGTTCAATTCCAAGCTGGGAGAAAGAGACTAGAAACATGGAGGCTGATTGGAAACATGGTTCAATGATGAAGCAGAAGCACATGAGTGGCTCTGGTGCAGCTGACCACATGGAGTTGAGAGTGGGGGGTATTTATACCTTCTCTTGCACTGTGCACTTGAGCTTCCTGTTCCTGTGCAAGAGCATGTATTCTATTGGCTGTTGTAGGGGGTCATAGCTAAGTTTGTGGGTTGTCTGAGTCCCAGGTTTGGTTGAAGTTTGCTGGGTGATGCAATGTTCCTAGGTGATTGTGCCATGTGTGAGCTCTGCTGCTAGATGGGTTAATCCTATTATTCCTGTGGGGGGTCGTGTCTTAATCCCATCACCCTGAAGTTGGAGGTCTTTTGTAGATAGAATGCCCCAGTCTTTTTAATGGGCACCAAATATCTGCTCGAGGCCAGGGAGCTGCTTTCTGTCTTTAAAGCATGTTTCTTCTTTTATCATCCAGGGAAATATAATATTCTGCCTTTTTAACATTCCTCAAAACATTTCATTCTTCTATGTCAGAAAACTCATGACTGGGAAGACATGGTAAGAAGGTCAGCCAATGAATAGGCATAGCAACTAAGTCAGCCAATTGGGAGCGTAGACAGACTGGAGCCAGGGCGTGTCTTAGTCTGCAGCTTCTGAGTCTGTTCTGAGAAAAGAGAAACTGAAACCTGTGTGTGTGTGTGTGTGTGTGTGTGTAAACTTGTCTGCTGATCTAAGCTGAAATGAAACTGTGAATCTGCTGTTGGTATTGTAAACTTACTTCATGTATTATTGTGTATATAAAGAAATTAATGAATCATGCTGTATCAGTTTATCTGTGTGTGCTTCTGATTTTTTTTTTAAAATTTGATTTATATGCCGCCCTTCTCCGGAGACTCGGGGCGGCTTACAATGCGTTAAGCAATAGCCTTCATACTTTTGTATATTTATACAAAGTCAGTTTATTGCCCCCACAAACTGGCTCCTCCATTTACCTACCTTAGAAAGGATGGAAGGCTGACTCAACCTTGAGCCTGGGGAGATTAGAACTTGCAGTAATTGCAGGCAGCTGAATGTTAATAACAGGCTATTTAGTCTGCTGTGCCACCAGATTTGATTTTTGCAGGAAACTCTGACATTCTAGGAGAGGGGTGGGTACTAACTTTCTACCCTTTGGATGTCACTTTCTCCACTGCCTTCCTTCGATGACATACATTAGGTCACCCAACTCAAATCATGTGACTCTGAGCAGCGTGCGAAACCACCGAGCAAAAAAAATGCAAAGGGAAAAAACAGAGCACATCCCTAAAGCAAACGCTTCCAGGACAATCAGGATTAAATATATATCTCCCCCATTGTAGGGGAGGTGCCATATTTTTCAGAGTATAAGACGCACTTTAGTTTCTGGGGAGGAAAATAAGAAAAAAGCTGCTCGGCAGGTGGATTCGCCTCCCAGAATACCCCAATCAGCTGTTTTCAGAGGTGAATTTTAGCAACAGGTTCATTGGTTATGAGCTCTGTGCCTTGCTTTTTTTTTTTTTTTTTGCTTTTTTTTTTCCTGCCTCTGAAACTTCTGAAACTCTGTTTCAAAAAAAACTTTTCCCTGCCTCTGAAAGCATCTGTATAAAAGAATAAAAGTCTCTGAAGCTCTGTTTGGAGGCTTCTTTTCTGAAGCTTCGTTTCTGATGCATTTTTCTGACTCTGCAAACTCCGTTTGAGAAGCGAGACGGTGCTACATTCGGAGTATCAGATGCACCCAGATTTTCACCCTCTTTTTTGGGGGGGGGGGGGAAGGTCCGTCTTATACACCGAAAAATACTGTATATTTCATCTTGGCCCAGGTCCTTGGGAAAGCAGTCAGAGATAGGAGATCTCTCTAAAGATTTGCATCCCACAAGCACAGCCCTCTGAGGAAGCACGAGCTGAGAAAATGTGGCTGGTCTCGGTTCACTTCCATGAGATGAGAATGTAGATCAGGAGTGTCAAACTCAAGGCTTCTGGGACAGATTTGGCCCGCAGGATGGATTCAGCCCTCGGGAAGCTTAAACCTGGCCCGTGGAGCCAGTCTGGAATTAGCAAATGACCGGCCCACAGTGCCTCTGGCAGCCAAAAAGGGGAGAAGCTACAAGGCTGATCTGGCCCCTGAAGAAATCCAGTTTGACACCCCTGACTTAGATCTTTTGACGCCGTTCCCTCTGCCATGGAGGGCCCTCTACCAGGCGAAGACTCCAAAACCTCCTCCCTCTTTTCAACCCAACTTACCTCTTAGGACATCACCAAGTCGGAAGCTCCTCTGAGCCTTTTGAGATGAGTTGTGTTGGATCTGGCAGATCAGCTGTGACCTCACATCTCCTTGGCCAAGCAGGATATCCACAGTGCTTGTCAAATGGTCTATCCCCTTTGGACCAGTAGAAAAGCCGCTCATGTGTTTAGGCTTTATCATTTTCCCATCCTTTATCCACTTGATTTGGTTATCACTGGAAAGCAAACTTACAGAGCATTGAAAAGAGGCCCAAGATCCTGCCGTGATTCTGCCTTGGGGGCCACGAATCTGAGGTTGGAATGGTTCGACTGGGGGAGAAAGTAGAGAGACATCAATTGACGTTCCTCAGAAACAACACAGGAGTCTCCAAGAGTGTTTTTGGTCACAGAGACCCAGCTTCCATCATGGGGTTTACTCCCATGTGTCTCTCAGTTGACTGGGAACATCTCTCTCCATCCATCCCTGGAAATCAAATAGGGGTGAGGGCTACCTACCAATCATGGAGACCACTGTGCAGGAGTGGCTCCTCAGGAGGAGGTCTCCTCGAGAGTAAGGTTTGGGGCTAATTGGCCACTCCCCTAGCCTATTTAAGGAGGAATGCCAACTAAAGCAATTTGCAGGGAACAACTTCGTTCATATTCCTTCGCGTTTTGATTCCAGAAACGTTTGATTCGGCTCTTGTTTCTCTCTTGTCAGTTTTCCTGCAAATTGCTTTTGGGCATTCTGCCAACCACAGTAAGATTACGGTTAACTGAAATACTGTGCCTCAGAATTGAGTTATTATTCTTTAGATTCTTGTTAATGAAGTTAAATTAACAGCCCTTGTTCAGAAAAGACTGATTTAAACTGTACTTGTGTTTGAAGAACTACTAAGAAAGCTCATTAGTAGTCCTTAATTAATAGACTAAGGTTTGTACGGACTTTGTGTGTACTGATGTCAGCATTTCATGCTGCACTTACTCCAATGCTGACATAAGACGGAGAAGCGGAGGCATCTGGAAAGAGACAATTGACCTTCACTTACTTATTTTCACTGGAGAAAATATCACCTAGGAGATGGGATGGGAGGGGGGAAATGCCTTTGAAGGGAGCAGTAGATTAGGGGCAGAATGACAGGGAAGATGGCCAATGAATCTAGGAGATAGAATGTGCATGCTTAATAAATTAAAGTTTTTTTTCCCAAAGACTTTGTTTGAAATGCAATTTATTCAAGATGCCTTCGAAAACTGACTGATTTTTGACAGGGGGTTGGATTAAAAGACATCCAAGGTCCCTTCCCTTCCAGATGTCGGAATCTATCAGGAGTTGAAGGTGTCCATACCTCAAGGACTAGCTCAAACCAGGTGGCCCCGGTTGATCTCCAGAACTTCAGAGCTCTGATGATCTTCCTCATTTGTTCACATAGCTACTCAGGTGGGAAGCAGTGGAAGAAATCTTCTCCTCCCTAAGTCTAATATCTTGGCACTGGCCTTTGCTGTGGAATCTGCTCATCTCAACATTCAGAGAACGTTGAAGCAACTTTAATATTCACCTTGGACTGGATCTTATTCTAGTAGCAAGTCTGAGGATGAAATCTGTCTGATCTCAACTGCCAACACTCACCCAGATCTTGCAGAAGGAGCAGCAGCAGCAGCTGAAGTGGACCATAGATTATCTTGAAGGACCTCAAGGCAGCCATGCCGATAGTCCAACCCCTTTGGATTACTAGAATAGATTCCGAATTTTTTAGGCTTTATCGTTTTCCCATCCTTTATCCACTTGATTTGGATATCTCTGGAAAGCAAACTTACAGAGCATTGAAAAGAGGCCCAAGATCCTGCCGTGATTCTGCCTTGGGGGCCACGAATCTGAGGCTGGAATGGTTCGACTGGGGGAGAAAGTAGAGAGACATCAATTGACGTTCCTCAGAAACAACACAGGAGTCTCCAAGAGTGTTTTTGGTCACAGAGACCCAGCTTCCAACATGGGGTTTACTCCTATGTGTCTCTCAGTTGACTGGGAACATCTCTCTCCATCTCTCTCTCCTCGAAATCAAATAGCGGTGAAGGCTACCCACCAATCATGGAGACCACCGTGCCTTTTCGTGAAGCCAGTTCTCATTTTGGGACCCTGGGTCTGAACTTCACACAAGAGTAGGCATCTTCAGGGCAGATGGTGAGTGAGGACAATTAACCAGTGGAACTGCTTGCCACCAGAAATCATGGGTGCTCCATCACTGGATGTTTTCAAGAAGAGAGTAGACAATCCCTTATCTGAAATGGAATGGGACCTACTGGTAGATACCAGTGCTTACTTTAGAGTGAGGTTCCTCCTGGCTAACATTGGTATGGTTTTTGCAGAAGTTGTGTTACCTTCACATTCATTGTAACAAGTCTCTCTTTTTGTTTCGGTTGTTGGAGAACAAAATTTGAACATAACACAATTTCCAGAGTCCATGTTAGTGGTAGCCAGAAAGACCCACAGTCTGGGCTTAATGTCTATGGAGATACTCAGCCATCGAGGTTATGGTGGCCCCATAGTTGCTTTTTTCAAGAGGCCACTTGTCTTTCAGGTTTTTCCTTTGAAAAACCCCCAGTGTACAAAAACACCAAAAACACTGACTCTAGAAAGTTTACCCCTTTTCTTGAGAACTATTGATCATGCTTCTTTGGATAATTCCTTACAGCGCGAAGGATTAACCATTGGGACAGCTTGTCTCCAGGACTTGTGTGGGCTCCATCACTGTAAGTTTCTAAGAAAAAAATTGGACAACCCTTTTTTGACACGATATGAGGATTCCTGCCCTTGGCAGGGGGTTGGATTAGAAGAACTTCAAGGTCCCTTCCCTTCCAGATGTCGGAATCTATCAGGAGTTGAAGGTGTCCATACCTCAAGGACTAGCTCAAACCAGGTGGCCCCGGTTGATCTCCAGAACTTCAGAGCTCTTGTGATCAAATGATCTTCCTCATTTGTTCACATAGCTACTCGGGTGGGAAGCAGCGGAAGAAATCTTCTCCTCCCTAAATTTAATATCTTGGCACTGGCCTTTGCTGTGGAATCTGCTCATCTCAACATTCAGAGAACGTTGAAGCAACTTTAATATTCATCTTGGACTGGATCTTATTCTAGTAGCAAGTCTGAGGATGAAATCTGTCTGATCTCATCTGCCAACACTCACCCAGATCTTGCAGAAGGAGGAGCAGCAGCAGCTGAAGTGGACCATAGATGATCTTGAAGGACCTCAAGGCAGCCATGCCGATAGCAGCAGAAGAATTATCCGAGGTGACTTTGGGTCTTGCCCAGCAGATCTTTCCTTCAGTGGGAGGAGCAAAAGAGGAACTCCCATTTCCTTTTTGTAAAGTTAGACCAATGGCTCAAGTTTGAATTTCTGGGTAAGTAATATCATCGAGTCAAAGAAGTCAGAGAAATTCTGCTTGTTTACTCAGAAGCAATAAAAATCCACCTTTAAATCAGCAATATTCAACGACTAGCCTTCCTGTCATCCCAAAAGTTAGAAAGTTAGACTTACTACAAGGTCCTGTTGAAGCTTTGGTTACGTCCTGGAACCAATGGATTGCCGAGGCTTTGGACGTATGATTGCATCTCTGTTGCTGCTGTCTTTTCTATATATATGTATAATTCTATTTATAGTTTTTTCTTTGACATACGTAAGTACTTAGTGAATAGTACATTGTCTGGGTTAATTTACTTTATACAAAATATTAATAATTATTATACTGTTTAGATATACATCATAATAATCTTTCAAATTCTAGGCTTTCCGTAGGCATTGCAATTATAATAATGTATTATTTTTTTTTGTAGCAATGTACGTAGTAATGTTTTCCCAATTTCTACTCTCTACCTCTTTCTTCTAACCCCATTGCAGCAACTCCCGTATTAAAAAGTATTATGTATCTATCCATCTATCCGTCATCTCTTACCCTTTACTATTTCAGCATACATCCATGGTGAAATCCAAATTTTTTTTACTACCGGTTCTGTGGGCGTGGCATGGCTTATGGGTGTGGTAGGGGAAGGCTACTGCAAAATGTCCATTCCCACCCCACTCCAAGGGAAGGATACTGCAAAATCCTCGAAGTTTGAACATTGCCACGCGGCTCTGCAATGTGCAATGGGAAGAAAAGCACCTTCAGGCGGCAGCACTGCAATCCCCACCCCGAATCCAAAATGGTTCCCAGTTCCCCCGCTTCACATTGCAGGGGAACTGGCCGCCCACCGCCTGAAATGCGGTTCTGAAAATTGCACTGGGGAATCCAGGCAGCGGTGGCTGGAAAGGAGGGGCATTTTACTTTAAGAGCTCCCATTCGGCTCACTCGGTTCCTGGACGCAGAGAGGGCTTAGGCAGCAGCGGCAACTCCTCACATTATGGGGAGTGAAGTCATCGCAACCATTGTCTGCCCTGAGCTGCCTGCTGGGCAGCCAGAGGGATGACCAGCTGCAAATCGTGTCACCCGCCGTGTTCCCTGAAGCTGCTGGGCAGATTCCACCCCTCCAGACCATCCTGAAGAGGTTTGTTCCTCAGGCTGTGCTGTGTCCCTCACCCCCAGAACATGCGAGGGGTCTCTTTGGGGGAAAGCGAGTAGTCCCTGCACCTCTCGCTTGCAGGAGGAGGAGCAGGGCAGCGTAGAGCAGCACCACCTTAAATGCTGGTAGGGAGAGGTAGAATTCTTATTTTCTTGTTTTCCTCTCCCAAAATTAAGGTGCGTCTTATACACCGAAAAATACGGTATGCAAAATAAAAAAACCCCACCAATGTAGTAATGCGGTTTGACCATAAGAGGGAGCCCGGGACTAAAATATTGCCTGTCAATTACTAATTTAATGGAAGCCCCACAATACATAATTTTGGGACAGTTTCTGAATTATCAGACATGGCTAGTAGAAGCGAACAGGAAAAGAAATGTTGAGGGCAAGACCTATTTTGCAAGAAGACTCAAGAAAAATACATTAAGACAATTTAGATGGTGGCAGCAAAGATTGAAGTAAAGATTGATAAGGAACTTGTGGGGAGATTTATCAGTTTCCGGCAGAATAAAATAGAGAAGAGAGACATAAGAAGAGAAGCAATACGTAATTTAACTAGGCAATGGGGCCCTGTTGGAACTATGAGACAAGGAACTTCTGCTGTGGTTCCAAATTCTCCTTGAAGTATCAGGAGAAGATGTAGGATCAAGAACGAAAGCATAAGGAGGTAGGGAATTTATTCAATTAATTACGTAAAGTAACCTGAAAGCAACACAATATCTTTCTTTGTACCCAGAACATCAATTTATTAAGTGACATAATTCCTGGCAAGTTATCTTTGTCTCCACCAATAGCAGAGACACAAGAATTGAACGTAGACATTTAACGTTTTGTGACTCCTTCGTATTTCAAAAGAGTATCTGCGCCCTCCAATTCTATGGTTTTTACATGTGCTCCTTTATCGCTTCCATAAGCAAATACTTTTCATATTTCTTTCCTAATCTTTAACAACAACAACAAAGAAACAATTGCTTCAGTTTTCAAGGTTATATATATATATTTTTAAAAAAGAATAAATCTCTGTATTGGTTTTATTGGCTTAGAACATTTGGGAGGGTGGAGAGCTCATTATACAGGCATAATATTATTGTAATATTGTAATATTGTAAATAATATCATTGTTATTGATTTCCAAATCGGATCCTTTCTCATCCAGAAAATCTGTGGGGAACAGGAGTCCTTAACTTGAAGTTCCCGACTGCCTCACTTTCTGGAATGTTCCGGAACGAGATCTTGTCCTCTTTAATCCGCGCACTTTTACTAGGAAGAGGCAAGAGATGAAAAGAAGGACAGCCATTTTGCTCAGGAAAAGTGCGATGCAGAGAACGAGGAGGGATTGTTGCTGTGAGCCTGTGGAGGAAAAACAGTGGATTAACAAAACAGAGTTGGAAGGGACCTTGGAGGTCTTCTAGTCCAGCCCCCTGCTTAAGCGGGACAACCGATACTATTTCAGTTAAGTGACTGTCCAGTCTCTTCTAGACAACCTCCAGTGATGAAGCACTCAGAACTTCTGGTTTCCAGCTGTTCCACTGGTTAATTGTCCTCCCTGTTAGGACAATTTCTCTCCTTGTTGAGTTTCCATCCGCTGCTTCTTGTCCTGCCTTCAGGGGCTTTGAAGAACAGGTGGAATCAACCCCCCCCCCATTCTTTGTGGCATCCCTCAAATATTGGAAGATGCTGTCATGTCCCCCCTAAACCTTCTCTTCACTAGACAATTCCTGCAACCGTTGTTTATATGTTTGCAAGAGAAAAACTCCCTGGAAATCAGCTCAGCTTTTAGTGTGGAAGCAGGAAATACAGGCAGTCCTCCATTTACAACAGTTCGTTTAGTGACCGTCCAAAGTTACAAATGCACTGTAAAAACGTGACTTATGATCTTTTTTTTACACAACTGTTGCAGCAATCCCCACAGTCACGGGATCAAAATTCAGATGCTGGACAACTGACTCGTATTTATGACGGTTTGCAGTATCCCGGGGTGCCCTTTTCACTTAACAACTGGGGCCAGAAAGGTCGTAAAAATGGAGCAACAGTCACTTAACACATGTTTCACTTAACAACAGAAAATAGGGGCTCAAGGGTGGTTGTAAGGCGAGGACGACCTATACTGATGCCTGCTTTTTGTATAGTGTCAAACAAATCTGGGGAAAAAAAAACCCAACAACCCTGCAAGTTTTATGTCAATAAATCCTCAGAAGGAAAAGTTTAGAGAGTCCACACTTACCTTCTGATGTTTTAAGTGGCCTCGTAATGAAGAGCGTGGTGCTTTCGTTGACCAGAGACTGGGAATCCTGCTTGACCCGGCAAAGGAAGAGGGAGGAGTTCCTGTCTTCGGTGGCCATCACCTCCATGAAGCTCTTGAGGGAAAAGGTCCCATCGGGATTTGAAATTCTCGAGGAAACCGTTCCTTTCCTGCTTGGGGCATCCTTGGCAAACAGCTCCACTTTTGCATCGCTTGGATAAAAGCTTTCTGCATTGCAAGTGACCATCACTGTGGCGTTCAGCTGGACGGGGGAAGGTGGAATGGTCTGAAGACGCATTTTGGGAGGAACTGAGCATAGAAAGCCAAAGAGGTCAGTCAAAAGAGCCTCAGATTCATGGTTCCTGCATGCAGAATGGGGTGGAAGACCTGTTGATTCTGCCCTCCGATTGAAGCATTGAGGGAACCAGTAGGTTGTCTCAACACAACCCTGGTGTGAAAAACCTGGTGACAGGGAACCCAAGATCAGAACTGAATTCTATTAGAAAGGAAAGGAATAAGGAACCCCCTCTAATGTTCAGTCGATTTCTGTCCTCATTCGTTTATGTCAGATATGTTGTTAGATTCCTATCCTGCCATTCCTATTGTTGGGAGAAATCTCTATCTGGTTCAATTCCTAGCTGGGAGAAAGAGACTAGAAACATGGAGGCTGATTGGAAACATGGTTCAATGATGAAGCAGAAGCACATGAGTGGCTCTGGTGCAGCTGACCACATGGAGTTGAGAGTGGGGGGTATTTATACCTTCTCTTGCACTGTGCACTTGAGCTTCCTGTTCCTGTGCAAGAGCATGTATTCTATTGGCTGTTGTAGGAGGTCATAGCTAAGTTTGTGGATTGTCTGAGTCCCGGGTTTGGTTGAAGTTTGCTGGGTGATGCAATGTTCCTAGGTGATTGTGCCATGTGTGAGCTCTGCTGCTAGATGGGTTAATCCTATTATTCCTCAAGGCTTCTGGGACAGATTTGGCCCGCAGGATGGATTCGGCCCTTGGGAAGCTTAAACCTGGCCCGTGGAGCCAGTCTGGAATTAGCAAATGACTGGCCCACAGTGCCTCTGGCAGACAAAAAGGGGAGAAGCACGAGGTCCCTATGCGGCCAATTTTGCCTGGCAAAGTGCTGCAGGAGGCGTCCGTCCTGTGTCCCTCTCTCCACACCCCAGCCGGCCCTTGGAGGAGAACTACAAGGCTGATCTGGCCCCTGAAGAAATCCAGTTTGACACCCCTGACCTAGATCTTCTTGGTGCCATTCCCTCTGCCATGGAGGGCCCTCTACCAGGTGCAGACTCCAAAACCTCCTCCCTCTTTTCAACCAAAGGTTTACTTACCTCTTAGGACATCACCAAGTCGGAAGCTCCTCTGAGCCTTCTGAGATGAGTTGTGTTGGATCTGGCAGGTCAGCTGTGACCTCACATCTCCTTGGCCAAGCAGGATATCCACAGTGCTTTTCCAATGGTATAACCCCTTTGGATTACTAGAATAGACTTCGTTGTGTTTAGACTTTATCGTTTTCCCATCCTTTATCCACTTGATTTGGATATCTCTGGAAAGCACACTTGCAGAGCATTGAAAAGAGGCCCGAGATCCTGCCATGATTCTGGCTTGGGGGCCACGAATCTGAGGCTGGAATGGTTCAACTGGGGGAGAAAGTAGAGAGACATCAATTGACGTTCCTCAGAAACAACACAGGAGTCTCCAAGAGTGTTTTTGATCACAGAGACCCAGCTTCCATCATGGGGTTTACTCCCATGTGTCTCTCAGTTGACTGGGAACATCTCTCTCCATCTCTCTTTCCTCGAAATCAAATAGCAGTGAAGGCTACCCACCAATCATGGAGACCACCGTGCCTTTTCGTGAAGCCAGTTCTCATTTTGGGACCCTGGGTCTGAACTTCACACAAGAGTAGGCATCTTCAGGGCAGATGGTGAGTGAGGACAATTAACCAGTGGAACTGCTTGCCACCAGAAATCATGGGTGCTCCATCACTGGAGGTTTTCAAGAAGAGAGTAGACAGTCCCTTATCTGAAATGGAATGGGACCTACTGGTAGATACCAGTGCTTACTTTAGAGTGAGGTTCCTCCTGGCTGACATTGGTATGGTTTTTGCAGAAGTTGTGTTACCTTCACATTCATTGTATCAAGTCTCTCTTTTTGTTTCGGTTGTTGGAGAACAAAATTTGAACCTAACACAATTTCCAGAGTCCATGTTAGAGGTAGCCAGAAAGACCCACAGTCTGGGCTTAATGTCTATGGAGATACTCAGCCATCGAGGTTATGGTGGCCCCAAAAGTGTTTTTTTCAAGAGGCCACTTGTCTTTCCGGTTTCTCCTTTGAAAAACCCCCAGTGTACAAAAACACCAAAAACACTGACTCTAGAAAGTTTACCCCTTTTCTTGAGAACTATTGATCATGCTTCTTTGGATAATTCCTTACAGCGCGAAGGATTAACCATTGGGACAGCTTGTCTCCAGGACTTGTGTGGGCTCCATCACTGTAAGTTTCTAAGAAAAAAATTGGACAACCCTTTTTTGACACGATATGAGGATTCCTGCCCTTGGCAGGGGGTTGGATTAGAAGAACTTCAAGGTCCCTTCCCTTCCAGATGTCGGAATCTATCAGGAGTTGAAGGTGTTCATACCTCAAGGACTAGCTCAAACCAGGTGGCCCCGGTTGATCTCCAGAACTTCAGAGCTCTGATGATCTTCCTCATTTGTTCACATAGCTACTCGGGTGGGAAGCAGTGGAAGAAATCTTCTCCTCCCTAAATTTAATATCTTGGCACTGGCCTTTGCTGTGGAATCTGCTCATCTCAACATTCAGAGAACGTTGAAGCAACTTTAATATTCACCTTGGACTGGATCTTATTCTAGTAGCAAGTCTGAGGATGAAATCTGTCTGATCTCATCTGCCAACACTCACCCAGATCTTGCAGAAGGAGGAGCAGCAGCAGCTGAAGTGGACCATAGATGATCTTGAAGGACCTCAAGGCAGCCATGCCGATAACAGCAGAAGAATTATCTGAGGTGACTTTGGGTCTTGCCCAGCAAATCTTTCCTTCAGTGGGAGGAGCAAAAGAGGAACTCCCATTTCCTTTTTGTGAAGTTGGACCAATGGCTCAAGTTTGAATTTCTGGGTAAGTAATATCATTGAGTCAAAGAAGTTAGAGAAGTTCTGCTTGTTTACTCAGAAGCAATAAAAATCCACCTCTAAATCAGCAATATTCGGCGACTAGCCTTCCTGTCATCCAAAAAGTTAGAAAGTTAGACTTACTACAAGGTCCTGTTGAAGCTTTGGTTACGTCCTGGACCCAATCAATTGCCGAGGCTTTGGACGTATGATTGCATCTCTGTTTATTTATTTATTTTTATTTATTTATTTATTTTATTGGATTTATATACCGCCCTACTCCCGAAGGACTCAGTGCGGTGTACAGCCAACAATAAAAAATATAAAATATAAAAAATACATAAGTACAAAATTTAAAACCAACTAAAAACAAATTAAATAAATTTGGCCCAGACAGAATTAAAACACCCCAAATAATTTAAAAATGTTGCTTCTGTCTTTTCTTTATATATGTATAAATCTATTTATGGTTTTTTCTTTAACATACATAAGTACTTAGTGAATAGTACATTGTCTGGGTTAATTTACTTTATACAAAATATTAATAATTATTATACTGTTTAGATATACATCATAATAATCTTTCAAATTTTAGGCTTTAGGTAGGCATTGCAATTATAATAATGTATTATTTTTTTTGTAGCAATGCACGTAGTAATGTTTTCCCAATTTCTACTTTCTACCTCTTTCTTTTAACCCCAATGCAACAACTCCCATATTAAAAAGTATTATGTATCTATCCATCTATCCATCATCTCTTACCCTTTACTATTTCAGCATACATCCATGGTGAAATCCAAATTTTTTTACTACCGGTTCTGTGGGCGTGGCATGGCTTGGTGGGCATGGTAGGGGAAGGCTACTGCAAAACTTCCATTTCCACCCTACTCCAGGGGAAGGATACTGCAAAATCCTCATTCCGTCCCCACTTCGGGGGAAGGAAATTGCAAAATTTCCATTCCCACCCCACGGGTCCCAAGCGTCCAAAAACACTAAAAAAGCCAATATTAGAAGAATTTGCTCAGTCCCTGAACGGTTCTTCAAAATCCATTGTGTATACTATTCTCAAAGCCTGCCGTTTTACTCCCTCTGAATTATTCACATTTGTAAGCCTTGCTTAATTTGTCTTCTTTTGCCTTGTAAAATATTCTATCAAATAGTATTTGTAATTGTAATTTTCAGTACCAAAACAGGATGAAAGCTTTCACAACTGATTTTCAAATTTCCACAAAAGGGAGGGGGGGGGGGGAAACCCACTATTTTTCTTTATACAATTTCTTCCAGCAGGCAAACAATATTTCCAGCAGATTAAAGTCACTTTTCACAGCACCACAAATTCCAGTTCAGTCTTTCTATATTTTAAAACTTCTTCTTCCGTTAAAATGTCCTTTCTCTTTTGGATCTATAATTTATCTCCGTGTGTTAATTCTCCGCTTTCTGCGTTTTGGAGACTTTCAAAAATTCTTTTATTTAGGGTGGGCTCTAATCAAGAAGTTGAGAATTCTCTCACCCAGTTCCAATTCTCTGTTTACACAATGCTCCAGCTCATTTCTTCTTCAGTTGCCCCAGCTTCATTCTGACCATAATGGCCAGAGGTGGTATTCAGAGGTGGTAGCAAAAATTTGGACTAGTTCGTCAAACTGGCAAATGCCACCTCTGGTTGGCCCCACCCCATTGCCTGGTCACCGTCCACCCGGTCGCCGTCTACCCAGTCGTCCCACCCCACCCTGCCCCACCCAGTCACTCCTCACTCTGTGTGGATCCTCGCTTGAGCATATGCACAGTCTCTGCTCTAAATTGCCTGCCTAATCTGCCTTCCCATGCGGTGCGTGCCTGCTACACCCTGACTGAGCAGCCTTTATCTGCCTCCTCCTGCCTACAGGTAAGCCTGCAAGTTGCACTAGCCCTCACCACCACCGTCCCTGGAGCTTGCCATGCCCCCCCCCCCTCATCCCCAGAGCTCGCCTGGTTGGCTCCACCACTGGTGCAGCTCCATACCAAGCAGAAGCACTGGGTGTGGTCTAACTAGCTGCCCCCACATCCCCCGGCTTGCCTGGCTACTTTTGCCGCTGGCGCCGAAGCTCCATTGCATGTGCCACTCGCGGCCTAGCTAGCTAGCTAGCTGCCTCCTTTCCCCGTCCCCATCCTCTAGCAACACTTCCCGCGTTTCCCGGAGCTTCCTGGATCTTTCTGCTTGCCTCTGAACACTGGCTGAGAAACCCCATGGCCGCTCTGGCTGGGAGCATCATTCACCCACCTGGCTGGGAAGATGTATGGACGCGCTGGCTGGGAGAATGGGGAACGTCGCCAGGTAGCTTCCTGGCCAGGCAGGCGAGCCTCTTCCTGGCCAATGCAGCCATGCCGCTTCTCAGCCGGCATTCAGAGGCAAGCAGAAAGATCCGTAGCCATGCAGCCTCCCGGCCAGGGAGAAGTACTTTCTCCCAGCCAGGGCAGCCATGCAGCTTCCCAGCCCCGGTTGCATGGCCACATTAGCCAGGAAGAGGCTTGCCTGCCTGGCCTGGAATAATCATGGGGGGACACTTGCCCCATGCGACACTATTCACCTGCCTGGCCAGTGTCAGAAGAGAGGGAGGCAGAAAAGTTCAGCCAAGTCTTCTCCTCCTCCTTGGCCTTAATGTGTGTGAGCAAATAGGCACACGCCTCACCGCCCCGGGACCTTCTGCGAGGAGATGGTGCACACGCACCGACAGGACTCACGCACTGATCAATCCAACAGGACATGAGTTAGAGCTGCTATCAAGGTGGATCTTGTGTGAGTAGTACCACTCTATAAAGCCTTAGTAAGGCCACACCTAGAGTTGTGCATCCAGTTTTGGTCACCACACTATAAAAAAGTTGTTGAGACTTTAGAAAGAGTCCAGAGAAGAGCAACCAGGATGATGAGGGCACCGGAGGCTAAAACATACGACGAAGAAATTGGGCAGGGCTAGTCTAATGAAGAGAAGGACCAGGGGAGACAAGATTTGAGGGGCTACCACAGAGAGGAAGGGGAAAAGCTATCATCCAAAGCACCCAAAGGCCAAACAAGGAATAATGGATGGAAACTGAACAAGGAGAGATTCAACCTAGAAAGGAGGAATTTTCTGAGCGTGAGACCAATCAACCCATGGAACAGAAGTTGCCTTCGGAAGTTGTGGGAACTTCATCACTTGAGACTTTCAAGAAAAACTTGGACTGCCATTTGTCAGAAATGGTGTAGGGTCCCCTGCTTGGGCGGGGGGTTGGACTAGATGACCTACAGGGTCCCTTCCAAATCTGTTAATCTGTTAAACTCCACTGTTCTTCTGCCCTTATTGGATCCACAGAGTGTCATGTGAAAGCTCTGTTCGGGAACACCCGGTTCCTCCTGGGACAGAAGGCTCCAGGGGAGTATATTCAGTGCTGTGCAGAGAAATTTGTGGAACCCCTGACGAAGTTGCTCGGATGCATTTCCAGTTGGAATCTGAGCACAGAGGAGGTCCTTCAGGGATGCCTGGGGTACAGTCTTCCATTGTTATCTGAGAATGGTTTCATCCGGTGGGATCTGATGAAGTGGGCAGGGTCCTTAAAGCCATCAGCACAAAAGGAGCTTGAGTAGCGTAGGGGAGTAATGCCTCCTACAAAGGCAGCATTTAAGATCCAGCTGCTGCAATTACTTGCGAGTTCAATCCCAGGCAGGCTCAAGGTTGACTCAGCCTTCCATCCTTTCTAAGGTAGGTAAATTGAGGACCCAGTTTGTGGGGGCAATAAGCTGACTTTGTATCAATATACAAAAGTATGAAGGCTATTGCTTGACGCATTGTAAGCCGCCCTGAGTCTCCGGAGAAGGGCGGCATATAAATCAAATTTTAAATTTTTTTTTAAAAAAAAAAAATAATAAAAAAAAACCCACCTCCCAGTTAGATTCCTGTCCCTCCTGGAGATAACAGAACGTCAGAATTGGAAGCGTTTTGATGACGTCGGAGGTCGGTGGGCGGAGCCTCTCGCCGGTTTTACTACCAGTTCGATAGAACCGGAGTGAACCTGGGGCAACCCACCACTGATATATACATACATACATACTGATTATTTCTTTATCAGCAAATATCAATTTGATATATATACTGTATGCGTGTGTGTAAAGAAAGAAGCAGACATTCTGCGAGCTCTGGAACTTAAAATTTTTAAATTTTTAAAAGAATTAAAATTTTATTTTACTAAGCTTTCGTCAGCCATCTGCTGACATCGTCGGAGTATTTAACTACCATTACAGGGATCTCTGCCTTTATATCTGATGATATACTATATTACTAGAGTGTGTGGTTAAAACTTAACTGATTTGCTTGCCCAAGCTGATTCTCTTATCGGAATAGCAGTTTCTTCTTGTTTTCCGGTCTTGAACTTTTTACCTTTAATGTCCCAATGCGCTACTGAACTTTTATACCCGTCATTCTTAAAAATTGCTTTCTTTGCAAAAACAACATTATCTCCCCCAGTTTCTTACAATCTTTCCTTTTTTTTGCACAATTGTCCTATCTATCTATCTATCTATCTATCTATCTATCTATCTATCTATCTATCTATCTATCTATCTATCTATCTATCTATCTAATCCAGGGGTCTGCAACCTTAAACTCTCAAAGACCCATTTGGACCTGTTTCCCACAGAAAAGAAAACACCGGGAGCCACAAAACCTGGGTGGGCGTGGCCAACTCGATGTCACTCACTTCCACCAGTCACATGATCCTCCCCCTAGACACGCCTACTCAGCCAGTCATTAGGGAAGAGAACCAGTTGTTAAAAAACACAAAAATTCTTTTGACATCTCTCTCTCTCCCCCTCCCTCCCTCTCTCCTCCCCCTCTCTCCCTCTCTCTCTGTATCTCTCTATATTTCTGCCCTGGCTGCTTCTCCATCCCCCACATCGCCCTTACCTTCTCAGGCCAGGTGAGGAGTGGCTGGGAGGGGAGGGGAGGGTGAGGGGTGGGGCCATCCAGTGTTGGGATCGTTTGACAGGGAGCCGCAGCAGAGGGCCCAAAGAGCCACATAAGGCTCCAGACAGGGGTGGGTTCTAATTTTTTTTACTACCAGTTCTGTGGGCGTGGCTTATTTTGTGGGTGTGGCTTGGTAGGGGTAATGTAACTGGGTGGGCGTGGCCAACTTTCTTTTTTCTTTTTTAACTTTTAAAAGCCTTTTTTCTACTACCTTAAGAGGTTGCAGAAAAAAAAATGCTTTTAGAAGCCTCTGATGATCAGGCAAGTCAGCTGGGATCGCCAGAGGCTTTTAAAGGCGTTTTTTTTTCCCCCTACAACCTCTTTGGCCGAAGAGGTTACAGAAAAAAATGCTTTCAGAAGCCTCTGACGATCCCAGCTGAGCCGCGTGATCATCAGAGGCTTTTTTTTTTAGTTTTAAAAGCATTTTTTTCACCCAAAGAGGTTGTAGAAAAAAGGCTTTTAAAAGTAAAAAAAAAAAAGACCTCTGATGAGGTGGGTGGGCTAAGTGAGCGGCAACTGGGCCAGGGACCAGTTTGGGAGCGTGGCCAGCCAATGTTATTACTGGTTCTCTGATCTACTACAAATTTTTACTACCGAACCCATCACTGTTTCTGGAGCCATAGGTGCTGACCCCTGATCTAATCAATCATACAATAGAGATGGAAGGAGACCCTTATAGATCTATTTCTCCTCATTTTCTTCTTTCCTTATATCTCATGGCCACTGCATAGGTTTTATTATTTTTATTCATTTTAAACTAAAATTTACAAAATAATATTTATGCAAAAAAAAAAAACCCCTCAAAAACCCAATGTAGTTTAAAAGAGTAGTACTGATGGATAATTGAGTATTAATGGTTGGCAAATGAGGTAAATATTTTTATTATTAGTCTTTTTACTATACTATTAAAAGTTTCACTGTATTTTCTTTAGTTTAATATAAACAAGGTTATTGTTTTTAAATTTGTAGCGGAAGTCAAGGGGGGGCGGGTGTGGGATTGGGGGGTGAGGGGGATATGGGGGTGAGGGGGGGTAGGGGGGAAGTGGGGGGGGGAGAAATGATAAAATTTGTATTGTAAAACTTTTTCAATTAAAAAAAAAAACCCAATGTAGTAATGCTGCTTGACCATAAGAGGGAGCCCGGGACTAAAATATTGCCTGTCGATTACTAATTTAATAGAAGAAACCCCACAATACATAATTTTGGGACAATGTCTGAATGATCAGACATGGCTAGTAGAAGCAAACTGGAAAAGAAATGTTCAGGGCAAGACGTATTTTGGAAGGAGACTCAAGCAAAACACGTTAAGCACACAAGTATTGAACATGGACATTTAACACGCTGTCACTTCATATTTCAAAATACCCCCGAATTCTATTATTTTTACATTCGCTCCTTTATCGCCTCCGTAAGCAAATTCTTTTCACCTTTCTTTTCTAATCTTTTAAATGTATCTCAAAACAACAATCACTTCAGTTTTCAAGGTTTTTTTTTTTTTTAATTTTAAATTAAAAATAAAGAAGCAGCATTTACATTTTAAGGTGGATTCAACTGAATCAGAAACATGGCAAAACAATTTCTGGTGGCCAGCTGT
Organism: Masticophis lateralis; assembly: GCA_030761175.1. Lineage (NCBI taxonomy): Eukaryota > Metazoa > Chordata > Lepidosauria > Squamata > Colubridae > Masticophis > Masticophis lateralis. Next base: position 210,776,390 of record JAUDYJ010000003.1, on the reverse strand, counting down.
TCCACTGGTTAATTGTCCTCACTGTTAGGAAGCATCTCCTTAGTTCTAGGTTGCTTCTCTCCTTGATTAGTTTCCATCCATTGCTACTTGTCCTGCCTTCAGGGGCTTTGGAGAATAATTTGACACACACACACCCTCTTCTTTGTGGCATCCCCTCCAAAATTGGATGACTGCTATCATGTCCCCCCTAGTCCTTCTCTTCACTAGACTTACCCAATTCCTGCAACCATTGTTTATATGTTTGTAAGAGAAAAACTCCCTGGAAATCAGCTCAGCTTTTAGTGTGGAAGCAGGAAATACAGGTACTCCTCAACTTACAACAGTTTGTTTAGTGACCATCCAAAGTTACAACGGCACTGAAAAAAGTGACTTACAATCTTTTTTTTACACAACCGTTGCCGCAATCCCCACAGTCACGGGATCAAAATTCAGATGCTGGACAACTGACTCGTACTTATGATGGTTTGCAGTGTCCCAGGGTGCCCTTTTCACTTAACAACTGTGGCCAGAAAGGTCATAAAAATGGAGCAACACGCACTTAACACATGTTTCACTTAAAATAGGGGCTCAAGGGTGGTTGTAAGTCGAGGACGACCTATATTGATAACTGATTTCCTATAGTGTCAAACGAATCTGGAAAAAAACCCAGCAACCTTGCAGGTTTTATGCCAATGAAACCTCAGAAGGAAAAGTTTAGAGAATCCACACTTACCTTCTGATGTTTTAAGTGGCCTCGTAATGAAGAGCGTGGTGCTTTCGTTGACCAGAGACTGGGAATCCTGCTTGACCCGGCAAAGGAAGATGGAGGAGTTCCTGTCTTTGGTGGCCATCACCTCCATGAAGCTCTTGAGGGAAAAGGTCCCATCGGGATTTGAAATTCTCGAGGAAACCGTTCCTTTTCTGCTTGTGTCATTATTGGCAAACAACTCCACTTTTGCATCAGTTGGATAAAAGCTTTCTGCGTTGCAAGTGACCATCACTGTTGCGTTCAGCTGGACGGGGGAAGGTGGAATGGTCTGAAGACGCATTTTGGGAGGGACTGAGCAAAGAAAGCAAAAGATAATCAGTCAGAAGAGCTTCAGATTCATGGTTCCTGCATGCAGAAGATGCAGGAACCATGAATCTGTAGAAGTAAAAGACCAACCGATTCTTCTCTCCCATTGGGGCATTGAGGAAACCAGTAGGTTCTTGGAACGCAACCTGGGTGTGTAAAATCCAGAGCCTGGTGGCAGGAAACCCAAGATCAGAACTGAACCCTGTTAAAAAGGAAAGGAATAAGGAACCCCATCCAATGTTCAGCCAATCTCTGTCCTCATTTGTTCATGTCAGGTGCGCTTGTTAGATTCCTATCCCGCCATTCCTATTGTTGGGAGAAATCTCCATCTGGTTCAGTTCCAGGCCAGGAGAAAGACCCTGGAAACATGGAGGCTGATTGGAAAGTTGGTTTAATGATGAAGCAGAACCACCAAATATATCCTTCTGGGAAGCTGACCACATGGAGTTTAGGGAGGGGGCGTATTTATACCTTCTCTTGGGCTTTGCACTTGAGCTTCCTATTCCTGTGCAAGAACATGTATTCCTTTGGCTGTTGTAGAGGTCATAGCTGGCTCTGTAGATTGTCTGAGCTATGTTTGGTTGAAGTTTGCTGGACGATGCAATCTCCCCAGTGATTGTGCCATGTGGTGAGCTCTGCTGCTAGATGAGTTAATCCTATTATGAACTGGAGAGTCATGTCTTAATCCCATCACCCTGAAGCTGGAAGTCTTTTGTCTTGTAGATAGGCTGGCCCAGTCTTTCTTAAAGGGTACCAAATATATGCTGGGGGGCAGGGAGCTGCTTTCTGTTTTTAAAATATGTTTCTTCTGTTATCATCCAGGGAAATATAATATTCTGCCTTTTTAGTATTTCTCAAAACATTCCATTCTTCTAGGAAAGAGATGGGTGGTAACTTTCTACCCTCTGGATGTCAGCTTCTCACCCGCCTTCTTTCAAGGGCATATATTTGGCCACCCAACTCAAATCAAGTGACTCTGGGCAGCATGCAAAAAATCACTGAGCAAAAAAATACAAAGGAAAAACCAGAGCACCCCAATGCTCAAAGCAATACAAAACAATTCCAGGACAATCAGGATAAAAAATATATCTCCCCCATTGTAGGGGAGCACGACTTGACCCAGGTCCTTGGGAGAGATAGGAGATCTTTCTAAAGACTTGGTCCCCACAAACACAACCCTCTGAGGAAGCATGGGCTGAGAAAGTGTGGCTGGTCTCAGTTGACCTCCATGGGATGAGCGTCTAGATCTTCTTGGTGCCATTCCATCTGTTGTGGCCTGCGGAGTTAGCAGCTGAGTCAGACAGTGAGGAGGCTGAGAAGAACATGGGCCAGTCCTGGAGGCTGGGGAAGGCCCAGATGAGGGCTCTGCGTCAGAGGCAAAGATAGGGCCTGGACCATCAGGGAGTGATATGCGGACTCCGGATCCTCCAGTGGCTGACAGCAGAGAGGCAGAGGAACAGGAGGAGCCTGTTCCTAGTGCACGCATGAGAAGAATTGCCAGAAGGCAAGAGCAGCTAAAGCAAAAAGGACGACTTGGGAGTAAGGCCAAGAGATAATTGGCCCCTCCCATAAGGCTTAAAAGACCAGCAACGGCTCTTGGCCTCTTTGCCAGAAAACAACATTGAGAGATTTGCTTCTTGTTTCACTATATTCATTTCTTCTCGGCGTCTTCTTCTTTTGAACTTTTGCCAAGAAAAGCCTTTGGCAGCTTGCCTAATTATCCCAAAGTCAGTGATAAACTGAGGAATGGTGTTTTGAAGAATTTGCTTTAATTTAGTTTGGACTACGCTGAGAATGGGTTAATTCTCAGTTGTTCTAATAAAGTCTGTTTTCTAACTGTTTGTATTTAATACTAACTATTTGGGTCTGGGTCACAACAATGACCATAATTCACAGCCCTCTCAATAAAAGAGGTTTTCTGGGACGAAAATTGTGATTTATGTTTTCCCAGGAAGCCTAGATCAGAACATCATCTGGCACGATGGGGCCTCTGCTAGGTCCAGACTCCATACCCTCCTCCCCCTCTGCAACCCCAGGTTCACCTACCTCTTAGGAACAGAGCAAGTGGGAAGTTCCTCTGAGCTTTCTGAGATGAGTTGTGCTGGAACTGTCAGGTCAGCTGTGACCTCACATCTCCTTGGCCAAGCAGGATTGCCACACTGCTTGTCACTTTGTACACCCTTCCTCCTCTTACTTCAGTAGATGAGATTTTGGTCTGGTTAGGCTTTATCCTTTCCCCATCCTTCATCCAAACAACTTTGATGTCTTTGGAAGGGAAGTTATATGCAGAGCATTGAAAAGAGGCCCAAGATCCTGCCGTGATTCTGTCCCTGGGGATATGACTCTGAATCTGGGATGGTTCGACTGAAGGAGAAAGTAGAGAGACATCAATTGACGTTCCTCAGAAACAACACAGGAGTCTCCAAGGGTCTTTTTGGTCATAGCTTCCAAACATGGGATGTTTGGAAGCTGAGGAACATCAATTGACGTTCCTCAGAAACAACACAGGAGTCTCCAAGGGTCTTTGTGGTCACAGCTTCCAAACATGGGATGTTTGGAAGCTGAGGAACATCAATTGACGTTCCTCAGAAACAACACAGGAGTCTCCAAGGGTCTTTGTGGTCACAGCTTCCAAACATGGGATGTTTGGAAACTGAGGAACATCAATTGACGTTCCTCAGAAACAACACAGGAGTCTCCAAGGGTCTTTGTGGTCACAGCTTCCAAACATGGGATTTACTCCCATATGACTGGGAACATCTCCCTCCATCCCATCAAATGAGGGAGGGAGGGCTATCTATCAATCGTGGAGATCACAGTGCCTTTCCCCGAAGCCTGTTCTCTTTTGAGACCCTTGTCCTGAACTTCACACAACGGTAGGCATCTTCAGGGCAGATGGTTGGATGTTGATGCTGAAGTTTGTGTTGGAGTCTGGGATAACCCTCAAGCACACATCCCAGGTTGGAAGCTCCTCCTTCCAAATTGGGGGTGGGGGGGTTGTCTTCTCCCCTGGTCTTGGTCCATCACATGCCCCCCTGGGCAGATTTACCCCAGACAGTGTATACTTTAGAGTGAGGTTCCTTCTGGCTGTTCTTGGTATAGTTTGTCTAAAGCAGGGGTCAGCAACCTGAGGCTCTGGAGCTGCATGCGGCTCTTTGGGCCCTCGGCTGTGGCTCTCTGTCAGGTGATCCCACCACTGGCTGGCCCCACCCCTCGCCCTCCCCTCCCAGTCACTCCTCGCCTGGCCTGAGAAGGTAAGGGGGATGGTGGGAGATGGAGAAGCGGCCAGGGCAGAGACAGAGAGATACAGAGAGGGGAGGGGAGAGGGAGTGGGGAGAGAGATATGTCAAAAGGATTTTGTGGTTCCCGGTGTTTTTTAACAACTGGTTCTCTGCCCTAATGACTGACTGGGTAGGCGTGGCTATGGGGTCATGTGACTGGTAGAAGTGAGTGACATCGAGTTGGCCACACCCACCCAAGTTTTGTGGCTCCCGGTGTTTTGTTTTCTGTGGGAAACGGGTCCAAATGGCTCTTTGAGTATTTAAGGTTGCAGACCCCTGGTCTAAAGGTTGTGTTACCTTCACATTTATATTATAAAGCCTCTCTTTTTGTTTCAGTTGTTGGAGAATTTGGACATAACACAACATCCAGAATCCATGTTGGTGATAGCCAGAAAGACCCTCACTCTGAGTTTAATGTCTATGGAGATTTTCAGACATCCAGGACGTGGTTGTCCCAAAGGTGCTTTTTCAAGGGTCCCTCTTGTTTTTCCTTTGAAAAACCCCCAGTGTACAAAAACACCATACACTGACTCTAAAAAGTTTACCACTTTTCTTGAGAACTATTGGTCATGCTTCTTTGGATAATTCCTTACAGTGAGAAGGATTAAGCAATGGAACAGCTTGTCTCCAGGACTTGTAAATAATAATAATATAGTAATAACAACAACAACAACAACAACAACAACCTGATCAGTGGGTGCAGCAAAATTTCACAAACCGACTACCTACAACGCCATGACCGCGTTGCTAAGATCCTTCACTGGAAATTGTGCCAGACGTTTGGATTTGAGTACAGCAAAAACCACTGGGAACATCAGGTTGAGAAAGTTTTAGAGAATGAGAAACTCAAGATCTTGTGGGACTTTAGGATTCAGACTGACAGGCACTTGGTCCACAACACACCTGACATAATGGTAGTTGAAGAGAAAAAAGTATGGTTCATTGACATTGCAATACCTGGTGATGCACGGATTGAAGATAAGCAGCAAGAAAAAATCACAAAGTACCGGGACTTGCAAATTGAAGTTGAGCGACTGTGGAAAAAGAAATTGTTTGTTGTCCCGATTGTAATTGGAGCCCTTGGAGCAATACCCAAAGGGCTACCCCATTATTTAGAAATTCTAAATTTACCGGACTTGAACATTTTGACTCTACAAAAACTCGGAACAGCTTACATCCTCCGACGATACCTTAACAGTTCCTAGGTCCTTGGTTAGGACTCGAGCTGCTGAGCTATTAACCAGCCTCAAAGACTGTGAATCTCACTACAGATTAACCAATAATAATAATAATAATTTTATTTCTATACCGCCTTTCTCCCGAAGGACTCAAGGTGGTGTACAGCCTATTAAAAGCACAAAGACAAACATGAATTAAAAATAATTAAAATTAATAAATAATTTAGGCTCAGATTTAAAACCAACATTTAAACACCCAATTTAAAAATCATCACATTGATAGCCCAGCCTGGCAGAATAGCAGGGTCTTGAGGGCACAGTGAAATATATGGAGGTCGGAGATCTTATGAATTTCCGGGGGCAATTCATTCCAAAGGGCAGGGGCTCCCACAGAGAAGGCCCTTGTGGGGTCTCCATCACTGGAAATTTCTAAGAAAAAATTAGACCATTTTTTAAGATGCTATGAGGATTCCTGCCTTTGGCAGGATTGGATTAGAAGACCTCCAAGGTCCCTTCCCTTCCAGATATTGGAATCTATCAGGAGTTGAAGGTGTCCATACCTCAAGGACCAGATCAAACCAGGTGGCCCCGGTTGATCTCCAGAACTCCAGAGCTCTGATGATCTTCCTCACTTGTTCACGTAGCTACTTGGGTTGGGAATCAATGGAAGAAATCTTCTCCTCCCTAAATCTAATATCTTGTCACTGGGCTTTGATGTAGAATCTGCTCATCTCAACATTCAGAGAAGTCCATCAGGTTTGAAGCAACCTTAACTTGCACTGGATTTTATTCCAGTAGCAAATCTGAGGATGGAATCTGTCTGATCTCAACTGCCAAAACTTACCCAGATCTTGCAGAACGAGGAGCAGGAGCAGCAGCTGAGGAGGACCACAGATTCTCTTGAAGGATCTCAAGGCAGCCATGCCGATAGCAGCAGAAGAGTCATCTGAGGTGACTTTGGGTCTTGCCCAGCAGATCTTTCCTCCAGAGGGAGGAACAAAAGAGGAACTCCCATTTCCTTTTCGTAAAATAGGACCAATGGCTCAGGTTTGAATATTAGGCAGTTGTATTAACCTCTGAGCCACAAGCTCTCCTCTTTTTATCAGCTTGAGCCAGGGGAGAGATTAAGGGAAGCAGTATGCTCCCTCCCAAATTGCGGTAGACCACGTGCTTCGACAGAAAAAACACTTTATATACATTATTTATAGTTTTTTCTTTAACGTATATAAGTACTTAGTGAATACTACATTGTCTGGGTTAATTTACTTTATACAAAATTCTAATAATAATAATACTATTTAGATATACATACATACATAATAATCTTTCAACTTCTAGGCTTTACATAAACATTGTAATTATAATAATGTATTATTTTTTGTAGCAATGTACATAGTAATGTTTTCCCAATTTCTACTTTCTACCTTTTTTTTCTAACCCCTAATGCAACAATTCCCATATTAAAAAGGGTTATGTTTCTATCCATCATCTCTTACTCTTTACTATTTAAGCATATGTGATAGTAGTCTTTCAACTTCTAACATTTACATATACATAATAATTATAGTAGCTGATATGATGTGACAGCATGCATAATAACATTTTCCCAATTTCTAATTTCTAGCTCTATTTTCTCATCTTTCGTAAGACAACGATCATATTAAAATGTATTGTGGATTTATCCATCATCTCTTGCCCTTTTTAGTATTTCAATTCTTATTTTTAATTTTGTGATCAATCTCTCGTGCTCCTCCCTGGGGATCTTGTATCCCTCTACATTATTCATGCTTAGTCTCAGTGTTTCCTCTGCCTTCACATCTGCCTCTTATTGTCGGCTCTCTATCATCATCAATAACTCTTTCATCCATTCTAATAATATCAATAACTCTTTCATCCATTCTAAGAGTTCTTTCTCCTTGCTCTCTTCTACATTTCGACCTCTTGAGAAATGATCTACCTGCTCTATTTCATGATCTTTTTACTATCTCTTTTGTATCTTTATCTACTTGTGTCATTTGTTGATTTATCTCCTCTATTCTTTTCCTCTGCTCTTTCTGAATTCTCCTCTATTGTCCAAGTTTTTTTGTTCAGTTTCCATTATCATTTGCTGGGGATTTCCTGGTCTCACTACTGAAGTTTTACACCACAACTCTTAAAAATTGCTTTCTTTGCAAGAACAACATTATCTCCATCAGTTTCTTACATCTATTTATCTATCTATCTATCTATCTATCTATCTATCTATCTATCTATCTATCTATCTATCTATCATCTACCTACCTACCTACCTACCTACCTACCTATCTACCTATCAATCTAACATCTCTCCCCCCCTCTCTCTCTATCTCTCTATCTACCTACCTACCTATGTACTTACCTACGCACTTACCTACCAACCTACCTTCCTATCAATCTAACATCTCTCCCTCCCTCCCTCTCTATCTCTCTATCTACCTACCTACCTACGTACTTACCTACCTACCTACTTATCAATCTAACATCTCTCCCTCTCTCTCTCTGTGTGTATGTATGTATGTATGTGTATGTATGTAGGTATATATATACCTACTTACCTACTTACCTACGTACTTACCTACTTACCTACCTACCTACCTATCAATCTAACATCTCTCCCTCTCTCTCTATCTCTCTATCTACCTACCTATCAATCTAACATCTCTCCCTCTCTCTCTCTCTATCTCTCTATCTACCTACCTACCTACCTACCTACCTACCTACTTACCTACCTACCTACCTATCTACCTACCTACCTATCAATCTAACATCTCTCCCCCCCTCTCTCTCTCCCTACCTACCTACCCACGTACTTACCTACCTAGCTATCTACCTATCAATCTAACATCTCCCCCCCTCTCTCTCTACCTACCTACCTACCTATCAATCTAACATCTCTCCCTCTCTCTCTATCTCTCTATCTACCTACCTACCTACCTATCAATCTAACATCTCTCCCTCTCTCTCTCTCTCTCTATCTACCTACCTACCTACCTATCAATCTAACATCTCTCCCTCTCTCTCTCTCTATCTCTCTCTCTACCTACCTACCTACCTACTTACCTACCTACCTACCTATCTACCTACCTACCTATCAATCTAACATCTCTCCCCCCCTCTCTCTCTCCCTACCTACCTACCCACGTACTTACCTACCTAGCTATCTACCTATCAATCTAACATCTCCCCCCTCTCTCTCTCTCTACCTACCTACCTACCTATCAATCAAACATCTCTCCCTCTCTCTCTCTCTTTCTCTCCCCCACTCTCTCTCTATCTATAAGGGACCATGGAGGATCTTTTAACCCAAACCCTTGCTTAAGCAAGAGACCCTATAGCAGGGGCCAAGTCCAGCAGGTTCTGACAGGTTCTGGAGAACCAGTAGCAGAAAGTTTGAGTAGTTCAGAGAACCGGTAGCGGATATTTTAGGTACTTCAGAGAACCGACAAATACCACCCCTGGCTGGCCCCCGAGTGGGGTGGGAATGGAGATTTTGCAGTATCCTTCCCCTAGAGTAGGGTGGGAATGAAGATTTTGCAATATCCTTCACGCCCACCAAGCCACGCCCACAGAACTGGTAGTAAACAAATTTGCATTTTACCACTGTCCTGTAGATCTATTTCTCCTCATGCTCTCCTTTCATTATATCTCATGGCCGCGGCACGGGTTTTATTATTTTATTAATTTTAAATTAAATTTTGCAAAAGAAAATGTATGCAACACAAACAAACAAACGAAAATGTAGTAATGCTGTTTGACCATAAGAGGGAGCCCGGGACTAAAATATTGCCTGTCAATTACTAATTTAACAGAATAAACTTCACAATACATAATTTTGGGACAGTGTCTGAATTATCAGATATGGCTAGTAGAAGCAAACAGGAAAGGAGAGGTTGAGGGCAAGACCTATTTTGCAAGAAGACTCACTCAAGCAAAACATGTTAAGCAATTTAGATGGTGGCAGCAAAGATTGAAGTAAAGATTGATAAGGAACTTGTGAGGAGACTTATCAGTTTTGTGGAAAATAAAATAAGAAGGGAGACATAAGAAGAGAGGCAGTATTTAACTAGGCAATGGGGCCCTATTGGAACTATGAGAAAAGGAACTTCTGCTGTGGTTCCAAATTCTCCTTGAAATATCAGGAGAAGATGTAGGATCAAGAACGAAAGCATGAGGAGGGAGGGAATTAATTCAATTAGTTAAGTAAAGTAACCTGAAAGCAACACAATATCTTTCTTTGTACCCATAACGTCAATTTATTGAGTGACATAATTCCTGGCAAGTTATCTTTGTCTCCACAAATAGCAGAGACACAAGTATTGAACATGGACATTTAACGTTTTGTGACTCCTTCATATTTCAAAAGCGTATCTGCGGCCCTCAATTCTATCATATTTACATTTATTTATTTATTTATTGGTTCGATTTATATGCCGCCCTTCTCCAGAGACTCAGGGCGGCTTACAATGCGTTAAGCAATAGCCTTCATTCTTTTGTATCTACCTGCTTAGTAGGGCTTTTGGCCTCCCCCCCAAGCGGTGTTCTTTTTTTTATACAAAGTCAGCTTATTGCCCCCACAATCCGGGTCCTCATTTGACCTCCCTCGGAAGGATGGAAGGCTGAGTCAACCTTTGCTCCTTTATTGCTTCCGTAAGCAAATACTTTTCATATTTCTTTCCTAATCTTTTACAACAACAAAAAACCAACAATTGCTTCAGTTTTCAAGGTTATTATTGAAAATAATAATACAGAGAGCCTGTGTAGCGTAGGGGGCTAATGCCTCCTACTAAAGGCAGCAATTAACACCAGCTGCCTGTAATTTCTCTGAGTTCAATCCTAGCCAGGCTCAAGGTCGACTCAGCCTCCCATCCTTTCTAAGGTAGGTCGATTGAGGACCCAGTTTGTGGGGGCAATAAGCTGACTTTGTATAAATATACAAAAGTATGAAGGCTATTGCTTAATGCCTTGTAAGCCGCCCTGAGTCTCCGGAGAAGGGCGGCATATAAATCAAATAAAAAAATAAAAAATAAAAAAAAATTATTAATTTTTTTTTAAAAAAAATAAAGGAGCAGCATTTTAAGGTAGATTCATTTGAATCAGAAACGTGGCAAAACAAAGTAAGGTTATTTTTTCTAAAAAAAAAAAATCTCTGTCTTGGTTTCATAGGCTTGGAACTTTATACATTTGGGAGAGTGAACCGCTCATGTTACAAGCATTTTAATATTATTATTATTATTATTGATTTCTTAAAGCGATCCATTCTCATCCTGAAAAATCTGTCAGGAACAGGAGTCCCTAAGCTGAAGTTCAAGACTGTACTTCCTGGAATGTTCCAGAAGAAGATTTTGTCCTCTTGAGTCCAAACACTTTTAATAGGGAGAGGCAACACACGAAAAGCAGGATGGCTGCTTTGCTCAGGAAAAGTGCGAGGCAGAGAGGAAGGAGGGATCGTTGCTGTGAGCCTGTGGAGAAAAAACCGTGGATTAACAAAACAGAATAGCAGAGTTGGAAGGGAACTTGGAGGTCTTCTAGTCCAGCCCCCTGCTCAAATGGGACAACCTATACCATTCCAGACCAATGACTGTCCAGTCTCTCCTTAAAAGACAAATTCCTTGTGTGTCCAGTCACACTTGGCCAACAAAGAATTCTATTCTATTCTATTCTGTTCTGTTCTGTTCTGTTCTGTTCTGTTCTGTTCTGTTCTGTCCTGTCCTGTCCTGTCCTGTCCTACTCTACTCTACTCTACTCTACTCTACTCTACTCTACTCTACTCTGTTCTGTTCTGTCCTGTCCTATTCTACTCTACTCTACTCTACTCTACTCTACTCTACTCTACTCTACTCTACTCTACTCTACTCTGTTCTGTCCTGTCCTATTCTACTCTACTCTACTCTACTCTACTCTACTCTACTCTACTCTGTTCTGTCCTGTCCTATCCTACTCTACTCTACTCTACTCTACTCTACTCTACTCTACTCTACTCTACTCTATTCTACCCTGTTCTGTTCTGTTCTGTTCTGTTCTATTCTACTCTACTCTTCTCTTTTCTACTCTACTCTACTCTACTCTACTCTACTCTACTCTATTCTATTCTACCCTGTTCTGTTCTATTCTACTCTACTCTACTCTACTCTACTCTACTCTACTCTACTCTATTCTACCCTGTTCTATTCTATTCTACTCTACTCTTTTCTACTCTACTCTACTCTACTCTACTCTACTCTACTCTACTCTACTCTACTCTACTCTACTCTATTCTATTCTATTCTATTCTACCCTGTTCTGTTCTATTCTACTCTACTCTATTCTATTCTATTCTGTCCTGTCCTATTCTACTCTATTCTACTCTACTGTACTCTACTCTACTCTACTCTACTCTACTCTACTCTACTCTACTCTACTCTACTCTACTCTACTCTACTCTCTTCTCTTCTCTTCTCTTCTATTCTATTCTATTCTATTCTATTCTATTCTATTCTATTCTTGTCTCATCTCGTCTCGTCTCGTCTAAAAACCTCCTGTGATGAAGCACCCACAATTTCTGGTGGCAAGCTGTTCCCCTGGTTAATTGTCCTCACTGTTAGGAAGTTTCTCCTTAATTCCAGGTTGCTTCTCTCCTTGATTATTTTACATCGGTTGCTTCTTGTCCTGCCTTCAGGTGCTTTGGAAAATACCTTGACTCCCTCTTGTTTGTGGCAGCCCCTCAGATATTGGAAGACTGCTGTCCTTTCCCCCCTGGTCCTTCTCTTCACTCGACTTACCCAATTCCTGCCACTGTTCTTCCTATGTTTATATGTTTACAAGAGAAAAACTCCCTGGAAATCAGCTCAGCTTTTAGTGTGGGAAGGGTCACAAAGAAAATGGGAACTACACAGAAGCAGGAAGTAGAGAGAATCCTCAACTTATGACAGTTCGTTTAGGGACCATTCACACAACCGTCGCAGTATCCCCATGCTCACGCGATGAAAATTCAGATGCTTGAAAACTGACTCGTATTTATGACGGTTCAAGTGCCCCCACCCGGGGGGTCACGTGATCCCTTTTAGTGAACTCCTGAGAAGGGAAGTCCATGGGGAAGGCAGATTCGCTGAACAACCATAGGACTCACTTAACAACTACATAGCCACTGTGGCCAGAAAGGTCGTGAAAATGGAGCAAAACTCACTTAATGCATGTTTCACTTAACAACAGAAAATATGGGCTCAGTAGTGGTCGTAAGTCGAGGACGTCCTACACTGATGCCTAATTTCATATAGTGTCAAATAAATCTTGGGAAAAAGAAAAACCAACCCTGCATAAAAACTCAGAGGAAAGTTTAGAGAGTCCACACTTACTTTCTGATATTTTAAGTGGCCTCGTAATGAAGAGTGTGGTGGTTTTGTTGACCAGAGGCTGGGAATCCTGCTGGACCCGGCAAAGGAAGATGGAAGAGTTCCTGTCTTCAGTGGCCGTCACCTCCAGGTAGCTCTTGAGGGAAGAGGTCCCATCGGGGTTTGAAATTCTTGAGGAAACCGTTCCTTTTCTGCTTGGGGCATCCTTGGCAAACAATTCCACTTTTGCATCACTTGGATAAAAGCTTTCTGCATCGCAAGTGACCATCACTGTGGCGTTCAGCTGGACAGGGGAAGGTGGAATGGTCTGAAGACGCATTTTGGGAGGAACTGAGCAAAGAAAGCCAAAGAGGTCAGTCAAAAGAGCCTCAGATTCATGGTTCCTGCATGCAGAATGGGGTGGAAGACCTGTTGATTCTGCCCTCCGATTGAAGCATTGAAGGAACCAGTAGGTTGTCTCAACACAACCCTGGTGTGAAAAACCTGGTGACAGGGAACCCAAGATCAGAACTGAACCAGTGGTGGGATTCAGCCGGTTCTCACCGGTTCAACCGAACCAGTTGCTAATTTTGTGTGTAGTTCGACGAACCAGCTGAATCACTACACCTGGCTCGTCCGTCCCCTCCCAGGCATTCCTCGCTTCCCCCGCCTCTCTTGAGCCCTTTTGGCATCTCGGCGCTTCTCTAACCAGTCCCCTGCCACTATGGAGGCAGTGGTGAAATCTGAACCAGTTTGCTACGCACCAATAGGAGGCTTGGCAAGGTAAGTAGAACAGTCAATGAGGGGGAGGATCAGCTGTGCCGCGTGATTTAGCTTAGCTAGAAAGCATTATTTCCTGCTTTCTAGCAAAGCTAAACCGCGTGGCACAGCTGATCGTCGGAAATACTCATTCAGAGAAACTACAGGTTCTCCTGAACCAGAGTGAACCAGTAGCATTTCACCCCTACATGGAGGGCCCTCTACCAGGTACAGACTCCATAACCTCCTCCCTGTCTGTACCCCAAGGTTCACCTACCTGTTAGGACATCACCAAGTTGGAAGTTCTCCTGAGACTTCTGAGCTGAGCTGTGTTGGATCTGGCAGCTCAGCTGTGACTTCACATCCCCTTGCCCAAGCAGGATTGCCACACTGCTTTTCACATGGTACCTCCTTTCCCCCTTTAGTTCAATATATGAGATTTTGGGCTGGTTAGTCTGTATCGTTTTCCCATCCTTCATCCAAACAACTTTGATGTCTTTGGAAGGGAAATTATATGCAGAACATTGAAAAGAGGCCCAAGATCCTGCCGTGATTCTGCCTTGGGGGCCATGAATCTGAGGCTGGGTTGGTTCGACTGAGGGAGAAAGTAGAGAGACATCTATTGACGTTCCTCAGAAACAACACAGGAGTCTCCAAGAGTCTTTTTGGTCACAGAGACACAGCTTCCAAACATGGGATTTACTCCCATGTGTCTATTGACTAGGAACATTTAGTTTAATTTAATTTAATAATTTAATTTTTCGCATTTCTATGCCGCCCAGCTCCCAAGGGACTCTCACTCCATCCCATCAAATGAAGAATGGAGGGCTACCTACCAATCATGGAGACTACAATAATTTCCTCCAAAGCCTGTTGTCTTTCTGGGACCCTTGGCCTGAACTTCACACAACAGTAGGCATCTTCAGGACAGATGGTTGGTTATTGATGGTGAAGTTTAAGTGGGATCCTGGGATAACCCTCACGCGTACACCCCTGGTTAATCATCTTACCATTTTGTAAAGCAGTAGTAATACTTCACGCTTTTATAAAGCCCTAGTAAGATCACACCTGGAATATTGCAACTGATTTTGGTCGCCGTACTACAAAAAAAGAGGTTGAGACTTTGGAAAAAGTTCAGAGAAGAGCGCCTAAGATGATCAAAGGCCTGGAGACTAAACCATATGAAGAACAGCTGCAGGATTTGGGTTTGGCTAGTCTCAAGAAAAGAAGAATTAGAGGTGACACGTATTCCAATACCTGAGAGGCTTCCCCAAAGAAGAGACTGTCAAGCTATTCTCCAAAGCACTTGAAGGCAGACAAGAAACAACGGATGAAAACTAACCAAGGAGAGAAGCAACCTGGAATTAAGGAAAAACTTCCTAACAGTGAGGACAATTAACCAGTGGAACAGCTTCCCACCAGAAATCGTGGGTGCTCCATCACTGGAGGCTTTTAAGAAGAGACTAGACAGTCACTTATCTGAAATGGTATAGGACCTCCTGATGGACTAGAAGACTTCCAAGGTCCCTTCCCACTGTAAATGGGGTGTGTGGCTTCTCTCCTGGTCTTGGAACCATCACATGCCCCCCACCCACCCACCCCCACCCCTGGCAGATTTGCCCCAGGCAGTGTATATTTTAGAGCGAGGTTCCTTCTGGCTGTCATCATTGATATGATTTTTCCAGAAGTTCTGTTACCTTCACATTCATTTTATGATGACTATGATCAGGACTGATCACTTATAGCTTTTATGTACAATGTACAATGAGAGCTTATGCACCAATGACAAATTCCTTGTGTGTCCAATCACACTTGGCCAACAAAGAATCCTACTCTACTCTACTCTACTCTACTCTACTCTACTCTACTCTACTCTACTCTACTCTACTCTACTCTACCCTACCCTACCCTACCCTACCCTACCCTACTCTATTCTATTCTCTACACTATTCTACTCTACTCTACTCTACTCTACTCTACTCTACTCTACTCTGTTCTACTCTACTCTACTCTACTCTACTCTACTCTGTTCTGCACTCCACTCCACTCCACTCCACTCCACTCCACTCCACTCCACTCTTCTCTGGCTTATTACAAATAAATCAAAAATAACATCCTGTCTTTTCTCCACAGGTTTACAGGAAGAATCCATCCATGGTCTCTATTTGGGACTTTTCCTGAGCAAAGTGGCAGCAGCTCTCTTGCTCTTTGGCCTTTTCCAAATAAAGCAACACAGATGCTGCTTTGCAAGATATTTGGCTAAATGTAGCCCCGTCTAAGGCGGGAGTAGAACTCACAGGCTCCTGGTTAAGCCCTGGTGCCTTAACCAGTAAACTGGCTCCTTCTATAGGTAAAGTAAGGACGAAAAAAAGAAGGAAAAAGAAAAAAGAAAAAAGAAAAAGAAAGAAAGAAGGAATGAAGAAAGGAAAGGAAAGAAAGGAAGGGAAAGAAAAAAACAGTGAAGAAAAAGGAAAAAGAAAAACATGTAGACACTTGGGGTGGGAAGCAATGGAAGAAATCTTCTCCTCCTCAGATCTAACATCGGGCACTGGCCTTTGCTGTGGAATCTGCTCATCTCAATGTTCAGAGAAGCCCATCAGGTTTGAAGCAACCTTAATATTCACCTTGCACTGGATTTCCTCCCCGTTGCAAATCGATCTCAACGGCCAGCTCACCCAGATCTTGCAGAAGGAGGAGCAGCAGCAGCTGAAGAGGTCCACAGATTCTCTTGAAGGACCTCAAGGCAGCCATGCCGATAGCAGCAGAAGAATTATCTGAGGTGACTTCGGGTCTTGCCTCCATTGCCTCCAGAGATCTTTCCTCCAGAGGGAGGAGCAAAAGAGGAACTCCCATTTCCTTTTTGTAAAGTTGGACCAATGGCTCAAGTTTGAATTTCCGGGTAAGTAATATCATCGAGTCAAAGAAGTCAGAGAAGTTCTGCTTGTTTACTCAGGAGCAATAAAAATCCACCTTTAAATCAGCAATATTCAACGACTAGCCTTCCTGTCATCTCGAAAGTTAGAAAGTTAGACTTTACTGCAAGGTCCTGTTGAAGCTTTGGTTACGTCCTGGAACCAATGGATCGCTGAGGCTTTGGATGGTATGATCGCTCCTGTGCTGCCTCTCTTGATGGATCAATTGTCGATCCGGCAAAGGGGCAAGAGACACCTGGAGCACCAATGGAGAAAAGGGAGGGATCCATCCTAGAGGACATGGGTTAGAGCTGCTATCAAGGTGTATCTTGCGTCAGTAAGAGTGATAAACCTTAGTCTTCTTCTGCCCTTATTGGATCCACAGAGTGTCCTCTGGCAGCTCTGTCCAGGATCACCCCGTCCCTCCTGGGACACCAGGCTTCAGGAGATCATATTCCTGCTCCACCAAGATGGAGCAGAAGGAGCCTTGGTAGAGCTGCAGTCTAAAGCGCTGTTAAATAGCACTTATCTGCCAACTGCCTGCAATTACTGCGAGTTCAAATCTCACCAGGCTCAAGGTTGACTCAGCCTTCCATCCTTCCGAGGTAGGTAAAATGAGGACCCGGATTGTGGGGGCAATAAGCAGACTTTATAACAAAGAACACCACTTGGGGGAGGGGCATGAAAGCTCTACCAAGCAGGTATATACAAAAGTATGAAGGCTATTGCTTAACACATTGTAAGCTGCCCTGAATCTCCGGAGAAGGGCAGCATATTAATCGAACCAATAAATAAATAAATATTCCATGCTGTGTAAAATGGAATGGAATAGAATAGAATAGAATAGAATAGAATAGAATAGAATAGAATAGAATAGAATAGAATAGAATAGAATAGAATAGAATAGAATAGAATAGAATAGAATAGAAAATATGGAATGGAATGGAATGGAATGGAACGGAACCGAACGGAACGGAATGGAATAGAATAGAAAATATGGAATGGAATGGAATGGAATAGAATAGAATAGAATAGAATAGAATAGAATAGAATAGAATAGAATAGAATAGAATAGAATAGAATAGAATAGAATAGAATAGAATAGAAAATATGGAATGGAATGGAATGGAATGGAATGGAATGGAATGGAACGGAACCGAACGGAACCGAACGGAACCGAACGGAACCGAATGGAATAGAATAGAAAATATGGAATGGAATAGAATAGAATAGAATAGAATAGAATAGAATAGAATAGAATAGAATAGAATAGAATAGAATAGAATAGAATAGAAAATATGGAATGGAATGGAATGGAATGGAATGGAATGGAACCAAACGGAACGGAACGGAATAGAATAGAAAATATGGAATGGAATGGAATGGAACGGAACGGAACGGAACGGAATAGAATAGAAAATATGGAATGGAATGGAATGGAATGGAGTAGAATAGAATAGAATAGAATAGAATAGAATAGAATAGAATAGAATAGAATAGAATAGAATAGAATAGAATAGAATAGAATAGAATAGAGTTGGAAGGGACCCTGAAGGTCTTCTAGTCCAACTTCTGCTTAGGCAGGAAAGCATATACCTGTGATGGCGAACCTATGGCACGGGTTCCACAGGTGGCACACGGAACCATATCGGTGGGCACACGAGCTCAGCTCCGGCACACATGCGTGCGCCAGGCAGGTGATTTTCAGGCCTTCTGGGCCCACCAGAAGTCAGGAAACACAGTGTTTCCAGCTTCCAGAGAGCCTCTGGGGCGGGGGGTGTGGAGAAGGCCATTTTTGCCCTCCCCAGGCTCCTAGAAAGGCTCTGGAGCCTGGGGAGAGCAAAAAACGGGCCTACTGTGTCATCCTGTGCCAAAAGCGGGGGGGGGGGGGTCTTGAGGGCACAGTGAAAAACACGGAGGCCGGAGATCTTACGGATTTCCGGGGGCAGTTCATTCCAAAGGGCAGGGGCTCCCACAGAGAAGGCCCTCCCCCTGGGTGTCGCCAGCCGACATAACTTCGCTGAAGACACCCTGAGGAGACCCTCTCTGTGGGAGCGAAGTGGCCGGTGGGAGGCTACTGGTGGTAGGTACCCAGGAGGTACCCAGGTCTCAGAGGTACCCAGGTCCAATGCCATGGAGCGCTTTGAAGGTGGTAACCAACACCTTGAATCGCACCCGGAAGACCACTGGAAGCCAGTGCAGCTCGCGCAGGAGGGGTGTCACATGGGCACAACAAGTTGCGTCCATAACCACCCGCGCGGCCTCATTCTGGACCAGCTGGAGCCTCCGAGTGCTCAATTATTCGGGTGTGTCAGGAAAACAGGGCTACCACACCCTGTGCCTCTTTCCTAGAAGTAAATCTTCAATCAGAACGGAACTAAATTCTGCGGTGAAATGTTACTAAATTTGTGGTTAGGGCTATCCTCCCTTTCCTCTTTATCGGAGAGACTGGACCAATTTCTCAAGAGGAAAATAGAATCGGATTTGAGTTTAAAAAAAGAAAAGAATTTTTTTAAAAAACACCTCTCAATACATATACGCACCATCATCCGTGTGAACACTGTCAGATGGGTTTGGTACTTTAATTAAGCTGCCCGATTGTCAAACATGCGTAGAGAAAATAAATAAATTTAATCACAGCTCTTCCGTTTGCTAACACGATCTCTCTCTCCCCCCCCCACCCTACCTTCCTCCTCTCCGTCTCTCTCTTTGTCTCTCTCTATCTACCTCTCTCGTCTCTCTCTCTCTCTCTCTGTCTGTCTCTTTCTGTGTGTGTCTCTCTCTGTCTCTCTCTCTCCCTCGTCTCTGTCTCTCTATCTGTCTCTGTCTCTCTGTGTCTGTCTCTCTCCCTCTCTTTCTGTGTCTGACTGTCTCTTTCTCTCTCCCGCTCCCTCCTCTGTCTCTCTCTCTCATCTCTGTTTCTCTCTCTCTTTTTCTCTTTCTGTCTGTCTCTCTGTCTCTGTCAGTCTCTCTGTCTCTGTCGTTCTCTGTCGCTCTCTCCCCCCCTCTCTGGGCTCTGTCTGTCTGTCTGTCTGTCTGTTTGTCTCCCTGTGTCTTTCTCTCTCCCTCATCTCTGTCTCTCTCTGTGTCTGTCTCTCTCTCTCTGTGTTTCTCTCTCTCCCTCCCTCATGTGTCTGTCTGTCTCTCTCTCTCTCTCTCTCTCTCTCCCTCCCTCCCTCCACTCTGTCTCTCTGTCTCTGTCTCTCTCTCTCCCTCCCTCCTCTCTCTCTCTTTCCCTTCCTCCTCTCCGTTGCTCTCTTTGTCTCTCTCTATCTTTCTCTCCCTGTCTGTCTCTTTCTGTGTGTGTCTCTATCTCTGTCTCCCTCATCTCTGTCTCTCTATATGTCTCTGTCTCTCTGTGTCTGTCTCTCTCCCTCCCTCCTCTCTCTCTCTTTCTGTGTCTGATTGTCTCTTTCTCTCTCTCACCCTCCCTCCTCTGTCTCTCTCTCTCATCTGTCTCTCTTTCTCTCTCTTTCTGTCTGTCTGTCTCTCTCTGTCAGTCGCTCTGTCTCTGTCTCTCTCTGTCGCTCTCTGTCACTCTCTCCCTTCCTTCCTCCCTCCTCTCTCTCTCTCCCCCTCTCTCTCTCTGGGCTCTGTCTGTCTGTCTGTCTCTCTGTCTTTCCCTCTCCCTCATCTCTGTCTCTCTCTGTGTCTGTCTCTCTCTCTCTGTCTCTCTCTCTCTCTGTGTGTGTGTGTCTCCCTCATCTATGTCTGTCTCTGTCTCTCTCTCCCTCCCTCCCTCCACTCTGTCTCTCTCTGTCTCTCTCTGCATCTGTCTCTCTCTTCCTCCTCTCTCCCTCCCTCTCTCCCTCTCTCTCTTTTTCCTTCCCTCCTCTCTGTCTCTGTCTTTCTCTCTCTCTCTCTCTGTATGTCACTTTCCCTCCCTCCCTCCCTCCTCTTTGATTCTCTGTCTCTCTCGCTCCCTCATATTTCCCTCTCTCTGTCTCTCTCTCACACACACAAACACACACATATATACACAAAACACTGGTTAAAAGAGAGCTTGTTGTTCCTTTTCTTCTTTGGTTCTCCTTTTAATTGTTGAAAAACACACACACACACGTTCTCTATCTCTAGTGAAAAGACAAAGAGGTTAGCAAGTGCTTGCTAATTTACCTCATGATTACTCACTCACACATTCACAGCACCGGAAAATTGCCACACTCAAATCACTATCAGCCGAACACAACAGGTTCCTGGAAAACACCAGACTAAGGGAAGTTAAAGTCACAACAAATTTTACTGGTTATTACATATATATCTATATCTATATCTATATCTATATCTATATCTATATCTATATCTATATCTATATCTATATCTATATCTATATCTATATCTATATCTATATATCTATATATCTATATATCTATATATCTATATCTATATCTATATCTATATCTATATCTATATCTATATCTATATATATCTATATATATCTATATATATATCACACGATTCTGAAAATACAAGTTCTAGGTATATTAGTAAAGAAAGAAGCAGACATCCTGCGAGCTCCGGAACTTAAAATTTTAAAATAATTAAAATTTTATTCTACTAAGCTTTCGTCAGCCATCTGATGACATAGGCGTCAGAATATTAAACTACCATTACACAGATCTCTGCCTTTATATGCCATTAATCAATTTGGCCATTGCATCTGTAATAGGCCCTTCCAGCCATTTCCCATGTGCAATTAGCTGTGTTGTTTTTGCTGTCGTCATGCTGGATGATGGAGACTTATATGTATGTGTGTGTGTCTGTGTATGTACAGTATATATACTGTATATGTATGTATGCTATATGTATATATGTATGTGTGTATATGCAGTATATATACCAATCAATCAAAATAGAGCTGAAGGGGACCTTGGAGGTCTTCTAGTCCAACCCTCAGCTCAAGAAGGAGACCCTATATGCCATTCTGGGCAAATGGCTGTCCCGTCTCTTCTTGAAAATCTCCAGTGATGGAGTGTTAGGATATGGTGTAAGCCTAACAGGTTGTCCAGGCAATATATGTGTTCTGTGACTTTAACATGAATATGTATTATATGGCTTTAAGTAGTACTGCTTAGTCATTGTAATGCTGAGTCATTCTGATGCTGCGCCATTATATCCTAATTAGATCATCACTAGTTGTGAACGTATTTAGGAAGGGAACTGAAATGTAGTCAGTTGATGATATGCTACCATTGTGCTATCATCGTGGATGGATATGCTACCATTGTGGTTTGTTACCAGCGTGAAGTTGTTATAAGTACCAACTACTGTTTGTATGGTAAGAAGATTTTTGTATCACTGGACTGATTTAACTGTCAAAGACTTGGATTGATTAAAGACTATGAGATTGTTTTTTCACTATGAAGTAAACCTTTGATAAACCATTTTGTGTATATCTTATTCATTGCTCCCAGCAACGTTTCTCTGTGCTCTACACTCTGCTGGTTGGTTAACACAACAATATCCTTAACATAGAGCACCCACAATTTCTGGTGGCAAGTCGTTCCACTGTTTAATTATCCTCACTGTCAGGAAATTTCTCCTTAGTTCTGGGATTTCTATGATTTTTATGTTGGTTCCTTTATAACTTCCGTAAGCAAATTCTGTTCATCTTTCTTTCCTAATCCTTTAAATATATGTCGAAAGAACAATTACTTCAGTTTTCAAGATTGTTTTTTTTTTAAAAAAATAAAATAAAGAAGCAGCATTAAATTTGAATCACTGACATGGCAAAATAAAGTAAGGTTGTTTTTTTTTTTTTAAAATATCTGTCTCAGGTTTATAGGCTTAGAACCAGGGGTGAAATACTCCCGGTTTGGATCAGATCGCCTGATCCGGTAGTGATGGTAGCGGGTGGTTCAAAGAACTGGTAGCAAAAATCCTTGCCCCCCCTCCACATGCCCAGCTGAGCCGCATAATCATCAGAGGCTTTTTTTTTTTACTTTTAAAAGCATTTTTTGTACAACTTCTTCGGCCGAAAAAATACTTTTAAAAGAAAAAAAAAAGCCTCTGATGATTATGCGGCTCAGCTGGGATCGTCAGAGGCTTTTAAAAGCATTTTTTTAAAAAGTATTTAAAAGTATTTTTTTTAAAGTAAGTATTTAAAATACTTTTTAAAGTAAGTATATTAAAATACTGCATTTTAATATTTATTTGGTTTTTAATTCTCAGCCTAACGTATATGTGTTTTAATTTTTAACTTGTATGTATTGAATTTTTATTTCGGCTGTTCACCGCCCTGAGTCCGTAAGGAGAAGGGCGGGATACAAATCTAATAAATAAATAAATAAATAAATAAATAAATAAATAAATAAATAAATAAATAAATAAATAATACTTTTAAAAGTAAAAAAAAAAGTTGGCCACGCCCACCCAGTCACATTACCCACCACCACCACCAAGCCACACCCACAGAACCGGTAGTACCAAATTTTACATTTCACCACTGCCGTGAACCGCTCATGATACAAGCATTTTAATAATATTATTACTATCGATTTCCTAAAGGGATCCATTCTCATCCTGAAAAATCCATCAGGAACAGGAGTCCCTGAGTTGAAGTTTAAGACTGTGTACTTCCTGGAATGTTCCAGAAGGAGATTTTTGTCCTCTTGCATCCACACACTTTTAATTGGAAGAGGCAAAACACGAAAAGAAAGATGGCTGCTTTGCTCAGGAAAAGTGTGATGCAAAGAAGGAAGGATCGTTGCTGTGACCCTGTAGAGAAAAGACAATGGATTATTTTGATTTCTTGCATGAGATCACCAGTTCTTGTGCTTACGACTATTAAAAGGTCCCCACTGCAGGGGTGAAATGCTCCTGTAGCGATGGCAGTGGGTAGTTCGGAGAACCAGTAGCAAAAATCCCTGACACCCCACCCCCACCCCGCAATGCCCATGTGAGCCGCACGATCATCAGAGGCTTTTTTTTTATTTTTAGAAGGATTTTTTTCTACAACCTCTTCGGCCAAAAAAATGTTTTTTAAAAGTAAAAAGAAACCGCACGATCATCAGAGGCTTTTAAAAGCATTTTTTTCTTCGGCCAGAGAGGTTGCAGAAAAAAATGCTTTTAAAAGCCTCTGATGATCAGACAACTCAGCTGGGATCGTCAGAGGCTTTTAAAAGCATTTATTTCTACAATCTCTTTGGCCGAAGGAAAAAAATGCTTTTAAAAGCCTCTGACGATCCCAGCTGAGTTGTCTGATCGTCAGAGGCTTTTAAAAGCATTTTTTTTCTGCAACCTCTTATTACCCCCCCCCCACCCCACCAAGCCACGCCCACAGAACCGGTAGTACGAAATTTTACATTTCACCACTGTCCCATTGTCACAAAAATTAAGACTCTTGGCAGCCACCATGCATTTACAACAGCTGAAGTATCATCCGTCATCATGTTATTGGTGGCACAGTGGTCCGAATGCGGTATTGCAGGCTAATTCTGCCAACTGCCAGGAGTTTGAGCCTCACCAGGCTCAAGGCTGACTTGCCTTCCGTCCTTCCGAGGTCAGTAAAATGAGGACCCAGATTGTTGAGGGCAATAGGCTGACTCTGTAAACCGCTTAGAGAGGGCTGGAAAGCTTTTTACTTTTTAAAGCATTTTTAACCACCGGTTCTGGAAAACCGGTACTTAAAAATGCTGTAAAAAAGAAAAAAAATTCCGAAGATCAGCTGAGTGATGCACAATCGTCAGAACTTTTTTAAAAAAAACTTTTTAAGGCATTTTTAACTACTGGTTCTCCGGTCATTCCGAAGATCAGCTGAGTGATGCACAATCGGCAGAACTGGTGTTGTTTTTGTTTTTGTTTTTTACTTTTTAAGCATTTTTTTTATTACCGGCTCGGTAGTAAAGCAAGTTCTGACCAGTTCTGGAGAACCGGTAGCAGAAATTTTGAGTAGTTCGGAGAACCAATAAATACCACCTCTGATCTGACCACCCCACCCCCATCTATTCTCTGCCTCCCGAGTCCCAGCGGATCAGGAGGGAATGGGGATTTTGCAGTAACCTTCCCCTGCCAGGAACCTTCCCCTGCCACGCCCACTAAGCCATGCCACGCCCACCAAGCCACACCCACAGAACCGGTGGTAAAAGAATTTGAAACCCATCACTGTACTAAACTATATACTATATACTGTGTGTGTGTGTACAATAGATATACTATACTATATTTCATATAGTATAAAACAAATCTGGAAAAAAAGAACCCTGCCAGTTGTATGTCAATAAATCCTCAGCAACAAACTTCTTAAGGTCCATACTTACGTTCTGGGTCACCATCCCAACTTCTGTCGTCTCCAAATTGCCTCATAATGAAGAGTGTCGTTGTTTTGTTGACCAGAGGCTGGGAATTATGCTGAACCTGGCAAAGATACATGGAGGAATTCCTGTCTTCAGTGGCCATCACTTCCAAGTAGGTCTTCAGGGAAAAGGTCCCGTCGGTATTTAAGGTCCTCGGGGCAACTGTTCCTTTCCTGCTTGGAGCATCCATGGAAAACAACTCCACTTTTGCATCCTCTGGGTAAAAACTGTCTACGTTGCAAGTGACCGTCACTAAGGCGTTCAGCTGGACGGGAGAAGGTGGGTTGATCTCCAGATACACCTTGGGAGGAACTGAACAAAGAAGAAAGCCAAAGAGGTCAGTCGGAAGATCTCCAGCCCCACTGAATCATACAATGTTTCACATGTCCAAGGCAAGGAATTGTTCTTCCCCAGCTACGGACCCCAAAGAACGCAGCACACACAAAGTCTGTACAAACCATAGTTTACTAAATTAAATCAGTCTTTTTCAAATAAAGGCTGTTAAGTAACTTTCTTAACAGCCTACAAGAATCCAAAGAATAAATCTTCATAATCTTGGTAGAAAGTCCAGAAGCAATTTGCAGGAAACTGATCAGAGAACTATGATCAAGACGCGAAGGAGAGTGAACGAAGTTGTTCCCTGCAAATTCCCTCAGCCGTCATCCTTCCTTGAATAGGCTAAGGGAGTGGCCAATTAGCCCCAAGCCTTACTGTCGAGGAGACCTCCTCCTGAGGAGCCACTCCTGCCTTTTGGCCGCTCTGCGCGCCCGTGCATCGAGAAGAAGCTCCTCCTCTTCGTCCTCTTCACCCATGGAAGCTTCTGGAGGTTCTGAAGGCCCTGGCTGAATCCCTGCCTCTGGCACCACCTCTTCTCCAGCCTCCTCATTGTCTGACTCGAGTGCCAGCTGCACAGGCTGCTGTCGCAACACCACACCAGCCTCCTTGCTGTCGGAATCAGCTACTAGCTGCACAGGCCACTGACGGGCCACAACAGGAATTTTGGATATAATCGGGGTGGGTTTCAAAAATTTTAGCAAGGGGTTCTCTGCCCAGTTGCTGGGTGGGCGTGGCCATGGTGGAGGTGGCTTAGTCAGCCTCCTGCACCATAGGGGGAGCATTTTTGCCCTCCCCAGGCTCCGGAGGCTTTTCTCGAGCCTCTGGGAGGGGGTAAATGGCCTCCCCAGGATCTGGAGGCCCTCTGGTGCCTGTTTTTCGTCCTCTCTGAGCCTTCGCGCATGCCCTGCCCAAAACAGGCCGATTGGGGACTCCTGGCAGGGTGGGGTGGGCGGGGCAGGGCCAGCCAGGAGTGGGATTTGGGGGTTCTTTGAACAGCACAGAATCATAGCTAGAGGTTCTCCCAAACCCCTGTGAACTCCCACATGGATATAATGTAATGCTTGAATGATGGGAAAACATGTGGATGAGAGGTTTAAAAATGCACATTGAATTATAATCTAAAAGAGAATTTTTACAAGATGATGTATCGTTGGTATTTAACACCAGAGAAGTTATCTAAGATGTCTAAAGGTAGGTCAAATGTATGTTGGAAGCATAAAAACAAAGAAGGGGGATTTTACCACCCATGGTGGACATGTGATAAAAAAAAATGGACTATGATTCATATCTTAATACAGAAAATCCTGAAAATGTAGACCAATGTGAAATCAGATCTTTTCCTCTTGGGTCTAATGGAAAAAAGAATTGGAGAAAAAGTTTGGAACTTCGTTATTATATATGTTGACAGCAGTAAGACAGAGCAGTAAGTATGTGCAAAAATGGAAGGACACTTCGATTCCTACCACGGAAAAATGGTTGCAGAAGCCGATGGAGTTGGCTGAAACGGCAAAATTGACCACTTTGATTGAAGAAAAAGAACAATAGGTACTTTTGTTTCCACATGGAAACCGCTTCTGAACTTCGTGCTTGATGTGGAAAAGAATGAAACTTTGATTCTGGGTTTTACACAGAGGTGAAATCCAGCAGGTTCTGACAGGTTCTGGAGAACCGGTAGCGAAAATTTTCAGCAGTTCGGAGAACTGGCAAATACCACCTCTGGCTGGCCCCAGAGTGGGGTGGGAATGGAGATTTTGCAGTATCCTTTCCCCTGCCATGCCCACCAAGCCACACCATTGCCCACCAAGTCACGCCCACAGAACCGGTAGTAAAAAAAAAAATTGGATCTCACCACTCGTTTTACAGATTAGACTGATAGATTTTTGTAGAAATGACTAGTTCATACTATTATGGTAAAAGAAAAAGTTGTGATTTGTTGTTAATGCCTTAGGCAATTTAGGCAAGAAAAACAAAATGCACAGGTACCGTAGATGTGGTACCTCGCTCAATAGTAGTGACTGTGAGAGGGATCTTGGAATCCTAGTGAACAAGCATTTAGATTTGAGCCAGCTGTGTGCAGCAGCTGCCAAAAAAGCCAACACAGTTCTGGGCTGCATCAACAGAGGGATAGAATCAAGATCACGTGAAGTGTTAATACCACTTTATAAGGCCTTGGGAAGGCCACACTTGGAATACCGCATTCAGTTTTGGTCGTCACAATGTAAAAAAGATGTTGAGACTCTAGAAAGAGTGCAGAAAAGAACAACAAAGATAATTAGAGGACTGGAGGCTAAAACATATGAAGAACGGTTGCAGGAACTGGGAATGTCTAGTTTGATGAAGAGAAGGACTAGGGGAGACATGATGGCAGTCTTCCAATATCTCAGGGGCTGCCCCAAAGAAGAGGGAGTCAAGCTATTCTCCAAAGCACCTGAGGGTAAGACAAGAAGCAATGGGTGGAAACTAATCAAGGAGAGAAGCAACTCGGAATTCAGGAGAAATTTCCTGACAATGAGAACAATTAAGCAGAGCAACAACTTGCCTCCGGAAGTTGTGAATGCTCCAACCCTGGAAGTTTTAAAGAAAATGTTGGATAACCATTTGTCTGAAGTGGTGTAGGGTTTCCTGCCTAAACGGGGTTGGTCTAGAAGACCTCCAAGGTCCCTTCCAACTCTGTTACTCTATTCTATGCCTTATTCTACTGTGACAGAGGGAGTTAGAAGTCAATACTTCTTTTTCTTTCCTTACCCTTCCTCATTTTTCTTTCCTCTTCCCTTTCCCTGTCCTCTTATTTCCTATTGTATTTTTTAAATATTTTATAACTTAATAAAAATATATTTTAAAAAAAGAAAATAAAACAGCTTCAAATCCATGGCTCCTGCATGCAAAAGGGACTCCAAACTGATTCTGTTCACCAAGTGTGGCATTTGGGGAGATAATTCCAGGAGAATCCATATTAATATGGATTAATTAATCCATATTAATATTAATTAATTAATTAATATGGGTTTTAATTGTGAGTTTTTAATTTGGGGCCAAATTGTTTAATACATGTTAAATTGTTTTTAAATTTTGCATTATATATTGTTTTATTATGGCTGTATTATGGCTCCCTGAGTCCTCCGGGAGAAGGGCAGTATAAAAATCTGAATAAATAAATAAATAAATAAATAAATAAATAAATAAATAAATAAATAAGATATAGATAGATAGGTAGGTAGATAGATAGATAGATAGATAGATAGATAGATAGATAGATAGATAGATAGATCTATATCTATATCTATATCTATATCTATATCTATATCTATATCTATATCTATATCTATATCTATATCTATATCTATATCTATATCATCAGAGGTGGGTTTCAGCAGGTTCTGACCAGTTCTGGAGAAGTGGTAGCAGAAATTTTGAGTAGTTCGGAGAACCGGTAGTAAAAATTCTGACTGGCCCCGCCCTCATCTATTCTCTGCCTCCCGAGTCCCAGCTGATTGGGAGGAAATAGGGATTTTGCAGTATCCTTCCCCTGGAGTGGGGTGGGAAGGGAGATTTTTCAGTATCCTTCCCCTGGAATGGGGCAGGAATGGGGATTTTACAGTATCCTTCCCCTGGAGTGGGGTGGGAATGGAGATTTTACAGTAACCTTCCTCTGGAGTGGGGTGAGAATGGAGATTTTACAGTATCCTTCCCCTGGAGTGGGGTGGGAAGGGAGATTTTTCAGTATCCTTCCCCTGGAATGGGGCGGGAATGGGGATTTTACAGTATCCTTCCCCTGGAATGGGGTGGGAATGGGGATTTTACAGTATCCTTCCCCTGGGGTGGAGTGGGAATGGAGATTTTACAGTATCCTTCCTCTGGAGTGGGGTGAGAATGGAGATTTTACAGTATCCTTCCCCTGCCATGCCCATCAAGCCACACCATGCCCACCAAGTCACGCCCACAGAACCGGTAGTAAAAAAATTTGAATCCCACCACTGATATATATATTTCACCACCTGGGACTCTACTGAACTTGACCTGGTCCCTCAGGAAGGATCCAGAGATGGAATCCTTCTTTCTAAAGATTGGCTGCCCACAGCCATAGTCCTATGAGGTTGAGAATGATTGGTCGCAGTTCACTTCTATGGGACAAGAACCTGGGTTTGTCTGGTGCCATTGCCTCTGTCGTGGGGCGACCCTCTGCTACCCCCAGACTCCATGGCCTCGTTGTTCTCTACAACCCAGAGCTCACCTACCTCTTAGGACATCACCAAGTGAGACGGACTGCTGTAGAGGAGCCGTCCTGAGAGTTTCTTGGATGTGGCAGGTCAACTGTGATTTCACGTCTCCTTGCTCAAGCTTGATTTCCACGATGGACTCCACTTGGTACGAGATAGGCGGTTGTGTAGAAGCATTAATGGAGATGGGGCTAATCCTGAAAATTTCCCCATCTTTTAGCCACATGAATACTTCTGGTTGGATGTGTAATCCCTCTGCAGAGCACTTGAAGGAGATCCGAGATCCTGCTGTGTTTCTGCCTGGGGGGCCATGAACCACAAGCTGGAGTGGCTCAACTGAGGGAGAAATTGAGAGACATCCGTTGATGTTCCTCAGAGAAAATACCGACTGTCTTTGGATAGAGACGCTCAGCTTCAGAACATGGGATTGGTTCCCACATGTCTCTTGGTTGGATGGGAACATCTCCCTCCCCCTCCCCCTCCCCTCCATCCATCCATCAAATGTAAGGGGCCAATGTGAGACTAGGACAAAGCCTTCATACCTAAAAATGGAGAATGCGTGTAAGCAGGGTGGAGTGCATAAACAGAGGGATAGAATCTAGATCAGGTGAAGTGTTAATACCACTTTATAATCCCTTGGTAAGGGCCCCGCTTGGAATATTTGCATCCAGTTTTCGTCGCCACGATGTAAAAAAAAGAAGCCCCTCCCTACCAACTCTGCAGGATGAAAAGAAGTCCTGAAGCCTGCCCAGCTTCCTGAGTCATTTTTGGGATCCCAGTCGTAGCGACTTCTGTCCTTGTGGGAAACAGAAACTATTGTTTTTATAGCAACTGCCGAAGTCATGCTAGTCTGTGAAGAAAATACACTGAATATATTTCTAATCTCCTGAGCTAGGCTGAAGCATGGGAACTGAATGTAGGAGATAGGATCAGAGGCCCCTACTAGGCTAAAAACTGGCCTTAACCGGAATTTGCTGATACAATAGTTACTCAGTAATGCCTCAGATAGAAAGTCCATACAGAGAGTGGTGAGGACAGTGGAGAAGATTACAGGAAGCTCGCTTCCTGTCATTCAGGATACTGCTTATAAGGGCTATGTGCTTAGAGTTCAAAGCATTGTTAGAGACTCCACAGGGGTCTCAGGGCCTCCCACAAAGCCCCTGAGGGTAGGACAAGAAGCAATGGGTGGAAACTAATCAAGGAGAGAAACAACTTAGAACTAAGGAGAAATTTCCTGACAGTTAGGACAATCAATCAGTGGAACTTCTTGCCTCCAGAAGTTGTGAATGCTCCAACACTGGAAGTTTTTAAGATGTTGGATAACCATTTGTCTGAAGTGGTGTAGGGTTGCCTGCCTGAGCAGGGGGTTGGAGTAGAGAACAGTCATGGCTAACCTTTTTTTCCTCGGGTGCCCACACCCATAATGCAATGTGTCCTGCGTGCCCTGTCCCCCTGCGCACGCATGTGCGCCCCTCTGTGTTTTCCCTCCCCCCTGTGCATGGATGTGTGACTCCCACAACCCCACACTCCCACGCCCCTGCCACACATGTGTGTGCCCCCCCCGGGCCATTTTTAGTCCCAGAAGGACTCAGGGAGGCCTGCTAGACCCTGCTAGTGCATGCGCACACAACCACCCCTCTTGCCCCCTGCCCACTCCCACACACACATACACGGGCATCTCCGCAGACCAATCAGCTGGATGGCAGGAGGCATGTGCACATGTGCGGTGGAACTGACCTAGGACAACAGCTCGCGTGCCCGCAGAGATGGCTCCGCATGCCATCTGTGCCACCCATGCTATAGGTTCATCATCATGGGACTAGAAGATCTCCAAGGTCCCTTCCAACTCTGTTATTCTATTCTATTCTATTCTATTCTATTCTATTCTGTTCTGTTCTGTTCTGTTCTGTTCTGTTCTGTTCTGTTCTGTTCTGTTCTGTTCTGTTCTATTTCTATTCTATTCTATTCTACTCTACTCTACTCTACTCTACTCTACTCTACTCCACTCTTATCTACTCTACTCTACTCTACTCTACTCTTGTTCTGTTCTATTCTGTTCTGTTCTGTTCTGTTCTGTTCTGTTCTACTCTACTCTACTCTACTCTACTCTACTCTACTCTAATCGTGTTCTATTCTATTCTGTTCTGTTCTGCTCTGCTCTGCTCTGCTCTGCTCTGCTCTGCTCTGCTCTGCTCTGCTCCGTTCCGTTCCGTTCCGTTCTGTTCTGTTCTGTTCTACTCTACTCTACTTTACTCTATTCCACTCTATTCTACTCTTGTTCTATTCTATTCTATTCTGTTCTGTTCTGTTCTATTCTGTTCTGTTCTGTTCTATTTCTATTTCTATTCTGTTCTGTTCTGTTCTGTTCTGTTCTGTTCTGTTCTGTTCTGTTCTGTTCTGCTCTGCTCTGCTCTGCTCTACTCTACTCTATTCTATTCTACTCTACTCCACTCTTATCTACTCTACTCTACTCTACTCTTGTTCTGTTCTATTCTGTTCTGTTCTGTTCTGTTCTATTCTACTCTACTCTACTCTACTCTACTCTACTCTACTCTACTCTACTCTACTCTACTCTATTCTATTCTATTCTACCCTACTCTACCCTACTTTACTCTACTCTACTCTACTCTTATCTATTCTACTCTAATCGTGTTCTATTCTATTCTGTTCTGTTCTGCTCTGCTCTGCTCTGCTCCGCTCCGCTCCGCTCCGTTCCGTTCCGTTCCGTTCCATTCCGTTCTGTTCTACTCTACTCTACTTTACTCTATTCCACTCTATTCTATTCTATTCTATTCTATTCTATTCTATTCTATTCTATTCTATTCTATTCTATTCTATTCTATTCTATTCTATTCTACCGTACTCTACTCTACTTTACTTCACTCTTATCTATTCTACTCTACTCTACTCTACTCTACTCTACTCTACTCTACTCTACTCTTATTCTATTCTATTCTATTCTATTCTATTCTATTCTATTCTATTCTATTCTATTCTATTCTATTCTACCGTACTCTACTCTACTTTACTTCACTCTTATCTATTCTACTCTACTCTACTCTACTCTACTCTACTCTATTCTACTCTATTCTACTTTATTCTACTCTACTCTACTTTACTTCACTCTTATCTATTCTACTCTACTCTACTCTACTCTACTCTACTCTACTCTACTCTACTCTTATTCTATTCTATTCTATTCTATTCTATTCTATTCTATTCTACTCTACTCTACTCTACTCTACTCTACTCTACTCTACTCTACTCTTGTTCTATTCTATTCTATTCTACTCTATTCTACTCTACTCTACTCTACTCCACTCTTATCCATTCTACTCTACTCTATTCTACTCTTGTTATATTCTATTCTATTCTATTCTATTCTATTCTATTCTATTCTATTCTATTCTATTCTATTCTATTCTACTCTACTCTACTCTACTCTACTCTACTCTACTCTATCTATTCTACTCTTTTTTACTCTACTTTACTCTGCTCTACTCTACTCTACACTACACTACACTACACTATACTATTCTATCACAGACACGGATTGTAGAACTTGTGTTAAATTCACTTTCTGTTCTCCAGGAACAGAAACAATCTATTTAAAAATATTTTTGTTTCTGTGGTTGGAGAACAGAATGTAAAAATCAACACCATTTCCACAATCCATGTCGGTGACAGCTGGAGAAAACCTCACTCTAAACAGTGCAACGTCTTTAGAAAGTGGCCAGCATTCTCCTTGGGAACAATCGCCCCTTGGAGCAATTCCCTAATGAGAAGAATTAATCAATAGAGCAGTTTGCCTCCAGGAGGCTGTAGAGATTTTCCATCATCCAGGTCATGGTTGTCCCAAAGGTGCTTTTTCCAGAGGCAACTGGACTTTCTGGTGGTTTTTTTCTTCTTCTTCTTCTTCTTTTCATTGAAGATGTTTAACTTCTCATTCAAGAAGCTTCTTCCGCTGTGACAGGATAATGGGGAATAGAATGATTTACCGTATTTTTCAGAGTGTACGACACACCTTTTTCCCCCTAAAAGGGGGTGAAAATTTAGGTGTGTTTTATACACCGAATGTCGCCCCACCCACCCACTGACCCCCACCCTTTTGCCTCTGCCTCGCAGCCGTTACCTCCTTGCAAGCAAACAGCAAGAAGAAACAGCTCCTTTCAGCTTCAGCACAGCCTATTTAGCACAAGTTGATTGGATCGGCCTCCCGACTCTCAGCTGATTTGCTCTCAGCTGTTTTGCGCAGGCCTCTGCTGCTTGCTGTAAGGAGGTAAATTGCTGGGAGCAGATTTTTTTCTTGTGCTGATCAAGCTATGCTGAAAACGAAACTGAAAGTAAAGCAGACTGTTTGCTGTTGGCTGCAACAAGGCAAAATTGCTCGGAGGCACAGGGAGATTTCTTTTTCTTCTTTTCCTCACCAAAAAAGGTAGGTGTGTCTTATACTCCGGTGCTTTATACTCCCAAAAAATACAGTATATTTCTTGCAGACAGCTGGTCATTTGCATCCTTTTAGAGGGATGAACCTCCTTTGAACGGTGTGGGAGTAGGAATGGATTTCCAGAGAAAATAATTACAGACTACAGGAACCATTTGCACCACTCAGGTGGCCCTGGGGATATAGACAAACCTCCAAGTGGCCTCAACGTCTCTCTAAAAGGATGCAAATGACCAGCTAAATCCTTCCCTTCCCCACCATCCAATCAGAGCTGAAGAAGCTTCTTGGATGAGAAGCAAAATGTCTTCAAAGAAAAAACAAGAAAGTCCAGTTGTCTCTTGAAAAAGCATCTTTGGGACTTGCCTCCAGGAATTGTGAATGCTCCATTACTGGAGGTTTAACATAAAAGTTTGGACAATCGTTTTTTTGAGATGGTATGAAAACGCCTGTCTCAGGCAAAAGATTAGATTAGAAGACATCCAAGGTCTCCCTGGTTCCTTTCAGCCCTAGGATTCTATGAGACATTGAAAGGGTGGTCCTAATATCTCAGAGTGCCCACTATAAGGACCAGATCAAACCAAGTGGCCCCATTTGATCTCCAGAACTTCCAAGCTCTGATGCTTCTCCCTTACTTGTTCACCAGGCCATTTGAGGTAGGAGGTAGAGGAAGAAATCTCCTTCCCAAATCTAATATCTGAGACTGGCCTTTGCTGGAAATCTGCTCATCTCAATCAGAAAATCCCATGCATGTTTGAAGCCACCGTAAGATTCATTTCACACTGGAGTTTATTCCAGTTGTAAAATCTGAGAATGGAACCTGCCTCAAAAAGATGTTGAGACTCTAGAAAGCCTGACTGGGTGGCTCAGTGGCTAAAACACTGAGCTTCTCGATCAGAAAGGTTGGCAGTTCGGCGGGTCGAATCCCTAGCACAGATCTCCTGTGTGAGCAAGGGGTTGGACTAGATGACCTCAAAGGTCCCTTCTAATTGTGCTACTGTTACTGTTACTGATTGTCTAAAGAGTGCAGAGAAGAGCAACAAAGAGGATTAGGGGACTGGAGGCTAAAACATAGGAAGAACGGTTGCAGGAACTGGGTAGGTCTAGTTTAATGAAACGAAGGACTGGGGGAGACATGAGAGCAGTCTTCCAATATCTCAGGGGCTGCCACAAAGAAGAGGGAGTCAAGCTATTCTTCGAAGCACCTGAGGGTAGAACAAGAAGCAATGGGTGGGAACTAATCCAGGAGAGAAGCAATTTAGAACTAAGGAGAAATTTCCTGACAGTTAGAACAATTAGTCAGTGGAACAACTTGCCACCAGAAGTTGTGAATGCTCCAACACTGGAAGTTTTTAAGAAGATGTTGCATAACTATTTATCTGAAGTGGTGTGGGATCTTCTGCTTCAGCTGGGGGTTGGACTAGCAGACCTCCAAGGTCCCTTCTAACTCTGTTATTCTATTGTCTATTGATCTCAAATGCCAACACTTACCCAGTTCCCATGGAAGAAGTAGCAGTAGCAACAACACCAGCAGCTGAAAAAGACCAGGGATTCTCTTGAAGGACCTCAAGGCAGCCATGCCGATAGCAGCAGGAGAGACATCTGGGGGTGACTTCATGTCTGGTCTCGCCAGATCTGTCCTTCCACCAATGGAGCAAAAGAGGAAATGTCGCTTCCTCCTTGGAAAGTTGTAAAGCAATGTGTCAAGTTTGAAAATCTGCGTAAGGGACAGCACCCTGTTCATGAGGTCAGAGAAGTTCTGCTTAGTGGTGGGATTCAAATAATTTAACAACCGGTTCTCGGCCCTAATGACCGGCCAGGTGGGCGTGGCCAGGGGGTGTGACAGGCAGCACTCGGCCTCCTGCACCCCCCCTGGGAGAAAAAACAGCTGGGGGGGGGGGACACAGCAGAATCTTAGTCCTGTTTTAACCTTAACCTCTTTTATTCATATGCTGTGAATTATTGTCATTCCGTGTCCAAAAGGCTTCTCAAACCGTCTTTCAAGGGAATGTTTATAAACACCCACCTTATCTCCCTTGGAATGCTGCCAGAAAACTAATTGCCACACACAGGACAAGGTCAAACTTAGCACAGAGTCAAACAGAACTTTCCAAAGCTTTAACTGACCAGATGAATTAATTGCTTCCTGCAAAAGCTCATATCCCATTCGCTCCTCTTTTATGTCTTATAGGAGGGGCCAATCATCTCCAAGCCTTACTCCCAAGTCGACCCTGTTTTCTTAATTGTTCTTGTCTTTTGGCAGCTCTGAGCACGCACGCACTGGGAACAGGCTCCCGCTGTTCTTCTGCCTCGTCAATGTCAGACTCTGGAGGATCTGGAGGCAGCAAAGAGTTTCCAAATGGCCTTGGCCCCCTCTCTGCCTCTGACGCAGAGCCCTCGTCTGAGCCTTCCCCAGACTCCAGGATTGGCCCACGTTCCTCCCCAGTCTCATCACTGTCCGAATCTGATGCCAGCGCTGCTCACCACTGGCGAGCCACAACAGCACTTACCTGGGAGTCAAAATGGTGTGCATGGTGGGGCAGGAAGGAGCAGGACCAGCCAGCAATTTAACTACCAGTTCGCTCGAATTGTGCCGAACCGGTTGAATCCCATCACTGGTTTACTGAGGAATGAACAAAAGAAAATAATCTCTAAACTGGCAATATTCAAGACAATGGAAGAAAAGAGGAGGATAATAGAGGAGATAAAGTGATGGAAAGAAGGAAAAATTTAAAAAGAAACAAAAAGCAGTACCCTCTGACTTTTTTTTTCTCAGTGAAGTAAGATACGTAATAAAATTATAGTCTTAACGTAACTACTAGTTATTTCTATAGCAGGAATCCGCTGAATTGGCAAAGGCCCAAATCAAAACTTCATTTTTTCCCCCCTCTTTCATGCAGAAAGCTTAGAAGCAGTTTCCAAGTAACCCCAAAATGTCTTCTGATGCAGGTAGTCCTCGACTTACAACAGTTCGTTTAGTGACTGTTCAAAGTTACAACGGCACTGAAAAAAAGTGATTTATGACCGGTTTTCACACTTTGCAGTATCTCCATGACCACATCATCAAAATTCAGATGCTTGGCAACTGGTTCATAGTTACGACCATTGTAGTCTCCTGGGGAGGGGGTGTGTCACATGATCACCTTTTGTGACCCTCTGACAAGCAAAGCCAATGGGGAAGCCAGATTCACTTAACAACAATTTGACTCATTTAAGAACTGCAGTGATTCCCTTAACAACTGTGTTAAGAAAGGTAGTAAAATAGGACAAAATTCACTTAACAAATGTTTCACTCCACAACAGAAATTTTGGGCTCAATTGTGGTTGTAAATTGAGGACTAGCTGTATTCTTGTCCTTAATTAGTGCGGCCAGTTCCATCAGCTTTTTCATCTATTACTCCACTGGCAGCAGTGCCTCAGATAGAAAGTCCGTACAGAGAGTGGTGAGGACAGCCGAGAAGATTATAGGAATCTCACTTCGTGTTATTCAGGATACTGCTTATAAGTGCTATGTGCTTAGAGCTCAAAGCATCGTTAGAGACCCCACACACCCACTTTATGGCCTGTTCCTGTTGCTCCCCTCTGGGAGGATGTTTTGAAGTATTTCTAGCAGGATTACCAGATTTTGTAACAGCTTTGTTCCTATGCCATCCATCTGGTAAACTCACAAGATTTGTTTTTCTCGCCATAAACATCTATACATCCAAACTAGACTGTGTTGTTTCTCTATGTCATATAATATATGTGGGCATATACATACTTTTGTATTTATTTATTTATCTTGTCATATTTATGTAGTATAAAATTGGAGGTGGTAACCCTTTAAGAGCTGTATGCTACGGAATTTCATTTTTAATATATGCCAATTATTCTATATGCAAAGAGATAATAAAGCTATTCTATCCTATCCTATCCTATCCTATCCTATCCTATCCTATCCTATCCTATCCTATCCTATCCTATCCCATCCCAATATTCTATTCTATTCTATTCTATTCTATTCTATTCTATTCTATTCTATTCTATTCTATTCTATTCCATCCCATCCCATCCCATCCCATCCCATCCCAATATTCTATCCTCTCCTCTCCTCTCCTCTCCTATCCCATCCCAATATTCTATTCTATTCTATTCTATTCTATTCTATTCTATTCTATTCTATTCTATTCTATTCTATTCTATTCTATTCTATTCTATTCTATCCCATCCCAATATCCTATCCTATCCTATCCTATCCTATCCTATCCTATTCTAGGGGTTAATGTGTCTTTCTATTTCTGGGCATAAAGAATTCTTAGCAACAGCTGGTGGCGTTTTTCTCCTGTTTGGTCTGGTTTCTGCTTCAGGACATTATTTCGAACTATGATCATGGACCTTTGCCATGCCACTATTTCTGGCCCACTTCTGCTGGATGCTTCCTAGGTCGACGCTTCTTGCCCTGCGAGATTCCCCCCTCTCGCGGGTTTGGCCCTCCACACTATCGAGGGCCTACCTTAATGACGGGTTTTGGGACCCCGAGAGGTGGCATGTCGCGAAGAGGGGATTGAGGGGTTTTTTAAGGAATTTTTTAAGGGGTGTTTTAGGGGGTTCTGGGGTGGGGGAGGGAGCGGGTTTGGGGGGAAACCCGGGGGGGAAAGGGATAGGCCCGACAGTCTTTGATGCCACGGGGGGCTTAGTTTCTGGAGGCAAGAGGGCTCTCAATGAGCCCTCTGTTGAGGGTGGTGTGATAACTACGTTATGTGGGAGGGGCAGATATGGCGAGAGCAGGGGACCATATCATGTGTTGGGGGCGCGCACTCGCTGTCTTCGAGCGATTGCGCGCCCCGGTCCCCGGAGCTATTCCTGTTCCCCGGGTTGTTTAGAGTCTCAGGACCCGGGGCTCCGGCTGTTGTTATGCAATGCGAGGTCCGTGGTAAACAAAGCCCCCCTCATATGTGATCTTCTTGAAGAGGGGGGTGCGGACCTGGCCGGTATTACCGAGACCTGGTTGGGCCACGAGGGGGGAGTTCCCCTCGTGGAGATGTGCCCACCGGGTTTCTTTGCATTCCACCAGCCGAGAGCCCAGGGCAGGGGTGGGGGAGTAGCGGTTATTATTAAGGAAGGTCTGGGTCCGAGGGAGGCCACTGTACCTCAGATAGCCGGGTGTGAGTCCGCCTTTGTGAGATGGGGTCCCGGTGGGCAGATGGGTCTGTTAGTCACGTACCTGGCTCCCTGCCACGTGGCAACGACCCTGCCCGAGCTTCTCAATGTTATAGCCGAGGTGGCGGTTGATACCCCCAAGCTTATAGTTATGGGGGATTTCAACCTGCCATCTATCGGCGAGACATCTGAGATGGCTCGGGAGTTCATGGCTTCCATGACGGCCATGGACCTGACCCAGGTAATTCAGGGCCCGACTCACATTGGTGGACACACCCTGGACTTGGTTTTTGTCTCTGGTCAGTGGCTGAGTGGTCTTGATATTGGGGATATAGGTGTTGAACCCTTGTCATGGACTGACCACTCGCTCCTTCGTCTCGACTTTCTGACCGTTACACCCCATCGCAGGGAGGCGGAACCAACTAGGTGGTTCCGCCCCAGGCGCCTGATGGATCCTGATAGGTTCCAGACGGAGCTTGGGCCATTTCCTGAGACACTGACACGCGACTCGGCTGAGGACCTGGTGGCTGCCTGGGATAGGGCAGCCGGTGGGGCCTTGGACCGGGTCGCGCCTTTGCGGCCTCTGACCCGGCGCCGAACTCACCTATCTCCTTGGTTTACCGAGGAGCTGAGGGAGATGAAGCGCCGGAAAAGACGCCTAGAGAGTGGTTGGAGGGCTAGTCGCTCTGAATCCGACTTAACACTAGTAAGAGCTCATATTAAGACTTACTTAGTGGCAATAAAAGCGGCGAAATCTAATTATTTCACCGCTCTTATTGCGTCATCAGATAATCGCCCAGCCGCCCTGTTTAGGGTGACCCGCTCCCTCCTTCACCTGGGAGCGCGGGAGGACCCCTTGCAGGGTCGTGCTGAGGATTTTGTTCAATATCTGGATGATAAAATAACTCAGATTCGGGATGAGCTGGCCTCTGACTGGGTTAGTTCGGGCGAGGTGACTGAGCCCAGTCTTGAGAATGTTATCTGGGCTGAGTTCGATCCTGTGGCTCCTGAGGACGTGGACAGGATCCTGGGTAGACTGAACGCTACCACATGTTTGTTGGACCCGTGTCCCTCCTGGCTGGTGCTGGCCTCCCGGGAGGTTACACGAGGCTGGCTCCAGGAGATTATAAATGCTTCTTTGAGTGAGGGTGTCCTTCCGCCTGCCTTGAAGGAGGCGGTGGTGAGGCCCCTCCTCAAGAAGCCCTCCCTGGACCCGGCTGTTTTGGTAAATTACCGTCCTGTCTCCAACCTTCCCTTTTTAGCGAAGGTTGTTGAGAGTGTGGTGGCGCGGCAGCTCCCCCGGTACCTGGATGAAGCTGTCTATTTAGACCCGCTCCAGTCCGGCTTCAGGCCTGGTTACAGCACCGAAACGGCATTGGTCGCGTTGGTGGATGATCTCTGGAGGGCCCGGGGTAGGGGGTACTCCTCTATCCTGGTGCTGTTAGACCTCTCAGCGGCTTTTGATACCATCGACCATGGTATCATGTTGCGCCGGTTGGAGGGATTGGGGGTGGGGGGCACCGTTCTGCGGTGGTTCTCCTCCTACCTCTCCGACCGGTTGCAATCGGTGTTGACAGGGGGGCAGCGGTCGACCCCGAGGCGCCTAGTGTGTGGGGTGCCACAAGGGTCGGTCCTCTCGCCCCTTCTGTTCAACATCTATGTAAAGCCGCTGGGTGAGATCATCCGTGGTTTTGGGGTGGAATTCCATCAGTACGCTGATGATACTCAGCTGTACATTTCCACCCCAGACCACCCCAACGATGCCGTGGAAGTGATGTCCCAGTGCCTTGAAGCTGTGCGGGTCTGGATGGGGAGAAACAGGCTTCGACTCAACCCCTCCAAGACTGAGTGGCTGTGGATGCCGGCGTCCCGATATAGCCAACTGACTCCATCGTTGGTTATTGGGGGCGAATCATTGGCCCCCACGGAAAGGGTGCGCAACTTGGGCGTCCTCCTGGATCCACGGCTGTCATTAGAGGATCATACGACGGCTGTGGCCAGGGGGGCTTTTTATCAGGTCCGCCTGATACGCCAGTTGCGGCCCTTTCTAGATCGGGACTCCCTGCGCACAGTCACTCAGGCGCTCGTCACGTCTCGCTTGGACTACTGTAATGCTCTCTACATGGGGCTCCCCTTGGGATGCATCCGGAGGCTTCAACTGGTACAGAATGCGGCCGCGCGGGGGATTATGGGAGCGACGGGGCGCTCCCACGTGACACCTCTCCTGCGTGAGCTGCATTGGTTGCCGGTTGATTTCCGGGTGCGTTTCAAGGTGTTGGTAATCACCTTTAAAGCGCTCCATGGCTCAGGACCAGGGTACTTACGGGACCGCCTTCTGCCACCTATTGCCTCCCACCGGCCGGTTCGCTCCCACAGAGAGGGCCTCCTCAGGGTGCCGTCAGCCAGACAGTGCCGGCTGGCGACCCCCAGGGGGAGAGCATTCTCTGTGGTAGCCCCCACCCTCTGGAACGATCTCCCTCCAGATCTGAGAACTATTGCTGACCTCCGGACTTTTCGTCGGGCGTTGAAGACCTATTTCTTCCAACTTGCCGGACTTGCCTGATCCCTCCTATTTTTAAATATTTTAAATTTTAAATTATTTTAAATTATGTAAATTTCTAGAGTTTTAGTTTTATTGATATATTTACAGCCTAAATTTATATGGACTTTTAGAACATTTTAACTTACTATATTGTTATTGGTTTTAAATTGGCTGTTCACCGCCCTGAGTCCGGTAGGAGAAGGGCGGTATAGAAATTCGA
This sequence comes from Masticophis lateralis, assembly GCA_030761175.1. Taxonomy (NCBI): domain Eukaryota; kingdom Metazoa; phylum Chordata; class Lepidosauria; order Squamata; family Colubridae; genus Masticophis; species Masticophis lateralis. Next base: position 210,734,692 of record JAUDYJ010000003.1, on the reverse strand, counting down.
TTAATAAATAAATAAATAAATAAACAATGTTCCATTTTCCATTTCTTTATCTTATATCCCAGGTATGATATTTGGGGAAGAGAAAATTTCTCCCGTTGACTCCTATCCGAGGTGGGTAGGTGAACAAGTGAGGAAGAACATCAGAGCTCTGAAGTTCTGGAGATCAACTGGCTGATCTGAACTGGAGATCTACTCTAATCCAAGAGAGAAGCAACCTGGAATTAAGGAGAAACTTCCTAAGAGTGAGGACAATTAACCCGTGGAACGAATTGCCTCCAGAAGTTGTGGTTTCTCCATCACTGGAGGTTTTTAAGAAGAGACTGGACATCCACTTGTCTGAAATGGAACAGAGTCTCCTGCTTGAGCAGGGGTTGGACTAGATGACCTCCAAGGTCCCTTCCAACTCTATTCTATTCTAACTTTTACAGCCAGTTCCTGTATAAACAGCTCTTCCCAAAGAAAGGAAAAATGCCAAAACAGCACCACTCCAAAAAGCACCTCAAATGAGGCCTTGGAGGTTTCTAGAAATCAATTCCAGAATCCCCAACCTCTGCTCTTCTTCCTCATTTGGGGTGGCAGGCAATAGAAGGCAAGATCTGAAATGGACACCCAACATCAAAAACGTCATCAAAAAAGCACAACCAAGAATGTTCTTCCTGCGCCAACTCAGGAAGCTCAAACTGGCCAAGGAGCTGCTGATCCAGTTCTACAGAGGAATGTTGGAGTCTGTCATCTGCACCTCCATAACTGTCTGGTTTGGTTCTGCAACCCAACAAGACAGACGGAGACTTCAGAGGATCATTAGAACTGCAGAAAAAACAATGGCTACCAACCTGCCTTCCATGGAGGACCTGTCTGCTGCACGAGTCAAAAAGAGAGCTGGGAAAATATCTACAGACCCCTCGCATCCTGGACATAAACTGTTTCAACTCCTACCTTCAAAAGGACGCTATAGAGCACTGCACACCAGAACAACTGGACACAAGGACAGTTTTTTTCCCCAACGCCATCACTCTGCTAAACAACTCATTCCCACAACACTGTCAAACTATTCACCAAGTCTGCACTACTATTAATCTTCTCATCATTCCTATCACCCATCTCCTTCCACTTATGACTGTATGACTGTAATTTTGTTGCTTGGATCCTTAACGATTTATATTGATTGTTTCCTAATATGATTCGATTGCTTATTTGTACCCTATGACTATCATTAAGTGCTATATACCTTATGATCCTTGATGAATGTATCTTGTCTTTTTATGTACACTGAGAGCATATGCACCAAGACAAATTCCTTGTGTGTTCAACCACACTTGGGCAACAACAACAAAAATTCTGTTCTAAGACATCTTCTCTAATGAAAAATGTGGGACAGGTTTTCCCCTTGATGGACAATCTGCTCACCTCAATGTTCAGAACAGCTGAGCAAGTTGGAAGCAGCCTTAGTATTAATCTTGCACCGGATTTTATCCCAGTTATAAATCTGAGAATGATCTCAACTGTCAACACTCAGCCAGATTTTGCAGAAGGAGCATCAACAGCAGCAGCTGAAGAGGGCCATGCCGATAGCAGCAGGAGAAACATCTGGGGTGACTTCACATTTTGCCCATCAGGTCTTTCCTCCCACAGGAGAAACAAAAGAAGAAGTTTCATTTCCTTCTTATAAAGCTGGACCAATTTCTCAAGCTTGAGTTCCCGCCTAAGTGATGGCATCTAGTGAAATGAGGACAGAGAGAGGGGCGAATGAAATATGTTGAGAAATGTTTAGAAGGCAGAATATTATATTTCCTTGGATGAGAAATGGAGAAACATGGGGGGTTTTTTTAGAGGGAGAAAGCAACCCCCAACCTTTCTTAATAGCCCTTGGCGGATGTCAGCACTTAAGAGATAAAGAGCGGATTGAAAACTAGATAGCTCTAGTCATAAGCAAATACTCTCACCCAAGAGCCAATAGCAATAGCACTTAGACTTATTATTATTATTTATTTGATTTATAGACCGCCCTTCTCCAACAGGACTCAGGGCGGTGAACAGCCAAGGTAAAACATGGTATACAAAAATTAAAACAATTTTTAAAAAATATTAAATAGTTTCAGCCCACTGTTTAAAACAATCCAATTAAAATCAGTTACAATTAAGTTACAATTAAAACAGAGGATGGGATCAAGCCAGCCTGGCTAGATGAAATAGGTGAGTTTTAAGGGCCTGACGAAAAGTCCGGAGGTCCGGTATCCTGCGTATCTCCTGGGCTAGGTCATTCCAGAGGGCAGGTGCCGCTTTATAGCCCTCTCTAAGCAGTTTATTTATTTATTTATTATTTATTATTTCAATTTATAAACCGCCCTTCTCCTTGCGGACTCAGGGCGGTGAACAGCCAGAATAAAACATGGTATACAAAAGTTAAAAACAATTAAAAATTATTAAATATTATTCGGCCGAGAATTAAAACAACCCAATTTAAAATCAATGTCAAATTTAAAAACGGAGGATGGGATCAAGCTAGCCCAGCTAGATGGAACAAATGGGTTTTAAGGGCCCGACGAAAGGTCCGGAGATCTGGAATCCTGCGTATCTCCGGGGGTAGGTCATTCCAGAGGGCGGGCGCTGCCACAGAGAAGGCTCTCCCCCTGGGAGTCGCCAGCCGACACTGTCTGGCCAACGGCACCTGGAGGAGGCCCTCTCTGTGTGAGCGTACTGGCCGGTGGGAGGCTATTGGCGGCAGAAGGCGGTCCCGCAAGTACCCAGGTCCTAAGCCATGGAGCGCTTTAAAGGTGGTCACCAACACTTTGAAGCGCACCCGGAAGACCACCGGGAGCCAGTGCAGCTCGCGCAGGAGAGGTGTCACATGGGAGCGCCACGTCGCTCCCATAATTCCCCGCGCGGCCGCATTCTGGACCAGTTGGAGCCTCCGGGTGCACCCCAAGGGGAGCCCCATGTAGAGAGCATTGCAGTAGTCCAGGCGGTTTACAGAGTCAGCATAGTTTCCCACAACAATTTTGGTCCTCATTTTACCAACCTCGGAAGGACGGAAGGCTGAGTCAGCCTTGAGCCTGGTGACATTCGAACTGCTGATTTGCAGGCCGCTGGCAGTCAGCAGAAGTAGCCTGAAGTGCTGCACTCTAACCACTGCGCCACCGTGGCTCATGCTGCAACCCTCAAATTTAAGCCAGTTGCCAAGGGCCTAAATTTATATCACATGACTGTGACGGAAATGCTCTGATAGTCATAAGTGCGAGGAGCAGTCATAAGTCACTTGTTTCTGTGCCGTTGTCACTTTGAACGGTCACTAAACAATTGTCCGTTAATCCAGGACTACTTGTATAGTGTCAGGGCTGTAGTCAGTCGGGGGTCTCAATTCTCCTCTCTCAGAATCCCCCTGAGGTCATCTATCTCTTTCCACCTTCTCTTTGGTTGTTTTCATCCTTGTGTTCAGCCTTTCAGAGGGATCCCTCTATCCAGTGGTGGTATTCAGCTGATTCAGACTGATTCGCACGAACTGGTAGCAGAAATCAAGGTTGGGCCCGTCCACCCACCCAGCCTCGATGCCATTCTATTTAGGCACGTTTCTGAGGCTGGGCGCATATGGGGAAGGCGCACAGACCAGTAAAGCACATGCACAGAATGCCGGGCGCATGTGTGGGCGGGGCCCGTGTGAGCAAAGTGTGTGTGTGCGCGCTCACATTTGCGAACTGGTAGGAAAGTAAGTGAATACCACGAGGGGTGGGCTTCAAAAATTTTAGCAAGAGGTTCTCTGCCTGGTTGCTGGGTGGGTGTGGCTATGGTGGGCGTGGCCTAGTCGGCCTCCTGCACCATGACAGGGGGTGTTTTTGCCCTCCCCGGGCTCCGGAGGTTTTCCTCGAGCCTCTGGGAGGGCAAAAACGGCCTCCCCAGGCTCCGGAGGTCCTCTGGAGGCCAGAAACAGGCCCTTTTCCGGCCTTCCCGAACTTCCGGTAGGCCCGTTTTTCTCCCTCTCCAAACCTCCACACGTACCCTGCACTTACCTGCATCCAAAATGGACCGCGTGGAGACTCCTGGGAGGGGAGGGGTGGGCTGGGAGGGGGCCAGCCAGGAGTCGGATTTGAGGATCGTCCGAACTGCACAGAATCTTAGCTAGAGTCTCTCCCGAACCCCTGTGAACCCCTGGATACCTCCCCTGGATCCCTCCATCCCTCAATTACTCAGATGCGTTAGAAAAACGGGGCTAGCACATCCTCCGGATGTTTCCTAGAAGAAGTAAAATTTCAAATATTCTAAACAGAAGAGGAGTCTGCGGTGAAATGTGACTCAGTCTGCGGTTAGGGCTCTCGTTTTTCACCGCGGGAGGTTTTCAAGAAGAGATTGGGCCATCGTTTTTCCGAAAAGGTATAGGGCCATAAAGGCGAACCTATGGTACACCTGCCACCTGAGCCATATCGGTGGGCACATGAGCACTGCCCTTGCTGAGCTTCAGCATGCATGTGCGTGCTGGCCAGCTGATTTTCGGGCCCACCGGAAATCGGGAAATGGGCCATTTCTAGCCTCCGGAAGGCCTCCGTGGGGGTGGGGAAGGCCGTTTTCGCCCTCCCCAGGCTCCTAGAAAGTCTCTGGAGCCTGGGGAGGGCGAAAAACAGGCCTACTGGGCCCACTATGCCATCTTGTGACAAAAGTGGGGGGAGAACAGGGGGGGTCACGTTTTTATGGATGTAGGCACGCACACGCGTGACCCCCCCACTCCGCCTGCTTTTGGCATGTGACGACAAAAATGTTAGTCACCGCTCATATATGGTCTTGTGCTTAAGCAGGGGGTTGGACTAGAAGACCTCCAAGGTCCCTTCTAACTCTTGTTATTCTGTTACGACAACACACATACATTGACACCCAGCTTGAAAACCAACTTTCTCTCTCTCTGTCTCTCTCTCTCTCTCTTTCTCCTTTGGTTCTCCTTTTTTCTCGTTCAAAGCAGGGCTCTCCAACCTTGGCCACTTTAAGACTTCTGGAGTTCAACTCCCAGAGTTCCTCTGCCAGCTTTGCTTCGTGGAGTTGAAGTCCTCAAGTCTTGAAGTGGCCAAGGTTGGAGACCCCTGGTTCCAAGGAAATCTCCATTCCATCTCTCTAACCGAGACAACGTAGATCAGGGAGTTGAATTCCTCTTGCTAACCTACCAAAGTTGACATTTGGGCTGGTGACACAGACAGGCTCCCCTGGTTTGGCTTACTCACTCACACACTCACAGCCCTAGAAGATTGCCACAATCAAATCATTTTCAACCAAATACTGAGTCAAAACTAAGACACAACTGGTTCTTCGGAAGACACGAGATCTTTCTCTCCTCTCTTTCTGTTTCTGTCTGCCTGTCTCTTTCTCTTTCTCTCTCTCTCCCTTCTCTCTTTCTCTCTTCCTTTCTTTCTTTCTCTGTCTGTTTCTTTCTCTCTCTCTCTCTTTCTCCCTATCTTTCTCCCTTATCTCTCTTCCCCCTCTTTCCCTGCCTCCCTGTCTCTCTCTCTCTTTCCTTTCTGTTTCTCTCTCTCTCTTTCTCCCTTATCTCTCTTCCCCCTCTTTCCCTGCCTCCCTGCCTCTCTCTCTCTCTCTTTCCCTCCTCTCTTTGTTTCTCTGTCTGTCTGTCTGTCTGTCTGTGTCTCTTTCTCCTTTCTCTCTCTCTCTCTTTCTCTCTTTCTTTCTCTGTCTCTGTCTCTTTCTCTCTCTCCTTCTCCCTTATCTCTCTTCCCTCTTTCCCTGCCTCCCTGCCTCTCTCTCTCTCTTTCCCTCTCTTTTTGTTTCTCTCTCTGCCTGTCTCTTTCTCTTTCTCTCTCTCTCTCTCCCCCTTGTCTCTTTCTCTTTCTCTCTCTCTCTCTCTTTCTCCCTCTCTTTCTCCCTTATCTCTCTTCCCCCTCTTTCCCTGCCTCCTTGCCTCTCTCTCTCTTTCCCTCCTCTCTGTTTGTCTGTCTGCCTGTCTCTTTCTGTCTCTTTCTCCTTTCTCCCTTCTCTCTTTCTCTCTTTCTTTCTCTGTCTGTCTCTCTCTTTTTCCCCTTCTTTCTCCCTTATCTCTCTTCCCCCTCTTTCTCTGCCTCCCTGTCTCTCTCTCTCTCTCCCTCCCTCCTCTCTTTCTGTTTCTCTGTCTGTCTGTCAATCTTTTCTTAAAAACCTCCAGTGATGGAGCATCCATAACTTCTGTAGGCAAGTTGTTCCACTAGTTAACTGTTCTCACTGTCAGGAAATTACTCCTTAATTCCAGGTTGCTTCTCTCCTTAATTCGTTTCCAACCATTGTTTCTTGTCCTGCCCTCAGGTGCTTTGAAGAATAGGTTGACCCCCAACCCTTCTTTGTGGCAGCCCCCCAAAAACTGAAGATTGCTTTCATATCCTCCCTACTTCTTCTTTTCTTTAGACTAGCTAGAACCAAAACCTGCAGCTGTACTTCATATGTTTTAGTCTCCAGGCCTTTGATCCTCTTAGTTGCTCTTCTCTGCACTTTTTCCAAAGTCTCCTACTGGTTACAGGATTCCAGGTGGGGCCTTACTAGGGTTTTATAAATCGGTACTAATACTTCACGGAATCTTGATTCTATGCCTCTGTTGATACAACCCAGGATTTTTATTAGCTTTTTAAATAAACCTCTATTTAGAACTGAAGAAGCTTCTTGGATGAGAAGTTAAATGTCTTCAGGAAAAATCAAAAAAGTCCAAGTATTTTTTTTGGGGGGGGGGGGAGAAAACCACCTTTGGGTCTGAACATCAGAAATGAAAGTTGGCCGTTTGACCCTCTGCCTCCGAGTGATTGTGTCTTTCAGGCCCATACATGAGAATGTTGGGGTTTTTTTTTTTTACCTGTCCTAATCATCCAGATCAGAGGTTGGCTTTGAAGGGACATAATAATAATAATAGAACAGGTAGAATTAGTGGGACATAATAGTAAAGTCAGTAGAATGGGTTTGACTTGCTGTTTTGCTTCTGTAAGAATTGCTTTGCTAAGAATAGGATTGCCTCTTCCATTTGCTTCTACCAGTGATCTCACCCCTGTGTTATCCTGTTATCCTGTTTTTCTGTGCCACTCTGTGCCTGGTGGATATCTCAAGAAGTGGGATTGCTATACATTCAGCCCCTCTGTTGCTAAGCGCTTAGCCCTCCCTGCCCCTGCACGTTGGTGCACAGCCAATGCAGGGCTGCAGGGAAGGCATGGGCCAGGGGGCCAGAACTGGGTATTAAGCTCATGCCTCTGAAGGTATAAAAAGATGCCATACCTTCCCCAAGGTGTGGCTATCTCCTCACATGCATTGTATCTGTATGTTCTTGATATAGTCCCACCCAGTATTTTGTTTTTGGCCATAAATAAAATCTGCTTCTTTTTGCAAGCCTCATCTTGAGTCACACTCTCTTTGGCATTCTGGTGACTCAAGTACATTTTGGGACCTTACAGTTTCACATAAGTTTCACATGGTTTGCCGCGCACCGAAAATGTGAATGTGCACACATACGCACGCTTCTCTCTCTCTCTCACTTCCACACATTGCACTCAGCGTTACTTGCATGTGCTTTGCTCACATGTGTGGCTTGCATGCATGTATGCGGCTTAGAAAACTTGGCTAAATAGGATGGCAATAGCACCAGGGCAGGTCAGGTTGCCACTACCATTTTGCCCGAACTGGCCCGAACCGGCAGAATACCACCATTGATCCAGATATGCTCCCACAGAATGCAACAGCATGCCAAAATAACCCACGTCCTAAAAATTCATGGGAATTCTTAAACCAGGCCTCTTTTCCTGCTTCCATTCTTCAAATTTAGTCAGCCTGTGGAGCTGGCAGCGGAGTCAGACAGCGATGAGGCTGAGGAAGAACATGGGCCAGTCCTGGAGGCTGGGGAAGGCCCGGATGAGGGCTCTGCATCGGAGGCAGAGATGGGACCAGAGCCATCTGGGAATGATGTGCGGACTTCAGAGCCTCCAGAGGCTGACAGTAGAGAGGCAGAGGAACAGGAGGAGCCCGTTCCTAGTGCACGTAGTAGAAGAGCTGCCAGAAGGCAGGAGCAGATAAAGTGGAGAGGACGACTCAGGAGTAAGGCCAAGAGATGATTGGCCCCTCCCATAAGGTTTAAAAGACCAGCAATGGTCTTTTCTTGGCCTCTTTGCCGGAAAACAACGTTGAGAGATTTGCTTCTTGTTTCACTGTGGTATACAGTGAAGACGCCGACATTTCTTGTCGGCGTCTTCTGCTTCTGAACTTTTGTCAAGAAAAGCCTTTGGCAGCTTGCCTAATTACCCCAAGGTCGGTGATAAACTGAGGAATGGTGTTTTGAAGAATTTGCTTTTAATTTAGTTTGGACTACGCTGAGAATGGGTTAATTCTCAACTGTTCTAATAAAGTCTGTTTGTTTTCGAACTGTTTGTATTTAATATTAACTATTTGGGCCTCATCACAACAGAAGGCAAGGATTTCCTAGAAATGTTTGGGTTTGGAAAAGAAAAAAAACCCCATGGACGATTATGTCAGTACATGATTATTTTGGCGAAATTACCAGAGATGGAAAGATTGACGCTACACGCTATGGAAGAACGGTTGGTGAAAATGATAAGTTTTACTGCAATTGGATTAATTGACTTCTTTATTAGAAAACAGACATTTACAAACTAGGGAATAAGTTCCACAGTGCTTTTTTTCAAGAGGCAACTGGACTTTTCTTTGAAGACTTTTCGCTTCTCATCCAAGAAGCTTCTTCAGCTCTGATTGGATGGTGGGGAAGGGAAGGATTTATATTCCTTGCGGACAGCCGGTCATTTGCATCCTTTTAGAGGGTCGTTGAGGCCCCTTGGAGGTTTATCTGTGTCTTCAGGGTCACCTGAGTGGCGCTTCTGGTTCCTGTCGTTTGCAATTTCTTCCTCTGCAAATCCATTCCTACTCCCACACTGTCAGGGTAATACTGCAAAGCTCACTTAATAAATTTCTGGCTTAGGGACATAATTTCGGGGCTTAGTTGTGGTCGTAAGTCGAGGATCACCTGTATTTATAACTGCTGAGAAGAATATCAGGAACCGCTTCATTATATCTGTTTTCCTTTTTCCTTTTTCTTCAGTGTTTTTTCTTTCCCTCCCTCCCTCCCTCCCTCCCTTCCTTCCTTTTCTTTCTTTTTCTTTTTTCTTTTTCCTTTTTCCTTCTTTTTTTCATCCTTACTTTACCTGTAGAGGGAGACAGTTTACTGGTTAAGGCACCAGGCCAGAAACCAGGAGCCTGTGAGTTCTAGTCCCGCCTTAGACGGGGCTACATTTAGCCAAAAATCTTGCAAGGCAGCATCTGTGTTGCTTTATTTGGAAAAGGCCAAAGAGCAAGAGAGCTGCTGCCACTTTGCCCAGGAAAAGCCCCAAATAGAGACCATGGATGGATTCTTCCTGTAAACCTGTAGAGAAAAGAAAGGATGTTATTTTTGATTTATTTGTAATAAGCCAGAGAAGAGTGGAGTGGAGTGGAGTGGAGTGGAGTGGAGTGGAGTACAGTACAGTACAGTACAGTACAGCAGAACAGAATAGAGAATAGAGAGTAGAGTAGAGTAGAGTAGAGTAGAGTAGGGTAAGGTATAGTAGAGTACAGTAGAGAAGAACAGAATAGAGAATAGAGTAGGATAGAGTAGAGTAGAGTAGAGTAGAGTAGAGTAGAGTAGAGTAGAGTAGAGCAGAAGAGAATAGAGAATAGAGAATAGAGAATAGAGAATAGAGAATAGGGTAGGGTAGGGTAGGGTACAGTACAGTACAGTAGAGTAGACTAGAGCAGAACAGAATAGAGAATAGAGAATAGAGAATAGAGAATAGAGAATAGAGTAGAGTAGAGTAGGGTAGGGTAAGGTACAGTAGAGTACAGTAGAGTAGAGCAGAACAGAATAGAGAATAGAGAATAGAGAATAGAGTAGAATAGAGTAGAGTAGGGTAGGGTAAGGTACAGTAGAGTAGAGTAGAGTAGAGTAGAGCAGAACCGAATAGAGAATAGAGAATAGAGAATAGAGAATAGAGAATAGAGAATAGAGAATAGAGAATAGAGAATAGAGAACAGAGAACAGAGAATAGAGAATAGAGAATAGAGAATAGAGAATAGAGTAGAGTAGGGTAGGGTACAGTAGAGTACAGAATAGAGAATAGAGAATAGAGAATAGAGTATAGACTAGACTAGACTAGACTAGACTAGACTAGACTAGAGTACAGAATAGTACAGTAGAGTGCAGTAGAGTGCAGTAGAGTATAGTAGAGTAGAGTAGAGCAGAACAGAATAGAGAATAGAAAGAGAATAGAGAATAGAGAATAGAGAATAGAGAATAGAGAATAGAGAATGGAGCGGAGCGGAGTGGAGTAGAGTAGAATAGAATAGAGTAGAGTTGAGTAGAGTAGAGTAGGGAATAGAACAGAACAGAACAGAACAGGAGAATAGAATAGAGAAGAGTAGAGTAGAATAGAACAGAGTACAGTAGAACAGAACAGAACAGAACAGAGAATAGAGTAGAGTAGAATAGAGATAATAATCGGCATACATTAAAATGAAATTTTTTTGCAAACAGCTCTCAAAGGGTCTCCACCTCTAATATGCACAACATAAACATAACAAAATAAATAATAAAATAAAAAAAATAAAAAAATAAAAAAAATGAAATGAAATGAAATGAATACAAAATTATGCATGTACCCACATATATTACATGACATGGAGAAACACCACAATCTAGTCCGGATGTATACATGTACATGGCGAGAAAAATGAATCTTGGGAGTTTACCAGGCGGGTGGCCTAGGGATCAAAGCTGTTGCAGCATCTGGAAGTCCTGCTAGAGATACTTCGAAGCCTCCTCCCAGAGGGGAGCGGCAATAACAGACCGCGAAGTGGGTGTGTGGGGTCTCTAACAATGCTTCCAGCTCTAAGCATAGAAGATTCTACACAAGGCTTTCAGCGCCCTCTACTGCTGGAAAAGTCCTGATTTTTTAAAATTATTATTATTAAAGACAGAAGAAGTCAATCACCGCCGTTTTGAGACACAAAATGTTTGTCAAGTTCCCTTATTCGTGTGGGAAATTGTGACCCAGGAAAAACTCTTGAGGTTGAGATTCTTAATAAAGGAAGATTTCATCATCACAGATAGAGGGGAGCAGGGTTTGCAAAATGATGGACGAGGAGGAGGAAGGGAAGAAGAAGAAGGGGGAGAGGAGGGAGAGGAGGAGGAGGGGCAGATGAAGAGGGAGGAGGAGGAGGAGAAAGGTGAGAAAGAGGAAGAGGAAGAGGAGGAGAAAGGAAGAGGAAGTAAAAGGGGAGGGGAAGAGGAAGAATGGGGAGGGGAAGGGGAGGGGGAGAGGGAGGAAGAGGAGGAGAAAGGAGGAGGGGAAAAGAGGAGGGGAAGAAGAAGGAGAGTGGAAGGGGAGATGTAGAGAGAGGGAGAAGGAAGGTGAGAAAGAGGAAGAGGAAGAGGAGGAGAAAGGAGGAGGGGAAAAGAGGAGGGGAAGAAGAAGGGAAGGGTGAGAGAGGAAGAGGAGGAAGAGGAAGAGGAGGAGAAGAAGGGGAGTGGGAGGGGAGATGTAGAGAGAGGGAGAAAGAAGGTGAGGAAGAGGAAGAGGAGGAGAAAGGAGGAGGGGAAAAGGAGGAGAAGAAGAAGAAGAAGGGGAGGGAGAGGAAGAAAGAGGAGGAAGAGGGAGAAGAAGGGGAGTGGGAGGGGAGATGTAGAGAGAGGGAGAAGGAAGGTGAGAAAGAGGAAGAGAAAGAGGAGGAGAAAGGAGGGGAAGAAGAAGAAGGGGAGGGAGAGGGAGGAAGAGGAGGAAGAGGAAGAGGACGAGGAGAAGGAGGTTAAAGGGGAGGATGAAGAGGAGGGGAGGGGGAGGAAGAAGAGGAGGGGGAGAGGGAGGTAGAGGAGGAAGGGAAGTGGGAGAAAGAGGTGGAAAAGGAGGAAGAAGGGGACGAGGAAGAGGAGAAAGACATGGTGGTCTCTGAGCTTGGCTATTGGTTTTCGGATGTTTCAATACCCAACTATGTAACATCATCAGTAGGGAGTAACATCATCAAACTCCTACTGATAAGGTTTCCTAGTTGGTCAATGAAACACCTAAGACTCCACAGTTCAACCTTGAACAACAAAGATTTCCTTCTACAGAAGCTACCATAGATCCAGCTTGGTCTGATGTGGACCTGAAAGGAATGACGCTTCTTGGATTTCTTCCAATGTTTTTTTTCTTAACAGCACCTTCTATATTTTTTATTTCCTCTTTTTGTTCATCTCCTTTCGTTTCTATCCCACCATTTGTTAATACTGACCTTCTACAACCACCAGAGTCCCTGGTCCTTTAAGCCAATCCGTACTTCCCAAGAACTCACTCTTCTCCTTCACACAGTCGTAAGTCCCCACGTCTTCCAGAGTAACATTACGGGTGGAGATAGTGAAATCCGTGTTGGAATTTGGATAATGTCTTGTTATTCTTTCATCAGTCTGGATGTTTTGGTAGATGAGATCCCACTGAGAACCTTCTCCCAAGAACCACAGGACCAGATGTGAAGTTGTCAGACACTTCACATTCCAGGTGGAGAAAACTTCTCTTTAGAAGTTTCCATGTTTCCATGTTGTCCTTGAAGAGTAACATCCAGAGGTGCGGGGCTACCAGTTTGCACCAAACCAGGCAAACCAGTAGTAACGGTAGGAGGCTCCACCCACCTGCCTGGACACGCCGGTAGCAATGGGATTTGGAACCTGTTCCTGGTTGCAACCATCCGTTGGAGATACCTGCAGAAGAGTACCAAGATGGCGGGGCCACACAACAAGAAGCAACGGATGGAAACTCATCAAGGAGAGAAGCAACCTAGAACTAAGGAGAAAGTTCCTGACAGTGAGAACAATTACTCCATGGAACGAATTGACTCCAGAAGTTGTGGGTACTCCAACACTGGAGGGTTTTAAGAAAAGACTGGACAGCTATTACTCTGGGGTCTCCAGCTTGAGCAGGGAGTTGGACCTCCAAGGTCCCTCCCAATTGTGTTATTTTGCATTCTGGAACAAATTGAAAAAACGATGAGGGGTCTAAAGGCTAAAACATACGATGATCAATTGAGAGAACTAACGACGAGAAGGACTAGAGGTGATACAATAGAGCCGTCACCCAATATTTGAAGGGCTGCCCCAAAGAAGAGGGAGTCTAGCTATTCTCCAAAGAACATGAAGTAAGGACAAGAAGCAATGGATGAAAGCTTATAAGGGAGAGAAGCAACTTAGAAGTAAGGAAAAATTTCCTGACAGTGAGGACAATCAATCAGTAGAACTCCTCTAGAAGTTGTGGGTGCTCCATCATTGGAAGGCCTCCTGCTCGGGCAAGAGGTTGGACTAGAAGACCTCCAAGGTCCCTTCCAACTCTGTTATTCTATTCCTGGAGGCCTCAAGGGACTTGGGATGTATCAGGTCCAAATCTCGAACTTGGCCCAGCTGTAGCACTAACATACAGGTCCCCAGATCCAGAAGGCAAGTAAACAAACTTCACGCACAGCTTGTTCACACTCACCTTCTACAATCACCCGAGTCCCAAGTCCTTTAAGCCAATTTGTAGTTCCATGCCCCTCTTTCTTCTCCTTCACACAGTAATAAGTCCCCACGTCTTCCCGAGTAACGTTGCGGATGGAGATGGAGAAATCCGTGTAGGAACCTGGATATTTCCTTGTTATTCTTTCATCTTTTTCATCAGTCTCGGCATCTGTGTAGATGAGCTTCTGCAGACGTCCTTTTCCCAAGTACCATTTCACACCACCAGGTATGAGGTTGCTACTCACTTTGCACTCCAGTTTGAGAACTTCCCCTATTATGACCGAAAGAGACCTCGGGGATTGCAAGAGCCACGAATCCTGGGCTGAGAAAGAGGAACCCAGTTAAACCATAGAATCCTAGGGCCAGAAGGGACCTTCAAGGTCTTCTGGTCCAGCCCCCTACTCAAGCAAGAGACCCTCTACTGTTTCAGACAAGTGGTTGTCCAGTCTCCTTTTAAAAACTTCCAGTGATGGAGCACCCACAACTTCTAGTGGCAAGTTGTTCCACTGGTTAAATGTACCCACTATTAGGAAGTGTCTCCTTAATTCCAGGTTGTTTCTCTCCTTGAAATTCAATGAAACTTATAAAGGAGAGAAGCAACCTAGAACTAAGGAGAAAGGAAGACCTGACAGTGAGGACAATCAATCAGTAGAACTCCTTTAGAAGTTGTGGGTGCTCCATCACTGGAAGGCCTCCTGCCTGGGCAAGAGGTTGGACTAGAAGACCTCCAAGGTCCCTTCCAACTCTGTTATTCTATTCCTGGAGGCCTCAAGGAACTTGGGATGTATCAGGTCCAAATCTGGAACCAGACATGGCTGTAGCACTAACACACAGGTCCCCAGACCCAGAAGGCAAGTAAACAAACTTCACGCACAGCTTGTTCACACTCACCTTCTACAACTACCTGAGTCCCAAGTCCTTTAAGCCAATTTGTAGTTCCATGCCCCTCTTTCTTCTCCTTCACACAGTAATAAGTCCCCGCATCTTCCGGAGTAATGTTGTGGATGGAGATGGAGAAATCCGTGTCGGAACCTGGAGAATTCCTTGTTATTCTTTCATCTTTTTCATCAGTCCCGACATCTGCGTAGATGAGCTTCCGCTGAGGTTCTTCTCCCAAGTACCATTTCACACCACCAGGTATGCGGTTGTTATGCACTTCGCACTCCAGGTGGAGAACTTCCCCTATTACGACCGAAAGAGACCTCTGGGGTTGCAAGAGCCACGAATCCTGGGCTGAGAAAGAGGAACCCAGTTAAACCATAGAGTCCTAGGGCCAGAAGGGACCTTGGAGGTCTTCTAGTCCAGCCCCCTGCTCAAGCATGAGACCCTATACCATCCCAGTCAAATGGTCATCCAATCCTTTCTTGAAGACCTCCAGTGATGGAGCACTCACAACCTCAGGAGGAAAGCTACTCCATTGATTAATCTTTCTCAGTGTTGGGAAATTTCTCCTTACTTCTAGGTTGACTCTCTCTTTAACAAGCTTCCAACCGTTACTTTTAGTCCTGTCTTTTGGTGCCCTGGAGAATAAATCAATCCCCTCTACTCTGGGTCAGCCCCTCAAGACAGTTATCGTGTCTCCCCCTAATTCTTCCCTTCAATAGGCTAAACATACCTCCCTCCCTCAATGTTTATCATATGATTTAGCCTCCCGTCCCCTAATCAGCTTTCCTGTTCTTCTCTGCATTCTTTCTAGAGTCACAAGAACTTTTTTTGTATTGTGGTGAACAGAAGAGGGTGCAAGTGTGGTCTTGTTAGCACGTTTCCAGCATTTCTTAAAGCATGTCCTGTGTTGAATGTGGATGCTTTGCCCACAGTTGTGAAATGTGGATGCTTTGCCCACAGTTGTGATCACATCCAAACAGGATCAGAATCAGGATAGAGCCAGTTAAACCATAGAATTCTAGGGCCGGAAGGAGGAGACCCTGTACCGTTTCTGTTCTGGCCCCGTGCCCAGAAATAACCCCCCCTCAGACAACCAGAGGCTAAGGAACTGGCAGGCAACCAAATGAGATGATAACAAAGGTCGGCAGCAATCCGCAGCTGCTTGCCAACGTCTTTATTAAAAGGTCCGTCACATACACACCACAGCTAAGACGCCGGGCCAATTCAAAACCGGGATCCACGTATCTTTGTTTTTGTTCGTCACAAAGATATGGCGACAATCCCTCACTTATATAGTCTGGTAGGAGGCGCGGTCCACCAGCTAATCACGACCACGCCTTTTCCTCTGCTGGGCTCTCCTGTCTCTCCGACGCTGGCGAGGGTCCAACCAAAACTCGCTCCCCTCGTCAATGTCCTCCTGTGGCTGCGGGGACGAGCTTGGCTCTGGGCCTATCTCCTGCCCTTTGGTGTCCTCCGGAGGCATTGCCAGAGAGGAGAGTCCTGGAGAAGGAGGCCTTGCCAACTCCTCTCCCTCACTCTCAGAGTCCTCCCCTGCTTATGACGCAGGCTCAGGCAACGGAGCCACAACAGTTTCAGACAAGTGGTTGTCCAGTCTCTTTTTAAAAACCTCGAGTGATGAATCACCCACCACCTTCTGGTGGCAAGCAGTTCCATGAGTGGCAAGCAGTAGCATGAGTTAATTGTCCCCACTGTTAGGAAGTGTCTCTCCTTAATTCCAGGTTGCTTCTCTCCTTGAAACTCAATGAAACCTCAAAGCACTGTTCAGAGCCAGTGAGTGAATCACTGACAGGCACCAAATCAGTGGAGTATTTCAGGGGGCAAATGGCTCTGAAACTAGGCTTTTTGGGGGGATACCCAATGACTGGTTATACTCAGCCCCACATCCTTCTCTCCTCCTTCAAATTACCTCCTAACTGGAGGTCGCTTAGTGCCTACATGGACAAGCACCGAAGTTCTTTTCCAAATAAAGGCAACTCCGAAGCGGTGGACTGATGATTCCTGAGTCATCGACAAGAAATGGAGAATAAATGGCTGTGTTTGGATTTAATTTCCTGCCATCTAGTGGCTTAATTTGAGAGGGACAAAGTTGGTGTGAAGCAGCGTTGCTTCCTGGAGCAATCTGGACTCTGAATGGCAGAGCGATCTCCTTCTTAATGGGACCCCACCTTGAGAAAACAGGGTGCTCCATATCTCACCATCGGAGAGAGACGTGAGGTGGCCTCCTTCACTTCTCCAGCCTCTTGAAGCACCCCTCAAAAGGGACCATAGAACACCACAGGCAGAAGATCAGAGATGGGGAGGGCCATAACTTACTTCCCCAGATCACATTTTTTCACACTAGGCTAGTACTAACCAAAAGAAAATATCTACCACCCTTTCAGCAGCCCTTCCTCTGCTGTCAAGGCAACTCAACATGGAAAGTGAGATTGTTATTCTGATGAGGATACTGAGGGATTCCTAAGAATTATGAGTGATTTCTATGAATCCCCTCCCCCCCCCCCAAAAAAAAAGAAGTAAGAAAGAAAAAAAGAGAAACAAGAAGAAAAATGAGCATGGAGCATTTTTTGGAGGAGCTCAACTCTTTAATCCCAACCTCTCCCTTGTCAGGCTCAGCAGTAGCCGTCCATGCCGTTCTTATTTTTAAATGAATTGGAAACCCAAAGGAGTAGCAAATCCAAGGGGCATCCTAGGAGAGGCCATGACTAATTAGCAGAACCATTGAGTCCAACATCTTACAGTTACTATTATAGAGGCTGGAAGAAGAGCAGGAAGAAAAAGCAAGAAGGAGGATTAAGGGGCTGGAGGCTAAAAGATACGATGAACAGTTGCAGGAACTAGGCATGTCTAATCTATTGAAAAGAAGGACGAGGGGTGACAGCATAGCAGTGCTCCAATATTTGAGGGTCTCCCACAAAGAAAAGGGAGTCAAATTCAATCTATTCTCCAAAGCACCTGAAGACAAGACAAGAAACAATGGAAGGAAACTAATCAAGGAGGGAAGCAACCTAGAACTAAGGAGAAATTTCCTGACACTGAGAACAATTAACCAGTGGAACGACTTGCCACCAGAGGTTGTGGGTGCTCCATCACTGGAGGCTTTTAAGAAGAGACTGGACAGCTCCTTGTCTGGAATGATATAGTTCTCCTGCTCGAGTGGGGGGTTAGACTAGAAGACCTCTGGGGTCCCTTCCAACACTGTTATTCAGTTATTCTTTCATTCAATATCTCAGTTACTTCTGTCTAAAGCCTTTCGGCCTGATCACTCACCTCCGTTTCTTGCTGAAGACGGGTTGGAAAGCACAATGAAAAACAGACCAAAAAGGGAAGCACCACAAGCCATTGGAGAAGCCATTTCGTTAAAATGACAACCAGTCTCGGGGCTCCTCGATTGTGGGATAAACCGGTCTGGATTGTCACCCACACACAATCAGTGGCTTCTGTCTGGCAGTGTCTGGCTACAGATTTGCTAATTCCTCAAAAGGGAACTCAGAACAGGAAACTGATTTGACATGGAGTCGGATGTGTTTTGGGTTGTGTTACATTGTGGGGAAGAATACTGTGGCAAAATAAAGGAAGATTCTCCATAAATGATGATGGCTGATTAATCCTCAGCAGAATTTTACAAAGACTTTCCAAAAGAGACTGAGAGAGAGAGAGAGAGAGAGAGAGAGAGAGAGAGAGAGAGAGAGAGAGAGAGAGAGAGAGAGAGAGAGAGAGAGAGAGAGAGAGGAGAGAGAGAGAGAGAGAGAGAGAGAGAGAGAGAGAGAGAGAGAGAGAGAGAGAGAGAGAAACGTAACTGTGGGAGGAAACTCAGTGTCTTAGAGAACCACCTCTGAAGTTCTGAGCCAGCCGTGTCCTTCAGCTGCCCAAAAGACCAATGCAGTCCCAGGTTGCATCACCTGAGGGATGATGTGAAACATCCTGTGAAGTGTTACTTAGTTTTATACTACACTGGTAAGACCACGCTTGGAAGACTGGGTCCAATTTTGATCAACGCAACACACAAAAGAAGATGTGGAGACTCTAGAAAGAGTGCAGAGAAGAGCAACAAAGAAGATTAGGGAACTGGAGGCTAAAACATACGAAGAACGGTTGCAGGAATTGTCTAGTTTAACGAAAAGAAGGCTCAGGGGAGACATGATAACAGTGTCTTAATATTTGAGGGGCTGCCACAAAGAAACGGGGGTCAAGCTATTCTCCAAAGCATCTGAAGGCAGGACGCAACGGATGGAAACTCAACAAGGAGAGAAGCAACCTAGAATTTAGGAGAAATTTCCTGAGAGTGACAACAATTATTCAGTGGAAAAACTCGCCTTCAGAAGTTGTAGGTTCTCCATCCCTGGAGGTTTTCAAAAAGTGATTGGACAACCATTTGACCAGGATGGTCTAAGCTCTCTTGTCTTGAGCAGGAGTTGGACTAGAAGTTTAATGAAAAGAAGGCTCAGGGAGACATGATAACAATCTTCTGATATTTGAGGAGCTGCCCCAAAGAAGAAGGAGTCAAGCTATTCTCCAAAGCACCTGAAGGCAGGACAAGAAGCAACAGGTGGAAACTCATCAAGGAGAGAAGCAACCTAGAACTTAGGAGAAATTTCCTGATAGTGACAATTACTCAGTGGAACCATTTGCCTCCAGAAATTGTGGGTGCTCCATCCCTGGAAAGTTTTAAGAAGGGATTCGACAGCCATTTGTCTGAAATGATATAGGACCGTGATGCAGGGGTGGGTTCTACTTATAGTATCTTTACTACCGGTTTGCAGTGGGGCTGCACGCTCTTCTACGCATGCACAGAAGCGTTTTGGTGACTTCGGGCTCGGTGGGCGGGGCCTCCCGCCAGTTTTACTACTGGTTCTATAGATGATGGACTTTTATCCTGTGATTCTATTATTCTGTTAGTTGGTGGTTCCTCATATAACCATGGGGTAGGTACAACCTATGGCATTTTCACCTGTCTTTAGCCACGCTGATTCCTAAATATTAGAAGGAATTTGCTGGCCCTTTTTCTGGCATATAAATTTCATTAAATGGCAGAAGCCGTTTAATAAAAGGAGCTTTGGATAAAGTGAGCTGCAGCTCATGAAAGCTTATGCCTTTTAATAAAACCTGCAAGTCAAAAAAAAAAGATGCTTCTACAGGTGGTCCTCGACTTACAAATATTCATTTAGTGACCGTTCAAATCATTGAAAAAAGATCGTTTTTCACACTTACGACCGTTGCATCCATCCCTGTGATCAAAATTCAGATGCTTAGCAACTAGTTCATATTTATGACGGGTCCCGGGGTCACACTTTTGTGACCTTCTTGGCAAGCAAGAATAGCTTGCTTGAAGAGCCTGGAATAGCTCAGCAGACAAATGCACTGTAATTTAACTCCAGCTGTCTGCAATTAGTAAGTTCGAATCTCCAGGCTCAAGGTGGACTCAGCCTTCCATCCTTTCTAAGGTAGGTCAATTGAGGACCCAGTTTGGGGGGGCAATAAGCTGAATTTGTAAAATATACAAAAGGATGAAGGCTATTGCTTAACGCATTGTAAGCCGCCCTGAGTCTCCGGAGAAGGGCAGCATATAAATCAAATTTTTTAAAAAAAGTCAATGGAGAAACCAGATTCACTTACTTAACAACTGCAATGATTCACTTAAGGACTGGTGCCAAGAAAGGTCGTAAAATGGGGGAAAACTCACTTAACAACAGTGGGATGGAAATGTTGAACTCCGTTGTGGTCATAAGTCGAGGACCATCTGTATTTTATACTCAAGCTCATACCCACTGATAGCATGTCTGCACCCCCAGCCAACAGCCAGCTCACACTCCCTTTGCTCTAGGTTCGCTGCAGATATTCTAAAAACCCAAGCACGATCCACCTCCTGCTCCTTTGCTAAAACCCAAAAGGATTATCTAAAATCATAAATTACGGTCTCTGCTTGAAACTGAGAAGCGGATTCCGGCTTGTTATGGCCTGCTTTGTAGAAGTGGTGCTGGAGAAAACTCCTGAGAGCCAAGCCAGGGAAATAAATGTGTTATGTGGACTCCCGGAGTGTTTTTTTTGAGCTGGGCAGCTTTCTCACAGACATTTCATTACTCGAGTAAAGTAACATCATCGGTGCTAGAAGGGAGTGGGGTTTGTGGAGAGGAGGAAGGAGGGGGAGAAGGAGGAGGAAGAGGAGGAGGAGGAAGGGGACAAGGAGGAAGGGGAGAGGGAGGAGGGGGAGGGGAGAAAGAAGGGGAGAAAGAAGAGGAGGAGGAAGAGGAGGAGGAGAGGAGAGGGAGGGGAAGAGGAGGAGGAGGAGAGGAGAGGGAGGGGAGGAAGAAGCAGAGGAGGAAGAGGAGAAGACAGAAGGGGAGGAAGAAGAGGAAGAGGAGGAGGAAGAAGCAGAGGAGGAAGAGGAGAAGACGGAGGGGGAAGGAAGACAAGGAAGAGAAGGAAGAGGAAGAGGAGGAGGAGGAGGAGAAGGAGGGGAGGGAGGGGAGGAGGCAGAGGAGGACAGGATAGGGAGGGGAGGAAGAAGCAGAGGAGGAAGAGGAGAAGACAGGGGGGAGGAAGAGGAGGAAGAGGAGGAGGAGGAAGCAGAGAACAAGGAAGAGGAGGAGGAGAGGGAGAGGAGGAAGAAGCAGAGGAGGAAGTGGGGAGGGAGGGGAGGAGGGGGAGGAGAAGGAGAAGGAGGAGAGGGAGGGGAAGAGGAGGTGGAGGAGAGGAGGAAGAGGAGGAAGAAGAGAAGGAGGAAGAAGAGGAGGTGGGAGAGAAAGAGGAGGAAGAGGAGGAGAGGGAGGGGAGGAAGAAGCGGAGGAAGTGGAAGAGGAAGAGGAGGAGGAGAGGAAAGGGAAGAGGGCTGTGGGATCCCTGGTGCTCTCTAACAGCCTTTTTTTTTTTTTTGGTAGACATTTCATTACCCAAATGCATAACAGCATCAGTGCTGGAAGAGAATGGAGCTTGCTCTCTGTTTATATACACATCGCTTGCCCTGTCAGTGTTGGTGAGAGGGCAAGCCACTAGTACATAAACAGCAAACCCCAATCCCTCCTGGCACTGATGCTATTACCTACATTATCTAGCTAGGTAACAAAACATCCGTCCTTAAACTTCCCTCATTGATTTTGCTTGTGGGAAGCCATCTGGGAAAGTTTGCCAATGCCCCCCTCCCTCCTTCCCTCTCCGTGCCAGGATGCCCAAGCTTGCCTTTCCTTTCCTATTAATTTTTTTTTTTAAAGCTGCAATACAGGACACTTGCAGCCTTGCCACTTCTATCCTTCCTCGGAGCCTTCGATTCTTCCACGCGGCAGTGTTTCCATGGATCTACAGAGGAGAAGCATCTACGTCCAATTGGCTGGATTTGGGTAACGTCAGAGCGACATAAATTCCAGGCGTGGGGCAGAAAAGCCCAGCAGACAGACATCCAAGGCATGCCAATTTCTGGAGGGGCAGTGGGGACTGGCCGTAAATAAAAAGAGAGAGAGAGAGAGATCCTTTTTTGAAGGGTTCTCCCAGCCAGACTTCACTGCAAAAATGCTGGACATCTTGGACAGCGTACAGAGAAAGAGCAACAAAGATGATTAGGGGGCTGGAGGCTAAAACATGCAATGAACCTTTGCAGGGAAATGAGTATATCTAGTTTAAAAGAAGAGAAGGATTAGGAACAAAGGAACAAGATCACACGAAGGGTTAATACCACTTTATAAGGCCACTTGGTAAGGCCACTCTTGGAATATTGCATTCAGTTTTGGTCACCATGATGTAAAAAAGATGTAGAGTTGCCAGGTGTCCACTATTTGAGAGGACAGTCCACTTTTTTCACATTATGTTCACTATTTTTTTTTCACAAAATGGACATTTTTTTTATTCAAACATCCAAAACTCTCTTCGATGACATTTCTGCCTTAGAAGAAGTTTATGTTCATCTGCAGGGCGATTCATCCCTTGATAAGTGGACGTACTTTTTCAAGAGAGAGCCAGCTCCGAGTTTACTGAAACTGGTCCAGTATCGTGCATCAATTCCAGTATCAAATGCAAACGCTGAACGAATTTTCAGCGTCATGGGAAATTTGTGGACTGACGAACGTAACCGACGGCTTGTACCATCAGTTCGAAGCGAACTTTGTATACTTTTTAATATTTCTCAACGTTGTACTGAAATTAAAGAATTATTCCTTAAACCCAAAGAATTGATCAAAGCTGCGCAGTCAAATAAAAAATACACACGACAGCAAAGTAAAATGTAATTTAATATTTTACGTATTATTATAATATATTTGATGTTTTGAATTTTAAGTAAAGTTTTGAAGTGATTATTTTAATTATTTAAAAGGCGCCTGAGTAGCGTAGGGGAGTAATGCCTCCTACAAAGGCAGCATTTAAGATCCAGCTGCTGCAATTACTTGCGAGTTCAATCCTAGCCAGGCTCAAGGTTGACTCAGCCTTCCATCCTTTGTAAGGTGAGTAAATTGAGGACCCAGTTTGTTGGGGGCAATAAGCTGACTTTGTATAAATATAAATATACAAAAGTATGAAGGCTATTGCTTAACGCATTGTAAGCCGCCCTGAGTCTCCGGAGAAGGAGACTCAGATTTAAAAAAAATCTAATTTTTTTTAAAAAGTGTTAAAATGTTTGTAAGAAAATATATAATTTAATTGTAAAAAAATTTTTTTTTATTTTTTTTACTACTTAACGCCCCCCCCACCCCCGCTTGTCCGCTATTTTTTGGAAGCAGACCTGGCAATCCTAAAAAGATGTGGAGACTCTGGAAAGAGTGCAGAGAAGAGCAACAAAGAGGATTAGGGGATTGGAGGCTAAAACATATGAAGAACAGTTGCAGGAACTGGGCCTGGCTAGTCTAAAGAAGAGAAGGACTTAGGGGTGACATGATAGTCTTCCAATATTTGAGGGGCTGCCCCAAAGAAGAAGGGATCAAGCTGTTCTCCAAAGCACCTGAAGGCAGGACAAGAAGCAACGGAGGGAAACTAATCAAGGAGAGAAGCAACCTAGAACTAAGGAGAAATTTCCTGACAATTAGAACAATTATCCTGTGGAACTGGTTACCACCAGAAGTTGTGGGTGCTCCATTACTGGAGGTTTTTAAGAAGAGACTGACAGATAGACAGACAGAGGAACAGAAAGAGACTGGACAGCCATTTCCTGGGATAGCATAGGGTTTCCTACTGGAGCAGGAGGTTGGACTAGAAGGCCTTCAAAATCCCTTCCAATTCTGTTATTCTGAATTAAGGATTTTTTTCCAAATGGCAATTGGGCTTTCTAAGGGTTTTTTTTCCTTTGAAGACATTTCCCTTCTCATCCAAGAAGCTTCTTCAGTTCTAACTAGTTCTAAAAGGAGCCTGAGTAGCGTAGGGGGCTAATGCCTCCTACTAAAGGCAGCAATTAACATCCAGCTGCCTGTAATTCTGCGAGTTCAATCCTAGCCAGGCTCAAGGTCGACTCAGCCTTCCATCCTTTCTAAGGTGGGTAAATTGAGGACCCAGTTTGTGGGGGCAATAAGCTGACTTTGTATAAATATATACAAAAGTATGAAGGCTATTGCTTAATGCATTGTAAGCCGCCCTGAGTCTCCGGAGAAGGGCGGCATATAAATCAAATTAATAAAAAAAAAAAAAAATAACTGATTTCAGTTCTAACTGATGGAACTGAAGAAAAGTCCTCTGGGAGTTCGTTCACAATTTTCCAAGGACAGGTAGTCATCTAGAGGATGACCACAATGGAGCCCAACATTTCTGTTGTTATGTGAGTCATTTGTGAAGTGAGTTTTGCCCCATGTTACAACTTTCTTGCCGCCGTTGTTAAGGGAATCGCTGCCGTTGATAAGTGAGTAACCCAGTTGTTAAGTGAATCTGGTTTCCCCATTGACGTGGCTCGTCAGAAAGGTCACAAAAGGAGATTGCATGATCTTGGGACAGTGCAACGGTCATAAATATGAATCAGCTGCCAAGCATCTGAATTTTGATCACATGATCATGGGGATGCTACAAAGGTTGTAACTGTGAAAAACGGTCATAAATCCCTCTTTTCAGTGCTGTTGTAACTTTGGACAGTCACTAAATGAACTGTTGTAAGTCAAAGAGTACCTATATGGAGACCCCTGGTCAAGCCCATACCCAAACATCTAATCAACTAGAATAGAATAGAATAGAATAGAATAGAATAGAATAGAATAGAATAGAATAGAATAGAATAGAATAGAATAGAATAGAATAGAATAGAATAGAATAGAATAGAATAGAATTTTTTATTGGCCAAGTGTGATTGGACACACAATGAATTTGTCTTGGTGCATATGCTCTCGGAGTACATAAAAGAAAAGATACACTCATCAAGAATCATAAGGTACAACACTTCTTCCAAAAAGACAAATTAGAGACAATATAAAAATAATTTTGAACACTTTAGAATATTATGAAGCACATCCTGAAAAGCAAATGGCTTTGATATTTCTAGACGCACAAAAAGCATTTGACAATGTGAATTGGCAATTTATGACACTACAAATGGAAGAGATGGGCTTTGGAAGGAAATTCATTCAGGCAATTGAAGCTGTATACTCGAAACAGATGGCAAAGGTAATGATTAATGGAGAATTGACTGATTCTATTGAAATAGAAAAAGGTACTCGACAAGGATGTCCTTTATCCCCATTGCTTAAATTGACTTTGGAAGTGCTGAATAGAAATGTTAGAGAAGAAAAAGAGATAAAAAGAATGAAAATTAGAAAAGAAGAATATAAATTACAAGCCTTTGCTGATGACCTGTTTTTTATTATTGAAGAACCATTAACATCAATAAATAAATTGACAGAAAAAATAGAATTTGGGGAGGTTGCTGGTTTGAAAATTAATAAAGAAAAGACGAAGATAATGACTAAAAATATGTTTAAAAAACAAAAAAAGAATTGAGGGAGATTTCAAAGTTGCAGGTCACAAATAAGGTAAAGTGTTTGGGGACTCAACTAACAATAAGATGCAGTTCTCTTAAAGAAAATAATTAAAATAAGCTTAAACAACAGATAGGACAAGACTTGGTGAAATGGGGAAATCTGCAGTTATCTTTGATTGGTAGAATTGCAACTATTAAGATGAATATTTTACCTAGAATCTTATACCTTTTTCAGACAATTCCTATAAAGCTGGGTAAGGAATTCTTTGCAGATTTAAATAAAATGGTTTTGAGATATATTTGGCAGGGAAAGATGGCAGGAATAAAACTCAAATTGTTACAAGATGCTAAGATGAGGGGTGGTTTTGGTTTACTGAATTTTGAATTATACTACCAAGTGGTTTGTTTACTGTGGATTAAAGAATGGGTAACATTAAAAAACACTAGATTATTGAATTTGGAGGGACATGATTTGTTGATGGACTGGCACGCTTTCTTATGGTATAAAGGAACCAAAATTCAGGGATATTTTAGAAGACATCAGATACGTGAAGCTCTGTTTTTGAAACGGGAGAAGATCAAAAAATACCATTATTTGAAGATTCCAGTCTGGGTATCTACAATTGAAGCTTTCTCTTATCCAGTGGTATTTAGAGGGGAACAAATTGTTAGATATAGTGAATTATTGGATGAAAAGGGTGAACTTAAATTGAAACAAGATTTAGAAGACCAGGGAATTAAGATGGATTGGTTTTCATACATGCAAATATTTTCCAGATATCGAGAAGGTTTCAAACAAGAAAGTATTTATAGTGTTTTTACTAGTTTAGATAAGATATTAATGGGTTCTGATGACCATATAATTAAAAAGTTAAATGGATATTTACTTAAAGTAAAATTGGAAGAAGAACAAGTTAAAGAATCAATGATAGTGTGGGGGAAAAAAATTGGTTATAGTATTGATTTAGAGAAATGGCAAAAATTGTGGTCACATAACTATAAAATGACAATGTCGACAGCATATAAAGAAAATTTGTATAAGATGTTTTAAATGGTGGCATTTACCCCCGATGAGGATAGCCAGAATGTTCAAGAATAAATCGGAGAAAGTGATTTGAAAGTGTCATCAAACTCCAGGATCTTATTACCATATGTGGTGGACATGCGTGGAAGCAAGGAGATTTTGGACTAAGATACACACGTGGTTGAAAAAAATGACAAAGAGACATATTGACCTTAAACCAGAGATATTTTTATTAGGGATTTTACCAGAGACATTTAATAAAGAATTACAATACTTAATTGTGAACATTTTAACAGCGGCTAGAATTGTATTTGCTAAAAACTGGAAAGGAGAGAAGATAATTACTGATGAAGAAATTATTAAGAAAATGTTGGACTGTGATTAAATAAGTAGATTGACATTTGAAATAAGAGAACAGGAAGATAAACAATATTATTTGATATGGGAGATATTTTATCAGTGGTTTGACAATAAAGTATGGCGATGAGATAGCATATATGAAATGAAATTTTGATGAAATGTTTCAATATTTATCTTCTGTTCGAGTAAAGAATAATTGTCGTATGATGAGATTTGGAAAATTGCAAGCACGAAATGATTTTAACCGATCGAGATGCTGTCTATAATTGTTTGTAAGGATGATATTTTTATGTTGTTTTTTTATTTTAATTTAAAATAAAACTTTTTTCAAACAAAAAAAAAAGAATCATAAGGTACAACACTCAATGATAGTCTTAGGGGACAAACAAGCAATCAGGAAACAATCAATATCAATATAAATTGTAACGATAAAAGCAACGAAGTTACAGTCATACAGTCATAAGTGGAAGGAGATGGGTGATAGGAATGATGAGAAGATTAATAGTAGTGCAGACTTAGTGAATAGTTTGACAGTGTTGAGGGAATGAGTTGTTTAGCAGAGTGATGGCGTTGGGGAAAAAACTGTTCTTGTGTCTAGTTGTTCTGGTGTGCAGTGCTCTATAGCGTCATTTTGAGGGTAGGAGTTGAAACAGTTTATGTCCAGGATGCGAGGGGTCTGTAGATATTTTCCCAGCTCTCTTTTTGACTTGTGCAGTATACAGGTCCTCCATGGAAGGCAGGTAGGTAGCCATTGTTTTTTCTGCAGTTCTAATGATCCTCTGAAGTCTGTTTCTGTCTTGCTGGGTTGCAGAGCCAAACCAGACGGTGATGGAGGTGTAGATGACAGACTCCATCATTCCTCTGTAGAACTGGATCAGCAGCTCCTTGGGCAGTTTGAGCTTCCTGAGTTGGGGCAGAAAGAACATTCTGTGTTGTGCTTTTTTTGATGACGTTTTTGACGTTGGGTGTCCGTTTTAGTTCTAAACTTTAGAACTAAAGTTCAACACAAAACTGGCATCAGATAGGAAGAGTCAACGGAAGTCAAGAAGTCAAGGACTTGGATCATTTACAGCAGGGGTGTCAAACTCAAGACCCACGGGCCGGATCTGGCCTGCGATGTGGTGGGATCTGACCCACAGGGGCCATCCTGTTCTACCCAGTGCCAAGAGGAAAGATCAGGCCACCGTAACTTCGCCCAGTCACCCCAATGCGAAATGGAAACATGCCAGCAGTTTGGGAAGTGGTGTCAAGCTGGCCACGCCCACCCAGTTGGCCACACCTACCTGATTGGCCACATCCACCCAGTTGGCCACGCCTCCCAAGCCTCTCCAAGGTCAACCATATCCTGATGCAGCCCTCAATCAAATTGAGTTTGACACCGCTGGCTTAGAGCAACATAATGACTCTAAGCTGATGACATACTCAACCACACCCCCAGCTCTGCCTTCTCTTCTCCTGCAGCTGCTTCATCTCTTACTCCATCTGCAACGTTTCCTTCCACAAAAGAAGGAAAAAAAAAGAACTCCCATTTCCCCCTTCTAAATATAATCCTGTTTGGGTTACGCCACCAATGTCTACATTTCTAAGACATTGGGTTTCTTTTTCTAGCCCTTTTCTGAATCACCAGGCCCTGCGCTTGGTCACTCGTGTCCCGGGTCTCTCTCCTTTGGATTACTGCAATGCGTTCTACATGGGGCTACCCTTGAAGAGGGTTAGGAAGCTACAATTGGTCCAGAATGCACTGGGGCAGGACTAGATGACCTACAAATTGCCTTCCAACTCTGATAACTTTGGAGGTCCCTAGGGTGGCACATATAATATCACTCTGAGGCAGTGGTGAAATTATTTTTTTTTTACTACCGGTTCTGTGGGTGTGGCTTGGTGGGCGTGGCTTGATGGGCATGGCAGGGGAAGGATACTGCACAATCTTCATTCCCTCCCCACTCCAGGGGAAGCATACGATAAATATGATTAATAAATAAATACTGCAAAATCTCCATTCCCACCCTACTCCAGGAGAAGGATACTGCAAAATCCCCGTTCTGTCCCCACTCCTGGGGGAAGGATACTGCAAAATCTCCATTCCCACCCCACTCTGAGGCCAGCCAGAGGTGGTATTTGCCAGTTCTCCGAACTACTCAAAATTTCCGCTACCGGTTCTCCAGAATCTGTCAGAACCTGATGGATTTCACCCCTGCTTTGAGGTGAACTACATTGGGTGGCAATCTCTTTCTGGGTACAATTAAAACATAGAATCTGTAGGCTGGATTCTGCTCAAGGCAAGAGAGCTTATACCATCCGGGTCAAATGGTTCTCCAGTCTTCTTTTTGGAAAAGCTCCAGTGATGGAAAACCTACAGCTTCTGGTGGCAAGTCGTTCCACTGGTAAATTGTTCTCACTGTCAGGAAATTTCTCTTTTGTTCTAGGTTGCTTCCCTCCTTGGTTAGTTTCCTTCCGTTGTTTCTTGTCTTGCGTTCAGGTGCTTGACTCCTTCTCTGTAGAAGCCCCTCCTCAAATATTAAGACACTGTTATCATGTCTCCCCTGAGCCTTCTTTTCATTAAACTAGACCTACCCAGTTCCTGCAACTGTTCTTCATATCTTTTAGCCTCCAGTCCCCTCATCCTCTTTGTTGCTCTTCTCTGCACTCTTTCTAGAGTCTCCACATCTTCTTTTGTGTGTTGCGTTGATCAAAATTGGACCCAGTCTTCCAAGCATGGTCTTAGCAGTGTAGTATAAAACTAAGTAACACTTCACATGATGTTGATGTCATCCCTCGGGTGATGCAACCTGGGACTGCATTGGTCTTTTGGGCAGCTGAAGCACACGGCTGGCTCAGAACTTCAGTGATTGTTCACTAAGACACTGAGATTCCTCCCACAATTACGTCTCTCTCTCTCTCTCTCTCTCTCTCTCTCTCTCTCTCTCTCTCTCTCTCTCTCTCTCTCTCTCTCTCTTTTGGAAAGTCTTTGCAAAATTCTGCTGGGGATTAATCAGCCATCATCATTTATGGAGAATCTTCCTTTATTTTGCCACAGTATTCTTCCCCACAATGTAACAAAACCCAAAACGCATCCGACTTCATGTCAAATCAGTTTCCTGTTGCAACTTCCCTTTTGAGGAATTGGCAAATCTGTAGCCAGACACTACGCAGAAGCCACTGATTGTGTGTGGGTGACAATCCAGACCGGTTTATCCCACAGTCGAGGAGCCCCGAGACTGGTTGTCATTTTAACGAAATGGCTTCTCCAATGGCTTGTGGTGCTTCCCTTTTTGGTCTGTTTTTCATTGTGCTTTCCAGCCTGTCTTCAGCAAGAAACGGAGGTGAGTGATCAGGCCAAAAGGCTTTAGACAGAAGTAACTGAGATATTGAAAGAAAGAATAACTGAATAACAGTGTTGGAAGGGACCTCAGAGGACTTCTAGTCCAACCCCCTACTCGAGCAGGAGAACTATATC
This sequence comes from Masticophis lateralis, assembly GCA_030761175.1. NCBI lineage: Eukaryota > Metazoa > Chordata > Lepidosauria > Squamata > Colubridae > Masticophis > Masticophis lateralis. The sequence continues at coordinate 210,704,571 of JAUDYJ010000003.1, read as the reverse complement.
ATTCCAGACAAGTAGCTGTCCAGTCTCTTCTTAAAAGCCTCCAATGATGGAGCACCCACAGCCTCTGGTGGCAAGTCGTTCCACTGGTTAATTGTTCTCAGTGTCAGGAAATTTCTCCTTAGTTCTAGGTTGCTTCCCTCCTTGATTAGTTTCCTTCCATTGTTTCTTGTCTTGCCTTCAGGTGCTTTGGAGAATAGATTGAATTTGACTCCCTTTTCTTTGTGGGAGACCCTCAAATATTGGAGCACTGCTATGCTGTCACCCCTCGTCCTTCTTTTCAATAGATTAGACATGCCTAGTTCCTGCAACTGTTCATCGTATCTTTTAGCCTCCAGCCCCTTAATCCTCCTTCTTACTTTTTCTTCCTGCTCTTCTTCCAGCCTCTATAATAGTAACTGTAAGATGTTGGACTCAATGGTTCTGCTAATTAGTCATGGCCTCCCCTAGGATGCCCCTTGGGTTTGCTACTCCTTTGGGTTTCCAATTCATTTAAAAATAAGAACCACATGGACGGCTACTGCTGAGCCTGACAAGAGAGAGGTTGGGATTAAAGATTTGAACTTCTCCAAAAAAATGCTCCATGCTCATTTTTGTTCTTGTTTCTCTTTTTTTCTTTCTTACTTCTTTTTTTGGGGAGGTGGAGAGGGCATTCATAGAAATCACTCATAATTCTTAGGAATCCCTCAGTATCCTCATCAGAATAACAATCTCACTTTCCATGTTGAGTTGCCTTGACAGCAGAGGAAGGGCTGCTGAAAGGGTGGTAGATATTTTCTTTTGGTTAGTACTAGCTTAGTGTGAAAAATGTGATCTGGGGAAGTAAGTTATGGCCCTCCCCATCTCTGATCTTCTGCCTGTGGTGTTCTATGGTCCCTTTTGAGGGGTGCTTCAAGAGGCTGGAGAAGTGAAGGAGGCCACCTCACGTCTCTCTCCGATGGTGAGATATGGAGCACCCTGTTTTCTCAAGGTGGGGTCCCATTAAGAAGGAGATCGCTCTGCCATTCAGAGTCCAGATTGCGCCAGGAAGCAACGCTGCTTCACATCAACTTTGTCCCTCTCAAATTAAGCCACTAGATGGCAGGAAATTAAATCCAAACACAGCCATTTATTCTCCATTTCTTGTCGATGACTCAGGAGTCATCAGCCCACCGCTTCGGAGTTGCCTTTATTTGGAAAAGAACTTCGGTGCTTGTCCATGTAGGCACTAAGTGACCCCCAGTTAGGGGGTAATTTGAAGGAGGAGAGAAGGATGTGGGGCTGAGTGTAACCAGTCATTGGGTATCCCCCCAAAAAGCCTTGTTTCAGAGCCATTTGCCCCCTGAAATACTCCACTGATTTGGTGCCTGTCAGTGTTTCACTCACTGGCTATGAACAGTGCTTCGAGGTTTCATTGAGTTTCAAGGAGAGAAGCAACCTGGAATTAAGGAGACATTTCCTAATAGTGGGGACAATTAACTCATGCCACTGCTTGCCAATTAATCAGTGGAACAACTTGCCACTAGAACTTGTGGGTGTTCCATCACTGGACGTTTTTAAAAGAAGACTGGACAACCACTTGTCTAAAATGGTATAGGGCCATGATGGCAAAACTATGGCACCTTATCGGCGGGCACATGAGCTCAGCTCAGACCTGCATGCGTGTACTGGCCAGCTGATTTTTGGGCCTTCTAGGCCCACCAGAAGTCGGCAAACGGGCCATTTCTGGCCTCCGGGGGGCCTCCGGGCTGGTGGAGAAGGCCGTTTTTGCCCTCCCAAGACTCCTAGAAAGCCCCTGGAGCCTGGGGAGGGTGAAAAATAGGCCCACCATTCCATCACGTGGCAAAAGCAGGGGTTGAGTGGGGGGGTTGTGCACGCATGCGCGGCAGGGCAGGGCTGGGTGCATAGAATTATGGGTGCGGGCACGTGTGCGCGCAACCCCCCCCCCCATTTTTGGCATGCGATGGCAAAAAGCTTAGCCATCACTGGTATAGGGTCTCTTGCTTGAGTAGGGGGCTAGACCAGAAGACCTCAAAGGTCCCTTCTGGCCCTAGGATTCTATGGTTTAACTGGGTTCCTCTTTCTCAGATACCAAGGCCCAGGATCTATGGCTCTCGCAATCCCCGAGGTCTCTTTCGGTCGTAATAGGGGAAGTTCTCCACCTGGAGTGCGAAGTGAGTAACAACTGCATACCTGGTGGTGTGAAATGGTACTTGGGAGAAGAACCTCAGCGGAAGCTCATCTATGCAGATGTCAGGATTGATGAAAAAGATGAAAGAATAACAAGGAATTCTCCAGGTTCCGACACGGATTTCTCCATCTTCATCCGCAACGTTACTCCGGAAGACGCGGGGACTTATTACTGTGTGAAGGAGAAGAAAGAGGGGCATGGAACTACAGATTGGCGTAAAGGACGTGGGACTCGGGTAGTTGTAGAAGGTGAGTGTGAACAAGCTGTGCGTGAAGTTTGTTTACTTGCCTTCTGGGTCAGGGGACCTGTGTGTTAGTGCTACAGCCATGTCTGGTTCCAGATTTGGACCTGATACATCCCAAATCCCTTGAGGCCTCCAGGACTAGAATAACAGAGTTGAAAGGGACCTTGGAGGTCTTCTAGTCTAACCTCCTGCCTGAGCAAGAGGCCTTCCAATGATGGAGCACCCACAACTTCTAGAGGAGTTCTACTGATGGATTGTCCTCACTGTCAGGAAATTTCTCCTTACTTCTAAGTTGCTTCTCTCCCTTATAAGCTTTCATCCATTGCTTCTTGTCCTTACTTCATGTTCTTTGGAGAATAGCTAGACTCCCTCTTCTTTGGGGCAACCCTTCAAATATTGGGTGACAGCTCTATCGTATCACCTCTAGTCCTTCTCGTCGTTAGGCAAAACGTACCCAGTTCTCTCAATTGATCATCATATGTTTTAGCCTTTAGACCCCCTCATCGTTTTTTCAATTTGTTCCAGAATGCAAAATAACACAATTGGGAGGGACCTTGGAGGTCCAACTCCGTGCTCAAGCTGGAGACCTCAGAGGAATAGCTGTCCAGTCTTTTCTTAAAACTCTCCAGTGTTGGAGTGCCCACAACTTCTGGAGTCAATTCGTTCCACGGAGTAATTGTTCTCACTGTCAGGAACTTTCTCCTTAGTTCTAGGTTGCTTCTCTCCTTGATGAGTTTCCATCCGTTGCTTCTTGTTGTGTGGCCCCGCCATCTTGGTACTCTTCTGCAGGTATCTCCAACGGATGGTTGCAATTCTTCAAGGACCATGTGTATAATGGAAACTTCTAAAGAGAATCTTGGCAAGGCAATGCGGTTCTGCATTGGGTGGGTGATTCTGCCTACTATTAAATGTGCAGGGATTAGATCAGGGGTGAAATCCAGCAGATTCTGGCAGGTTCTCGAGAACCGGTAGCCGAAATTTTGAGTAGTTCGGAGAACCGGCAAGTGCCACTTCTGGCTGGCCCCAGAGTGGGGAGGGGCCCCAGAGTGGGGAGGCAGTATCCTTCCACAGAAGTGGGGTGGGAATGGGGATTTTGCAGTATCCTTCCCCCAGGAGTGGGGTGGGAATGGGGATTTTGCAATATCCTTCCTCCAGGAGTGGGGTGGGAATGGGGATTTTGCAGTATCCTTCCCCTGGAGTGGGGTGAGAATGGGGATTTTGCAATATCCTTCCCCCAGGAATGGAGTGAGAATGGGAATTTTGCAATACCCTTCCCCCAGGAGTGGGGTGGGAATGGGGATTTTGCAGTATCCTTCCGATCGAGTGGGGAGAGAATGGGGATTTTGCAATATCCTTTCCCCTGAGTGGGGTGGGAATGGGGATTTTGCAATATCCTTCCCCCAGGAGTAGGGTAGGAATGGGGATTTTGCAGTATCCTTCCCACAGGAGTGTGGTGGGTATGGGAATTCTGCAGTATCCTTCCCCTGCCACTCACATCACACCAAACCACGCCCACCAAGCCACGCCCACAGAAGTGGTAGTAAAAAAAATTGGATTTCACCACTGCATTAGATATGGTTGCCCTATTTCAGGGGTGTCAAACTCAAAACCCGGGGGCTGGATCTGGCCCTCACAGTACTCAGATCTGGACAGGTAGTCCTTGACTTACAACAGTCCGTTTAGGGACCATTCAAAGTTACAAGGCACTGAAAAAAGTGACCATTGTTGCATCCTCAGGGTCATGTGATCCAAATTTAAATGCTTGGCCACCGACTCATATTTATGACGGTCGTAGTGTCCCAAGGAGAGGAGGGGGTCACGTGATCCCCTCTTTTTGGGACCTTCCGACAAGCCAATGGGGAAGGCAGATTCACTTCCTGTGTTACTAACTTTAACAACTGCAGAAAGTTCGTGAAATGGGGCGAAATTCACTTAACAGATGTTTCACTTAGCAACCCAAATTTTGGGCTCAATGGTGGACGTTAAGTGAAGATTCTACTTGTACTTTGCAGAAGAATATATAAACCGATCCTTTCCTGGCATTTTTACTCCTCTTAGAATTTTCCAGAGACATTTTGACATAAACATAAACTGGCTTTAAGTCAAATTGAACTCTGGTGAGTTTTTTGTTCTGGGCATCACGTACAACTATAAATAAACCAGAATTAGTTTAACCAGAATTGGAAATCCATCACACACACACACACCTCTTCGTGGTTGCCCAAAAGAAGAAATCCCTCCCTTGGCTAAGCCTCTCCCTTTCAATTATATTTATTGAAAATGTTCGTATCATAATAAGAAACCAGAAGACGAAGAAAAAAAGAAGTCAAAAGCAAAACAGGAAACAAAACCCACAATATAAACAAACATAAAATGGCCCTTTTTTTTAAAAAAAACAGACAATTAGATTCTTATTGTCTTTTGTCCCTCTTAAATATTTTAAATATTTTGTCTCCATTTAGTCCCCATCTTTCTCAATCTTTAGATCCATACATCATCCATTCCTTTTTTTTTTCCCCTTCCAGCAAAACAATCCTTAAAACTTTTTAAAAAGTTTCTTGCTGGTTCTCTGATCAAAGAGATCACTTTTGATATTTCTGATGTTTCCGCAATCCATTTAGGATAGGACAGGACAGGACAGGACAGGACAGGATAGGATAGGATAGGATAGAAAATATAGAACAGAACAGAACAGAACAGAACAGAATAGAATAGAATAGAATATATTATTTATTTATTGGTTCAATTTATATGTCACCCTTCTCCGGAGACTCAGGGCGGCTTACAATACATTAAGCAATAGCCTTCATACTTTTGTATATACCTGCTTAGTAGGGCTTTTGCCCCCCACCCCTCCCCCAGCAGTGTTCTTTTTTATACAAAGTCAGCTTATTGCCCCCACAATCCGGATCCTCATATGGAATGGAATAGAATAGAATAGAATAGAATAGAATAGAATAGAATAGAATAGAATAGAATAGAATAGAATAGAATAGAATAGAATAGAATAGAATCAGGAAGAAGAAGAAGAAGAAGAAGAAGAAGAAGAAGAAGAAGAAGAAGAAGAAGAAGAAGAAGAAGAAGAAGAAGAAGAAGAAGAAGAAGAGGGGGAAGGGGAAGGGGAAGGGGAAGGGGAAGGGGAGGGGGAGGGGGAGGGGAAAGGGAAGGGGAAGGGGAAGGGGAAGGGGAAGGGGAAGGGGAAGGGGGAGGGGAAAAGGGAAGGGGAAGGGGAAGGGGAAGGGGAGAAGAGAAAATAATAATAGAATAGAATAGAATAGAATAGAATAGAATAGAATAGAATAGAATAGAATAGAATAGAATAGAATAGAATAGAATAGAATAATAGAGTTGGAAGGGACCTTGGAGGTCCTCTAGTCCAACCCCCTGCTTAGGCAGAAAACCCTACTCCACTTCAGACAAATGGTTATCCAACCTCCTCTTAAAAACTTCCAGTGTTGGAGCATTCGCAACTTCTGGAGGCAAGTTGTTCCACTCAGAGGAGGGTTTCAGCAGGTTCTGAGCAGTTCTGGAGAACCGGTAGCGGAAATTTTGAGTAGTGCAGAGAACCGGTAGTAAAAATTCTGACTGGCCCCACCCCCATCTATTCTCTGCTTCCCGAGTCCCAGCTGATCAGGAGGAAACGGGGATTTTTTTTTTTTAAATTAGATTTATATGCCGCCCTTCTCCGGAGACTCAGGGCGGCTTACAATGCGTTAAGCAATAGCCTTCATCCTTTTGTATATTTATACAAGGTCAGCTTATTGCCCCCAACAAACTGGGTCCTTTTGCAGGAGCCTTTCCCTGCCACGCCCACCAAGCCACGCCCACCAAGCCACACCCACAGAACCGGTATTCAAAAAATGTGAAACTCACCACCGATTCCACTGATTGATTGTTCTCACGTGTCAGGAAATTTCTCCTTAGTTCTAAGTTGCTTCTCTCCTTGGTTAGTTTTCCACTGTGGGAATTTCATTCCAGATAGTCCTTGACTTACAAAAATTCGTTTAGCGACCGTTTCAAGTTACAATGGCACTGACACAGTTAAACAGTTAACCCATCCTGGTTAGACAAATTACCCATTGTTTGTGTTCATCGTGATGTACAGAAGAAACCACCGTCATAAGTCCAAAACTCTACAACGGGACAGCTAACCAGGATTAAGTCTAAACAAAGTTAGTGTTTCTGCGAATGAGGTCAGTTTAATACCTGGGAATAAAACTGTGATTGAGGTTTTTCTTTTCCAGCATGACAATTCAAGTTTTCTCTTTAGCTTCTAGAAATAACAGTTCAGTCATCCCCATTGCTGCTGGTCTGTCTGGAGCCTTCATCCTGGTTTGTTTGATCGGCCTGGCACTTTATGTCTACCTAAAGAAGAAAGAAGGTGAGAGAAATTGGGCCTGTCTTTGTTACCCATCCAAGGATGAACAGTTTGGAGGTAAGGTTAGGATGGCGTTTTTTTCAAACGTGGGCACTTTAAGAGGTGTGGACTTCAACTCCCAGAATTCCCCAGGCAGCGAGCATCCTGGGAGTTGAAGTCCACACGTCTTAAAGCGGCCACGTTTGAAAAATCACAACAGACGACAGACATAGGGCGCTAGAAAAATGACTGTCTTACTCGGGTGTAAAAGGGAGGGGAGGGAAAACACAGTCAGGCTTTCAAGGCGGACGCCAGCCTTGCAAGGTAGGCCTAGTCAGCAAACTCAGCTCCACAAGTCTGACTGGAGCTTTAATTGTGCTGATGGGCTATCTGCTAAAATAAAGCCAACTCATGGCACACACTTGAAAGTAAATCAGGAGGACTGTCATTGTGGGGTATGTCTGGCAAGAACAAAGAATGCTTATCTACAGGAAATATGCACGTGTGAATCTTGTAACAATTCTGGGTAGTTAGAAAGCTGATAAAAGTAAGAAGAGTTAGACAACTTGCAGGCCTCAGCTAAAAATTAGGAATATAGATGGCCTGCAGCCAATAAAATGTGTATTAGATAACTCCTGCGGCATTCATTAGCCAAAGTTTAGGAATAGGGACAGTTAGAGACCAATAGAACAAATTGTAGAATTATTACTAAATGTTTATTAGATATTTCTTATTATCTCGCCTTGTGCCGCCTTTTCTTTTTCTGAAAATGTATAAAGCTTTCTTAATCCTTGGTTCTTGGCATTTTGGCCAGGAGCCCTTTTCCTTGGGGCACCCGGACCCCTGCACCTTGTGTCTGATGTCCATCACCAACTTCGGCACCAGACTCAGACCCAAATTGGGGACAAGACTCTTGATATAAAAATCTTGACCTTCAAATTCAGATAATGTGGGAGAAAGAAATAGATTATAATTTACAACGATGAATTTTTGCAAATGTTTGCTAATTCTGTTTTTCTCTTGTGTCCAGGTCTGAGGAAAAACCATACAAGGTCTGTAGAAGCTCGATGTCTTTTTGTTAGCTAGCCCTCGATTTACGACCATAAGTGGGAGCAGAATTTCCACTGCTAAACAATGCTGTTAAATGAAACATGTTAATTTATTATGGGTTTTTTTGCCACGTTTGCTACTTAACATGGTTGTTAAGTGAATCTGGCTCCCCCATTGCAGCAACCGTCATAAATATGATTCAGAGGCCAAGCAGAGCCTGGATAGCTCAACAGGCTAAAAGCAGACTAAAGCCTGTTATTAACATCCAGCTGTCTGCAATTGCACCGGTTCGAATCCCACCAGGCTCAAGGTTGACTCAGCCTTCCATCCTTTCTAAGGTAGGTCAATTGAGGACCCAGTTTGTGGGGGCAATAAGCTGACTTTGTATAAATATACAGAAGTATGAAGGCTATTGCTTAACGCATTGTAAGCCGCCCTGAGTCTCCGGAGAAGGGCAAGCATATAAATCTAATTTTTTTAAAAAAGCATAAAATGGGGAAAAGATCACTTAACAAGTGAATTTTGTTAAGTTAGTTAACACTTAACTAACACTTCCTTGCTTAGTGACAAAAAAAAAATTGGGCTCAGTTGTGTCCGTAAATCGAGGATTAATTATATCTAACCTGGCTTTCTGCCTCATTTCACTGACAATCCCTAAGCGGGCTGCAGGATTCATTTTCCTTCCCTTACAACCAGTCCAGCCGGGGGTTGGACTAGAGGACCTCTGAGGTCCCTTCCAACCCAATTATTCTATGAAGCCAATTCTCCTACTCTGGCTGTTTTTATGTGGGTATTCAAACCCCGCTGGGGGTTTCAGGGATTTGATTGCCACCACAAAGCTCGGAGCTGGATGGAGTGGCGTCCAGCCAGCTCTTTCGTCCCTGCTACTTTCTCCATTTCCTCCCTTTTCCTTCCCTTTGGGGGGCGGGGGGTGTTTCATAGCAACCCCCATCTAAGAGATGGCATGCCAGGCGGGGGACTGGGAGGAAGAATTAAAAGCTTCATCTCCTGCAGGGCCACTCTGCCCATCACATTCAAAGAGCAGCCCCTGAGAACGGCATTAAAGGGAAGACAGATGGATTCCAGATCTGTAATCTGGTTTTAATTGGGGGGGAGGGGGAAGGGATTAAAAGCTGCGAATGAACCTGCTGAGCCTGGAAATGGTGCTAATTTGATTCCACCCTGTTTATAGCTCTCTCTGTCTGTTTTTATCTCTCTGTCTCTTTCTCTCTGCCTCTCTCCCCCCCTCCACCCAAACACACATCTATCTTTCTATATCTATCTATCTATCTATCTATCTATCTATCTATCTATCTATCTATCTATTATCTCTTCATCCACCCACCCACCCACCCACCCATCCATCCACCCATCCATCCATCCATCCATCCATCATCTATCTATCATAGAGACAGATAGATCATAGAGATAGGTAGATAGGTAGATGGATGGATGGATAGATCATCTATCTATCTATCTATCTATCTATCTATCTATCTATCTATCTATCTCTATCTATCTATCTCTTCATCCATCCATCCATCCACCCACCCACCCACACATCCATCCATCCATCTATCTATCTATCTCTTCATCCATCCATCCACCCACCCACCCACGCACCCATCCATCATCTATCTATCTATATCTATCTATCTATCTATCTATCTATCTATCTATCTATCTATCCATCCCTCCCTCCCTCCCTCCATCCATCTATCTATCTATCTATCTATCTCTTCATCCATCCATCCATCCATCCATCCATCCATCCATCCATCCATCATCTATCAATCATAGAGACAGATAGATCATAGAGATAGGTAGGTAGGTAGATGGATGGATGGATAGATCATCTATCTATCTATCTATCTCTTCATCCATCCATCCATCCATCCATCCATCCATCCACCCACCCACCCATCCACCCATGCATCCATCCATCCATTCATCCATCCATCCATCCATCCATCCATCTATCTATCTATTCATCCATCCATCCACCCACCCACCCACGCACCCATCCATCATCTATCTATCTATCTATCTATCTATCTATCTATCTATCTATCTATCTATCTATCTATCTCTCCATCCATCCATCCATCCATCATCTATCAATCATAGAGACAGATAGATCATAGAGATAGGTAGGTAGGTAGGTAGATGGATGGATGGATAGATCATCTATCTATCTATCTATCTATCTATCTATCTATCTATCTATCTATCTATCTATCTATCTATCTATCTATCCAGTCCGCCATTCTTTCCCTTTCCTTCCCTCCCTCTCCCCCGCTCCCTTTCACCAGACCCCAATCTCCTTGCCCTCCCCTTCCCCTTCCCCCTCCCCATCTCCTTCTCCCTCTCCTCTCCCTTCCTCCCTCCCTCTCCCTGCCCTTCCCACTTCCCTTCCCCACCCTATTCCGCTCTCCCTCTCTCCCTCCTCTTTTCCCTCTCCCTCTCCTTCCTTCCTTCTTTCCTACCATCCATCCATCCATCCTCCCATCGTCTCTCCCTTCCCCTTCCCTCTTTCTTTGTCTTTTTCTTGCATCTAATGATTGCGGTAAGCATTACCTGCTCACTTCCAAGCTCTCTCTTTCCCCCTAAGGATGCCACCAGGAGACCCAGAAATCTGTGCCACTTCAGCAGAGTTGCAGAGCTCAGAATAACAAGGAACAATATTCCACGTTTCTCTCTAGGCAAAGACGAAATAGGCACATTAAGTGTATCATAGACTTAAATAGGTGAAAGCTGTCATCCACCTCCGTTATTATATATATTTTAAAAAATCCAAACCTTCCCCCGAGGGGATGGGGGGTGGGGGGGGGAAAGAAACCACCACTCAAATGCCAGAGAAACGTTTTGCCTTTTTGGATCTCAAAAGAAAAGAGGAAAACAGACCTCCTGCGGTTAAAGGATTGTCCTCCAGTTGTTGTTTTTCTTTTTTTTTTATGGTTCCAAATTTTCTTAATTAACATTATTTACTAGCTGAATACCCATGCTCCGCTAGGAAACAATGTGATTGGGCTTGATAAATCGACATTTACAGCTTGAAAAATAATGAGTTATGCAGCCCTTTCTAGATCGGGACTCCCTACGCACAGTCATTCAGGCGCTCGTCACTTCTCGCCTGGATTACTGTAATGCTCTCTACATGGGGCTCCCCTTGGGGTGCACCCGGAGGCTCCAACTGGTGCAGAATGCGGCCGCGCGGGGGATTATGGGAGCGACGGGGCGCTCCCATGTGACTCCTCTCCTGCGCGAGCTGCATTGGTTGCCGGTGGACTTCCGGGTGCGTTTCAAGGTGTTGGTGATCACCTTTAAAGCGCTCCATGGCTTAGGACCAGGGTACTTACGGGACCGCCTTCTGCCGCCAATTGCCTCCCACTGGCCGGTTCGCTCCCACAGAGAGGGCCTTCTCAGGGTGCCGTCAGCCAGATAATGCCGGCTGGCGACCCCCAGGGGGAGAGCCTTCTCTGTGGCAGCCCCGACCCTCTGGAATGATCTTCCTCCAGAACTGAGAACGATCCCCGACCTCCGGACGTTTCGTCGGGCACTGAAAACGTATCTTTTCCAGCTTGCCGGTCTAGCCTGATCCCCGTTGAATTTTAATATTTTTAGTGTTTTAGGGTTGTTGTATTTTAATATTTAAACTGTTTTTAATGTCAGCCAAAGTTTATATGGGTTTTAAGATTTTTTAACTTTTGTATACTGTATTTTTATCTGGCTGTTCACCGCCCTGAGTCCGCAAGGAGAAGGGCGGTATATAAATCCAATAAATAATAATAATAATTATTATTTATTTATTTATTTATTTATTTATTTATTTATTTATTTATTGGTTCGATTTATATGCCGCCCTTCTCCGGAGACTCAGAGGCGGCTTACAATGCATTAAGCAATAGCCTTCATACTTTTGTATATACTTGCTTAGTAGGGCTTTTGCGCTCCCCCCCCCAGCGGTGTTCTTTTTTTTATACAAAGTCAGTTTATTGCCCCCACAATCCAGGTCCTCATTTTACCTACCTCGGAAGGATGGAATGCTGAGTCAACCTTGAGCCTGGTGAGATTCGAACTTGCAGTAATTGCAGGCAGCTGGTGTTTAATCTGCTGCGCCACCAAGGCTTAGTTATGATCCTCTCCCCTTCTCTCCTGCAGGCTTGCCATGACATGACATGAGCTATCATGTCTTCCATGAGACTGCTATCATGAGACATGATAGCAATCTTCCATATCTCAGGGGTTGCCCCAAAGAAGAGGGAGTCAAGCTATTCTCCAAAGCACCTGAGGGCAGGACAAGGAGCAATGGGTGGAAACTAATCAAGGAGAGAAGCAACTTAGAACTAAGGAGACATTTCCTGACAGTTAGAACAATGAATCAGTGGAACAACTTGCCACCAGAAGTTGTGAATGCTCCAACACTGGAAGTTTTTAAGAAGATGTTGGATAACCATTTGTCAACAAGATGGTCTGACAGAATAATGAATTTTAATGGGGTATTTTTTAGTCCTGAGGTTTTTTTAAAGAAATAGGGCCATACCATTGCCCTGAGTTTTAAATAGTTTTAATTTTTGTGTTATATGTGTTTTACTATGGCTGTACACCGCCCTGAGTCCTTTGGGAGAAGGGAGGTATTAAAATTTAATTAATTAATTAATTAATTAATTAAATAATAAAGGTTGTAGAATGGGGCAAAAACCATCTAACAACTGTCTTGCTTAAATTTAGAGCTCGATGGTGGTCATAAATTAAGGACAACTTTCATCCATCCATCCATCATCTATCTATCATAGAGACAGATAGATCATAGAGATAGGTAGATAGGTAGGTAGATGGATGGATGGATAGATCATCTATCTATCTATCTATCTCTTCATCCATCCATCCATCCATCCATCCATCCATCCATCCATCCACCCACCCACCCATCCACCCATGCATCCACCCATCCATCCATCCATCCATCCATCCATCCATCCATCTATCTATCTATCTATCTATCTATCTATCTATCTATCCCTTCATCCATCCATGATGATGTTGGATAATCATTTGTCTGAAGTGGTGTAGGGTTTCCTGCCTAAGCAGGGGGTTGGACTAGAAGACCTCTAAGGTCCCTTCTATTCTATTCTATTCTATTCTATTCTATTCTATTCTATTCTATTCTATTCTATTCTATTCTATTCTATTCTATTCTATTCCTTGGTTCTGGGTCCTGGCATTTTGCTAGGTGAGTGAGGGTCTGTCAAAGAAGACGCCCATAAAAAAAATGGTCAAGGTTTTGACGAAACCGTGACTGCTGCCATTTTGATTTTTTTTGACCACACTAACATTGCTATCCTTGGCCCCAAGATTGTTCCCGTTTAATATGTGCAAAATAGCAACCTGCATACTTTGTTACACCTGTCCCATGTCCGACTGCAGGTGCAGAATTAAAATCCTCGCCCATCTCAGTTTTGAAACCATGTTTCTAGTCCTCATGAAGGTCCCTGAAGCATCGGCAAGCGTTCCCCCACAAAAAAATCCAGAATTCCGACGACATAGTTTAACTTATTTCCCTCTTTTAAGCCAATCCAAGATACAGAATAAGAAACTTAAGAACTGTTATTTTATTCCCTCCTGCAATTTATTGTGTGAAAACATTGATTTCGAGTTCATTCTCAAGGTCACCAAGCCGCCTCTGAAATATTCAACATGTTGTTTTAGCTATTGTTAACATTTTTGATCAATAAATAAAATTTGAGGCAAGGGAGTCGGGAGAGACAGTTTCAGTTGCCAAGTCAGTCCGATAATTGAGGAAACGTGGCTTGAATTTTATATACTTTTTTTTAATGTAATATATTATTTGTAAACACCCCAGAATCCCTCTGTGAGGGAGATCGGAGGTTTCTAAATATGAAACTACCGTGTTTCCCCGAAAATAAGGCCCTGTCTTATATTTTTCTGAACCCTGAAATAAGCGCTTGGCCTTATTGCCATGCGCTCAAAAGCCCGATTGGGCTTATTATCAGGGCATGTCTTATTTTGGGGGAAACAGGGTAGGTAGGTAAGTAGATGATAGATAGATAGATAGATAGATGATAAAGAAATGAGAGAGAGAGAGAGAGAGAGATAATACATAAAAGTAGAAAGAAAGATGAGATAAATGATAGATAGATAGATAGATAGATAGATAGATAGATAGATAAATAGATAGATATGATATAGATAGAAAGAGATGAGAGAGAGAGAGAGAGAGAATACATAGATGATATAGAGAGAGATGAGATAATGTGTTTCCCCGAAAATAAGGCCCTGTCTTATATTTTTTGAATCCTGAAATAAGCACTTGGCCTTATTGCCATGTGCTCAAAAGCCCGATTGGGCTTATTATCAGGGGATGTCTTATTTTGGGGAAAACAGGGTAGGTAGGTAGGTAGGTAGGTAAGTAGATAGATAGATAGATAGATAGATAGATAGATAGATAGATAGATAGATAGATAGATAGATAGATATAGATAGATAGATAGGTGGATGGATGGATACTGTGTTTTCCCGAAAATAAGACCCTGTCTTATATTTTTTTGAACCCTGAAATAAGTGCTTGGCCTTATTGCCATGCACTCAAAAGCCCGATTGGGCTTATTATCAGGGGAGGTCTTATTTTGGGGGAAACGGGGTACAATTATAAAATATAATAAAACAAAATAAAATAAAGTCGAATAGAATAGAAAAGAACAGAACAGAACAGAACAGAATAGGAATTAATAGAATAGAGCAGATAGATAGATTATTGTAGGGGAGAGTAAAGTAAAGTAAAGTAAAGTAAAGTAAAGTAAAGTAAAATATAAAATAAAATAAAATATAATATAATATAAAATAAAATAAATAAGATAAAATAAAATAAAATAAAATAAAATAAAATAAAATAAAATAAAATAAAATAAAATAAAATAAAATAAAATAAAATAAAAATGAAATGAAATGAAATGAAATGAAATGAAAATGGCCATGGGGTCTCCTAATCTCTCTCTGCACTTTTTCCTCAGGTCCGACTTTCCAGAAAAACAACCACCTTCTAAGCCGGTAAGAGTGACAGTTATTTTTAAAATTACAGACATTACTGATGCCAGTTTAACATTGAACTTTAGTGGATTAGATGGTTGTGTTTGGGCTTGACCAGGGGTCTCCATACAGGTAGTCCTCGACTTACAACTGTTCATTTAGTGACCGTTTGAAGTTACAACAGCACTGAGAAAAGTGACTTAGGACTGTTTTTCCACGCTTACGACCATTGTAACAACCCTGTGATCACATGATCAATATTCAGGCGCTTGGTGACTGACTCATATTTAGTGTCCTGGGTCTTTGTCAATAGGAAAGCCAAATTCACTTAACAACCATGTTACTCATTTAACAACTGCAGTGATTCATTTAACATATGTGGCCAGAAACGTCGTAGAATGGGGCAAAACCCATCTAACGGCTGTCTTGCTTAAATTTGGAGCTCGATGGTGGTCATAAATTGAGGACAACTTGTATTACTGATACAGGAATCGTGAAGAATGTCCTTTTAGGCTGATCCCATTTCAACTTCAAATAGTTTTGCAGCTATTTATTATAAGTTCACAATATATTTAACTAGGGTAGGTGAATCCAAGACTAGATATAAGGACTTCAACTCCCAGAATGCCACAGCAGACTGCAAAGAATTGTGGGAGTTGAAGTTCACTCACCTTCACTTTGCCAAGGTTAGAAAGAAAAAAATCCTGTCCTGGGAAACCTGTCTTCCATCATGGATTAAGCTTAGTCAGTCTTTACAGTGGCTAATATATATTTTTATCCTGTCTTTACTATTTTATAAGTAACTCAAGGAGGCGAGCAAATATAATAGGCCTTCCGCCTTCTATTTTTCCCACAATAATCCTTTGAGGTGGGTTAGACTGAGAGAGACTGCCTCAAGTCGCTCAGCTGGCTTTCATGCCTAAGGCAGAACTAGAACTCACCATCTCCTAGTTACTGGCCCAAAGTCACCTAGCCATATCTCATGTATAAGGCAGGACTAGAGCTCACCATCTCCTGGTGATTGGCCTAAAGACACTCAACCAGCTTTCATGCTTAAGGCAGGACTAGAACTCAGCATCTCCTAGTTATTGGCCCAAAGTCACCTGGCCACATCTCATGTATAAGGCAGCACTAGAGCTCACCATCTCCTGGTGATTGGCCTAAAGACACTCAACCAGCTTTCATGCCTAAGGCAGAACTAGAACTCACCATCTCCTTGTTATTGGCCCAAAGTCACCTAGCCATATCTCATGTATAAGGTAGCACGAGAGCTCACCATCTCCTGGTGATTGGCCCAAAATCACCCAGATAGCATTCATGCCTTAGGCAGGACTAGAACTCACCATCTCCTAGTAATTGGCCCCAAGTCACCTAACCACCTCTCATGCCTAAGGCAGGACTAGAACTCATCATCTCCTGGTTTCTAAACCAGCCCCTTAAGTACTATACCAAACCGGCTCTGCAAATAATTAGGGTTTATCTTAGTTAATGTGGTTTGGGGTGTATGTGGAGGCGGCTTTGTTAGTTTATCGTTCGCTGTATTCTGAGTCCCCAGAAGATATGTTAATTTTGTACCTATTTAGACCTGTTGCGGTGTGCAACCTTTGGGTTTAAAATCCCAAGCCAACGGCTCACTCTTGCTTTTATTCCAGATTTCTGGGGATAAAGAGATTGTCTACGCTGACCTGAAAGACCCAAGTGAATTACACATTCCTAGGAAAATCGATTCGGAAGAGCGCTCGGAATATGCTACCATTAAGGGAGCACCAAGTGGGGCCTCAGACAAAGGAACGTTTCACAGCCTGAATCTGTGACAGAAAAATGGAGACGAGATTGCGGTTGCTTTGCTCAGAACTGCAAAATTGTTTCACGCTTGGCATTTCTGAGCCAAACGGAACTCCGGAACTTCACCTGATTCTAAATGCAGGTCTTTGCCAGTTGTTAAAACAGGCACATCAAAAACGGTTGTATAAAATTATCATATAATAAAATACGGATGTTATAAAATACAATGGACCAAAACATAAGGACGAAAGGTTGCAGGAATTGGGCATGTCTGGTTTAACGAAAAGAAGGACCGGGTGATAACATGATAGCAATCTTCCAATATTGGAGGCGCTGCCACGAAGAAGAGTTGGGGGGGTCAAGCTCTTCTCCAAAGCACCTGAAGGCAAGAGAAGAAGCAACGGATGGAAACCAATCAAGGAGAGAAGCCTGAGTAGCATAGGGGAGTAATGCCTCCTACAAAGGCAGCATTTAAGATCCAGCTGCCTGCAATTACCATATTTTCCAGCGTATAAGACGACTGGGCGTATAAGACGACCCTCCTCAGAGCCATTTAAGGCTCGTCAGAGCCTTATGGGCTGGTCTGCCTGGTTACAGGAGAATGAGACCCAGCGTATAAGACGACCCCCGACTTTTGAGAAGATTTTTGTGTGTTAGAAAGTAGTCTTATACGCAGGAAAATACAGTACTTGCGAGTTCAATCCCAGGCAGGCTCAAGGTCGACTCAGCCTTCCATCCTTTATAAGGTGGGTAAACTGAGGACCCAGCTTGTTGGGGGCAATAAGCTGACTTTGTATAAAAATATAAATATACAAAAGTAGGAAGGCTATTGCTTAACGCATTGTAAGCCACCCTGAGTCTCCGGAGAAGGGCGGCATATAAATCAAATTTAAAAAAAAAAAAAAAAAAGCAAACTGGAACAAAGGAGAAATTTCCTGACAGGGAGAACAATTAACCTGTGGAGGTTTTAAAGAAGAGATAACCGTTTGTCTAGAGTGGTATAGAGCCGTGATGGTGAACCTATGGCATGGATGCCACAAGTGGCACACGGAGCCATATTAGTGGGCACGCGAGCATTGCCGCAGCTCAGCTCCAGCACGCATGTGTGCACCAGCCAGCTGATTTTGGGGCCTTTCGGTCCCACCGGAAGTTGGGAACTGGGCTGTTTCCGGCCTCCAGAGGGCCTCCACAGGGGTGGGGAAGGCCATTTTCGCCCTCCCGAGGCTCCTAGAAAGCCTCTGGAGCCTGGGGAGGGTGAAAAAACAGGCCGACCAGGCCCATTGTGCCATCATGTGCTAAAAGTGGGAGGGGGGCGCATTGAATTATGGGTGTGGGCACACATGTGCGTGACCTCTCCGTGCTCTCCTCGCTTTTGGCATGCGACGGGAAAAAGGTTAGCCATCCCTGGTGTAGAGTCTCTTGCTTGAATAGGGTGTTGGACAATGATGGAATTCAATTTTTTTTTTTTTTTTACTACTGGTTCTGTGGGCATGGCTTGGTGGGCGTGGCAGGGAAAGGATACTGCAAAATCCCCTTTCCCTCCCCACTCCTGGGGGAAGGATATTGCAAAATCTCCATTCCCACCCCACTCTGGGGCCAGCCAGAGGTGGCATTTGCCGGTTCTCCGAACTGCTCAAAATTTCCGCTACCGATTCTCCAGAACCTGTCAGAACCAGCTGGATTTCATCCCTGGTGCTGGACTAGAAGTCCTCTAAGCTCCCTTCCATCTCTGTTATTCTGCCATTCTGTTAAAGGGCACTGTTATAATCTGCATTCATTTGGGGAGGAAAAATGGAAACACCCTGTGCAAATATTGGCAGAACTATGCACCAAAACACAGCCTAGTCTTAATAGGGCTATATATTTCCACTTCCCAGAAGCTACAGGTGGTCCTCGGCTTACGACAATTGGGACCAGAATGTCCATTGCTAAACAAAGCAGTTGTAAAGTTAAGAGTTGCCTTTGGTGAGATGGGCGGCCCAGAAGTTTGATAAATAAACGAACGAACAAATAAATAAATAAGCCATCCCCAATTTTTCTTATTTTTTTAGTCATGGTTGTTAAGCAAATCACAGCTGTTGTTAAGTGAATCACATGGTCATTAAGTGAATCTGGCTTCCTCCATTGATTTTTCTTGCGGGAAGATGGCTGGAAAGGTCTCAAAAAGGGGCAACTCCAGGACTCTGCAACCGTCATAAATACATGGCAGGTGTCAATCACCCAAACTTTGATTCATATGATGATGGGGAATGCGGCAACGGTCATAAGTGCAAGGACTGGTCGTAGCTCACTTTTTTCAGTGCCGTTGAAAACTTTGAATGGTCGCTTGACGGATGGCGGTAAATCCAGGACAGCCTGTACGTTGCTGAAGTCACCAAGGAGGTTTAGAGATGCTTTGGAATGATGCTCAAAATTTAATGAACAGAAATTGACTGAGGTGCCGGCTTGCAAAACAGAGAAAAACAAAAATTGGTCTTCATTTCTAGATGGAAAATCGACTGCTCATGATAAAATGCCGTGAGCTCCAGAAAGATTCTTTCCATCCCTTCTTCTTCTCTTGTTTTTCTGCAACACGCCTGCCTTCCATTTTCCATTAAATGTAAACACTTCAAAAGACAAAAGAAGGAGGAGATGCAGTAAGGAGCCTCAGGGAATGTCTAAAGGCCTTTTTTTTTTTTTTTTGTCTTTTGCCCTACGGCTGGTCTCTGCCACTAAGATATTACATGGCAACCTAACCACTTACGAAACAGATCTGCTGCATGGATTATGTTTGGATACCCAAACCGAGCAACTGCATTAAAGTAAACACGCAGAGATATTGACTAGACGAATAATGCAGTCCCAGATTGCATTAACAGAGGGACAGAATCAAGATCATGTAGATGGATGAATGGATGGATGGATGGATGGATGGATGGATGGATGGATGGATGGATGGATAGATAGATAGATAGATAGATAGATAGATAGATAGATAGATAGATAGATAGATAGAAAAATAGATAGTTAAATAGATAAATAGATACTAAGTTTCCCCCAAAATAAGACATCCCCTGATAATAAGCCCAATCGGGCTTTTGAGCGCCTGGTAATAAGGCCAAACACTTATTTCAGGGTTCAAAAAAATATAAGACAGGCTCTTATTTTCAGGGAAACATGATAGATAGATAGATAGATAGATAGATAGATAGATAGATAGATAGATAGATAGATAGATAGATAGATGATAGATAGATGATAGATAGATGCTGAAGAGCCAGTGTTGTCCAAAGATTTCTCCATGGTCATGTGGCCGGCATGACTACACGCCAGAGGTGCACGGAACACTCTTACCTTCCCACCAAAGGTGGTCCCTATTTTTTCTACTTGAAATTTTTGCGTGCTTTCGTACTGCTAGGTTGGCAGAAGTTGGGACAAGTAACGGGAGCTCACCCCTTTACGCGGCAACACTAGGGATTCAAACTGCTGAACTGCCGACCTTTTGATCGACAAGCTCAGCCTCTTAGCCACTGAGCCACCGCATATATATATATTTGTTTTCTGAGGTTTTCGCGGGTGTTTGTATGTAGGTCTTTGGTTATTCGGGTCTTCTCCCGCGTAAAATTGGAAGTGTCTTGGCGACGTTTCGACGAAGTCTCATTCGTCATCTTCAGGCAGGTGTTCTCGGCTTCGTGCTTCCAGGAGCAATGTTGTGAACACCAGCCTGAAGATGGTCACACGTCAAGCCGGGCTGGCTTAACGTAGATTTTAATGGGTGAATTTTAGGAGAGGTTTTAAATTTGGGGAAGCCAAAATTTGATTTAATTATGTTTTTAGATTATTTTTAACTTTTATATTGCTTGTATTTTAATGTTTGGCTGTTCACCGCCCTGAGTCCGCCAGGAGAAGGGCGGTATATAAATCTAATAAACTAAACTAAACTAACTAAACTATATATCTTTTATGAATCTATAAATATGTATTTTATTTATTTATTTTATTAAATTTATATACCGCCCTACTCTCGAAGGACTCAGGGCAATGAACAGCCAAGATGAAATGCATATAATACGAATGTTAAAAGACATTTAGAATAATTTATTTCAATTTCAATTTATATACCGCCCTTCTCCCCTGGGCCATTTATTTTGGCCCAATAAATTAAAACACCCAATTTAGGACAGATTTAAAACAATTTAAAAAGGGAAAATTAGGCCAGGCCCGCCTGTTGGAATAAGAATGTTTTAAGGGCACGGTGGAAAGTGTGCAGATCCGGGATCCTCCGTATCTCAGGTGGGAGCTCGTTCCAGATGGTAGATGCCCCCACAGAGAAGGCTTTCCCCCTGGGGGCCACCAGTCGACACTGTTTGGCCGACGGCACCCTGAGAAGCCCCTCTCTATGGGAGCGTACTGGTCGGCGTGAGGTTACTGGTGGCAGAAGACGGTCTCGTGAATACCCTGGTCCTATGCCATGGAGCGCTCTAAGATGGTAACCAGAATCTTGAAGCGCACCCGGAAGACCACCGGGAGCCAGTGCAGCTCGCACAGGAGGGGGAGCCACATGGGAGAGCCACGTCGCTCCCATATCCACCCGCGCGGCCGCATTCTGGACCAGTTGTAGCCTGGGGAAGGAAGGGTGTGGGTCTGTTACACACGCAATGACCAATTTGATCAGCATTACATAAAAGCAAGCATCCCTTCAATGGGGATTTTATACTCTGACGAAGTCGGTAGGGGCCGACGAAAGCTTAACATAAGTTTTAAATAAATTTTTAAACTTTTTTAAACGTTCCGGAGATTGTGATGTCTATCGCTTCTTTTATATATAAAAGAAGCACGAAGCCGAGAACACCAGCCTGAAGATGACGAATGAGACTTCGTCGAAACGTCGCCAAGACACATCCAATTCTACGCGGGAGAACACTCGAATAACCAAAGACCTACATATATACATACATACATACATACATACATACATACATATATATATATATATAGTCAATTACTCCATTCTCCACTTTTATCTCCCAATCAAAGCACTGAAATATTTCTTTTCCCCATTATTGGGCCAGATTGATTCTTCCGCTGTCAGCGTCTATCTCAATAAAATTGTGATACATTTCATTTCTATGCTCTGCAATCGTGTGGAAGGCTTCCTGCTGTTTCTGCAGGAGGAAGCCGAGCTTTTCAAGACCGCAAGTGTTGTGCAGGGCTTCGAAAATGAAAAGACCAAAGGGGGTCTCCCGAGAGAGAGAGGGAGAGACATTTGAGCCAACTGAGGAAATTTAAAATATTTTCTTGGATCTCAGCTTGGGTCCCAAGAAAGATGACTCGGTGAAGCCCAGCATGGATGGGCAGGGAGGAAGTTGATGGCTCTCAAAATTTGGCAGAAACATGTCAAAGGTGTAGAAGCAATGTGGAAGGCCATTGTTATTTTGGGGAGTTTAGTGACGAGTTTTGATTTCTCTTTCATATTAAGAAAAGTCCTGGGTTCCAAGATCACCGCAGATGGGGACTGCAGCCAAGAAATGAAAAGATGCTTGCTCCTGGGGAGGAAAGCTATGGCAAATCTAGACAGCATACTAAAAAGCAGAGATATCACCCTGCCAACAAAAGTGTGTATGGTCAAGGCGATGGTTTTCCCAGTTGTAATGGATGGCTGTGAAAGTTGGACCATAAGGAAGGCTGAGCGTCAAAGAATCGAGGCCTTTGAACTCTGGTGCTGGAGAAGACTCTTGTGAGCCCCTTGGACTGCAAGGTGATTCAGCCAGTCAGTCCTAGAGGAGATCAACGCTAACTGCTTTTTAGAAGGTCAGATCCTGAAGAGGAAACTCAAATACTTTGGAAGAAGAGGAAGAAGAAGAAGAAGAAGAAGAAGAAGAAGAAGAAGAAGAAGAAGAGGAGGAGGAGGAGGAGGAGGAGGAGGAGGAGGAGGAGGGGGGGGAGGAGGAGGAGGAAAAGAAGGGGAGGAGGAGGAGGAGGAGGAGGAGGAGGAGAGGGAGGAGGAGGAGAAGAAGAGGAGGAGGAGGAGGAGGAGGAGGAGGAGGAGGAGGAGGAGGAGAAAAGAAGAAGAAGAAGAAGAAGAAGAAGAAGAAGAAGAAGAAGAAGAAGAAGAAGAAGAAGAAGAAGAAGAAGTAGTAGTAGTAGTAGTAGTAGTAGTTGTTGTTGTTGTTGTTGTTGTTGTTTAGGGCTCCTTCTGAGCCAACCTGCTGGTTATTGATTTTTCATTCCCATCATGCAGTCATGTGCCAATCAGTCAAGAACAGGTTTTGCAGACTCCTGTCCATATAAAATTTCTTAATAAATGAACATGGGTCTGCAACTGACTGACAAACCGTACTCAATGAGTAGTCCTGAATGGTACTACATCTACATGGAGGTAAGTAAGCAGTGGGGTACCACAAGGTTCCTTCTTAGGCCCAGAACTCTTCACTATCTTCATCAACGACTTAGATGAAGGAACAGGAGGGGAACTCGTCAAATTTGCAGATGACACTAAGCTGGCAGGAATAGCCAACACGCCAGAAGACAAGCTCAGGATCCAAAAGGATTTTGACAGACTTGAACAATGGGCCCTTTTATCCAACAGCATGAAATTTAATGTGGAGAAGAGCAAGGGTTTACACCTGGGCAGGAAACACCAAAGTTACAAGTACAGATTAGGTGAAACTTGGCTCAAAAAAAAATAACTATGAGGAGGGCCTTGGAGTCCTAGTGGACAATCACTTAACTATGAGCCAGCTGTGCACGGCGGCAGCCAAACAAGCTAATACAACCCTTGGTTGTATCAAAAGAGGCATAGAATCAAAATCACGTGAAGTATTAGTACCGCTTTAAAAAGCCTTAGTAAGGTCTCACCTGGCATCCTGCATCCAATTATGGTCCCCACATTACAAAAAAGATGTTGAGACTTTGGAAAAAGTGCAGAGAAGAGCAACAAAGAAGGAGCCTGGTGGAGCAGCGGACTAAAGCTCTGTTAAATAGCACTTAGCTGCCAGCTGCCTGCAATTACTGCAAGTTCGAATCTCACCTGGCTCAAGGTTGACTCAGCCTTCCATCCTTCCGAGGTAGGTAAAATGAGGACCTGGATTGTGGGGGCAATAAGCTGATTTTGTATATAAAAAAAAAACACCGCTTAGGGTGGGCCGAAAGCCCTACTCAGCAGGTATATACAAAAGTATGAAGGCTATTGCTTAACGCATTGTAAGCTGCCCCGAGTCTCCGGAGAAGGGCGGCAAATAAATCGAACCAATAAATAAGTAAATAAATGAATAAATAACAAAGATGATTAGGAGACTGTAGGCTAAAACATATAATGAACAGTTGCAGGAATTGGGTATGTCTACTCTAATGAAAATTAGGACTAAGAGAGACATGATAGCAGTCTTCCAATATTTGAGGGGCTGCCCCAAAGAAGAGGGGGTCAAGCTATTCTCCAAAGCACCAGAAAGCAAGGTGAGAAACAATGGATGGAAACTAATCAAGGAGAGAAGCAACCCGGAATTAAGGAGACATTTCCTAAAGGTGAGAACAATTAGCCAGTGGAACAACTTGCCTCCAGAAGTTGTGAATGCTCCAACACTGGAAGTTTTTAAGAAGAGATTGGATAGCCATTTGTCTGAAGTGGTGTAGGGTTTCCTGCCTAAGCAGGAGGTTGGACTAGAAGACCTCCAAGGTCCCTTCCAACTCTGTTATTCTATTCTATTCTATTCTATTCTATTCTATTCTATTCTATTCTATTCTATTCTATTCTATTCTATTCTATTGTTATTTTCTCTTCTCCCCTTTCCCTTCTCCTTTCTCCTCCTCCTCCTCTTCTTCTTCCTGTTCTATTCTGTTCTGTTCTGTTCTGTTCTGTTCTGTTCTGTTCTGTTCTGTTCCATTCTGTTCTATTTGTCTGAAATGGTGTAGTATTTCCTGCTACATATACACCTCCAAGGTACCTTCTTTCTTGTTCTGTATTCTCCATCCCTGGAGGCTTTCAAAGAGACTGGAATATATAATTATCTATTAGCCCACTATGTGAGCTAATTCCTTGTTTGGGGGTCATATCGTTCTGATTTTGCAAAGCAATAAAGAAGCTGAGATAAAATCGAGAGCAGAACTGAGGTGTGGTGATTTTTGACTTAGCATCCGCTTTGTTTATTATTTATTTATTAGTTCGATTTATATGCCACCCTTCTCCGGCGACTCAAAGCGGCTTACAATGCATTAAGCAATAGCCTTATACTTTTGTATATACCTGCTTAGAAGGGCTTTCGTCCCCCCACCCCCAAGCAGTGTTCTTTTTTATACAAAGTCAGTTTATTGCCCCCACAATCCGGGTCCTCATTTTACCTACCTCGGAAGGATGGAAGGCTGAGTCAACCTTGAGCCTGGTCAGATTTGAACTTGCAGTAATTGCAGGCAGCTGGCAACTAAATGCTACTTTAACAGCACTTAGTCCACTGCGCCACCAGGCTCTTATAATTATATGGTTTAATGACCAGCCCCAAAGGTGATAGCTAAACGAGGATTATCCATGTTGTCTGATTCTTGCTTTAAAAGTCTATGCTTTCCAGAGTTGGGCAGGCTTTAAATGATGCTAAGAAATGAAGAATGGTTGAATAAAATGCTCTGTTTAATGGTTGTCATTTTCTACTTACAGATAGCGGTACGAGAAAGAGAGGTAGAAAGAGCAACATTTAAAATTGTGTTTGCTCCCATTGTGTCTTCAAAGGGCAAAGCCTAGAATTTTACTATCTCCCTCTGGGCAATGGAACACTTTGCTCGATTAAGATTATTAACGTTATGTAATAAATTAATAACAAGAAACATTGATTTAAAAAAAAAACTATTAGCAAGAGCTAAGCCGGGGAAGAGAAGGCACTTACAGTATAATCTTTGGTTAAACAGAGTCTTCAATTTCAGGTGCTTTAATGAAGCAGAAAATAGAATATTAAAAGCAACAGCAGCCAAAAAAAAACCATCATGAAGGAAACCTCTGAAATCCGTACAGAAATTAAAGGATTTCTGGAAACGTGATTGCGAGAAAAATTCAGAATTATGACAAGGGGCGACGCTGTTCTGTCCCCATCTCTCTCTCACACATACAGACAGACAGCCAGGGGTTAAATAAACTGGCAGACAACCAATTCTTCCGATAAGACGCTTGGCAGCCACCCAGTAGCTGCTTGCCAAGAACTTTTATCAATAAACAAAATACCCACAGTCAAGAATTGTCCAGTTCGTAAAAGAAATCCAAGGCCGATAATGTTGTTTTCAAAGATGCAATGTGACTCGATAGTAGTTAGTTTTGTCCGTCACAGAGACTGAATGGCTACCTCACCCCCTTTTATACCCTGTGGGGTGTGGTCCAGTGACTCAGCCTAATGGCACGCCTTTTCTTCAGTTGCGCGCGCTTATCCCTGCAACGCTGCCGAGGATCCAGCCAAGACTCATTACCCTCATCGCTGTCCACCTGTGGCTGCGTGGACGTGCTTGGCTCTGGGCCTATCTCTTGCCCTTCGGTGTCCTCCGGAGGCATTGCCAGAGAGGAGGGTCCTGGAGAAGGAGGCCTTGCCAACTCCTCTCCCTCACTCTCAGAGTCTGCATCTGCCGATGACACAGGCTCAGGCAACGGAGCCACAACAGATGCAGAGGGCTCGCACTTTCAAAACCTTGAAGTGGGGAATAATTTTAAGTCGCATTCAAGGACCAACTTTAACATCTGATGTAGCCAAATACATTGACACAAGTTTGTGGGTATTGGACACATCAAGTTGTTGGTTTTCCCAGTCCAATTACACCAATTACGCCTTGAATGACGACAGTTCATTTAGAGACCATTCGAAGTTACAACAGCACTGGGAAAAGGGGCTTAGGGCCGTTGGTCACAATTATGATTGTTGTAGCGTTGATCACGTGATCAAAATTCAGATACTTGTCAACGGGCTCCTGTTTATGACGGTTGCCGTATCCCGGGGTCATGTGATCCCCTTCTGACAAGCAAAGTCAATGGGGAAGCCAGATTCACTTGAGAACCAATGGGGATGGATGGACGGACAGACAGACACACACACATGGAGAGAAAGAGACAGAGACAAACAGGGAGAGAGAGGGAGAGAGATGTGACATAGATATAGGTAGCAATAGCTCTTAGACCAGAGGTGGGTTTCAGCAGGTTCTGACCAGTTCTGGAGAACCGGTAGCGAAAATTTTGACTAGTTCAGAGAACCAGTAGTAAAAATTCTGACTGGCCCCGCCCCCATCTATTCTCTGCCTCCCCAGTCCCAGCTGATCGGGAGGGAATGGGGATTTTGCAGTATCTTTCCCCTGGAGTGGGATGGGAATGGAGATTTTACAGTATCCTTCCCCTGGAGTGGGATGGGAATGGAGAATTTACAGTATCCTTCCTCTGCCACACCCACCAAGCCATGCCACGCCCACCAAGCCATGCTCACCAAGCCATGCCACACCCACAGAACTGATAGAAATTTTTGAAAACCACTGCTGATTTAGATGTATATACTGCTTCACAGTGCCTTACAGCCCTAAGCGGCTTACAATATCTTGCCCCCTATCTATCTAATAGACAGACTAGATAGATAGATAGATAGATAGATAGATAGATAGATAGATAGATAGATAGATAGATAGATAGATAGATAGATGATAATCTATCTATCCATCCAACCAACTATCCATCCATCTACCTATCTGCCTACCTATCTCTATAATCTGTCTCTAAGATAGATAGATAGATAGATAGATAGATAGATAGATAGATAGATAGATAGATAGATAGATAGATAGATAGATAGATAGATAGATAGATAGATAGATAGATAGATGCAGGCAGATAGACAGACAGACAGAGAGGGAGGGAGAGACATAGCAATAGCACTTATATACCACTTCAAAGTGCTTTCCAGCCCTCTCTAAGCTGTTTACAGAGTCAGCATATTTTCCCCCAACAATCTGGGTCCTCATTTTACCCACCTCGGAAGCACGGAAGGCTGAGTCAATCAGGAGCCTGGTGAGATTCGAAGTGCCAAATTGCAGGCAACTGGCAGTCAGCAAAAGTAGCCTGCAGCACTGCACTCTAACCACTGCGCCACCGCGGCTCATAGATAGATAGATAGATAGACGTAGATAGAGAGAGAGAGAGAAAGATGAGACATAAATATAGATAGCAACAGCACTTAGATACCTCTTCATGGTGCTTCACAGCCCACTCTAAGCATTGTGTTTCCTTCAGACAAAACCAGGCAGGGACACATGGCAAGTAATCAATGTTATCAGAAGGATGTCAAGATGATTTATTAGCAAGCCACATTAGGTGTAAATGTTTCATCAAAACAAGGCTGGAACCCCTTGTAAAGGTTCTCTATCTTTCTTTATATTCGGCGGAACGATCTGTAATGGGTGAGTTTTTATTCCAAAGGCCATCATCTGGCGCCCAGGAAATTATTTTGATATCAAGGAATTAACCACAGGAAGGACAATGGCGGGGGGCGGGGGTGGGGAGAGAGAAAACTTTAAGAAAGAATTCAAAGCTATATTTATATTACAGGTAGCCAATTTACAACTATTTATTTAGTGGCCATTCAAAGTTACTAGGGGTTACTAAATTACTAAGGAGCCTGAGTAGCGTAGGGGGCTAATGCCTCCTACTAAAGGCAGCAATTAACATCCAGCTGTCTGTAATTCTGCGAGTTCAATCCTAACCAGGCTCAAGGTTGACTCAGCCTTCCATCCTTTCTAAGGGAGGTAAATTGAGGACCCAGTTTGTGGGGGCAATAAGCTGACTTTGTATAAATATACAAAAGTATGAAGGCTATTGCTTAACACATTGTAAGCCGCCCTGAGTCTCCGGAGAAGGGCGGCATATAAATCAAATAAAACAAAACAAAACAAAACAAAACCTGACGACCAGTGATGAGATTCAAATAATTTAACAACCGGTTCTCTGAACTAATAACCGGCTGGGTGGGCGTGGCCATGGTGGGTGTGGCCAGGCTGTGTGACAGGCAGCACTCAAGCTCCTGCACCCACCCACCCCCGGAGCAAAAATGAGCTGCATGGGGGGGGGGGAGCACCACACCCTCCGTGCCCCGTTTTGGGCCTAGGAGGCCTCCCTGAAGCCTTCTGGGTGTGAAAACGGGCCGTGCGGGAGGCGTACTGCATATCCCTTGCACCCCGTTTTGGGCCTAGTAGCCCACCCTGCACTTACCTGGGAGCCAAAATGGGGTGCGTGAGAACTCTTGAAAGGGGTGGGGCCAGCCAGCAATTTAACTAACTAGCAATTTAAATGGAGTTGAGAGTGGGTGGGTTTTTATACCTTCTTGATTCCTATGGGGTCATGTAGGGGTCATGGCTGGCTCTCTAGGCAAAAGGGGAAATGCAAATCCTAGGCGTTTGTCTGAGCTAATCTTGTCAGCTTTGGTTTGCCTTAATTGTGTTGCTTATCAGTAGTTTCTGTCAGACCCAGTCTTTCTGTATGGATTATCAAATCTGCGTTTCTAAAAAGCTGGCCTCCTCAGTTTCTGCTTGGGGGCAGGGAGGCTGGGGCTGGTTTTTGACTCCCTTAAGATTTTTCCCCATTTCTTCTTTAGGGGAAATATTCTAACTTCTTCTCTTTTTTTTGCCAGCAACCGTGGTTGCCATCTTCCGGGATAAAGTGATCTGCTGGCAGCTCTCTTCTTAGCAACTCAAAGGTATCTAATCAAGGACCGGTGAAATCCTTGTTTTTGTAACTGAGCTCACAGAATAGAGTAGAATAACAGAGTTGGAAGGGACCTTGGAGGTCTTCTAATCCAACCCCCTGCTTTGGCAGGAAATCCTACACCACTTCAGATACCACGTCTATATTGCCTTTTTAATATTCCCCAAAACATTTCATTCTCTAAGGGGGGGGGAGCGGACTTCCCACAGAGCCAACCCAGTTAAATGTGGAAAGTTAAGGAAGGTCAAAAAAGTCAAGATGGCAACCATCTTGCTTTTTTTTAAAAAAAAAATTGAACCCGTACCGCCAGTTCTACAAATGGACACCCGACTGTGTGAAAAATCTTGTGTTTTAAATATTGCTCATGGCAATTTTATTAGCCAAGCTTGATCTTAAGGCAGAAAGGGGGGAAAAAATCGAATTTATTTTTATTGAAAGGGGATAAAAACGTCAGTAAAAGACCTACTGCTTGCGTTCACACAGTAGGCTAAGCTTCATTAGTTTTAAAGGATGCCGCTTAAGCCTGTGGTGCTAACACAGCCTGTTTGATTCATGGTTAGGGGGATTGGATCGATCCAGAGCATGGATTAACCCAGGGAACCCAAATTCACCGGTGTGCTGCATAATTAGACTGTGAAAAATTCGTCTCCTTCTACAGCAGGCAAGAGCTAGCCTTGGCTAACCTCAAAA
Organism: Masticophis lateralis; assembly: GCA_030761175.1. NCBI lineage: Eukaryota > Metazoa > Chordata > Lepidosauria > Squamata > Colubridae > Masticophis > Masticophis lateralis. The sequence continues at coordinate 210,674,546 of JAUDYJ010000003.1, read as the reverse complement.
AGCAAAATACAACAGCTCTTTGGTCTGTTCGAGCCAGTTTGGTCTAGTGAAGCTGGCCGATCACCAGGAGACGGTGAGTTCTAGTCCCGCCTTTAATCAGCTAGGTGACTTTGAGCCAATCACCAGGAGACGGTGAGTTCTAGTCCCGCCTTAAATCAGCTAGGTGACTTTGAGCCAATCACCAGGAGATGGTGAGTTCTAGTCCCACCTTTAATCAGCTAGGTGACTTTGAGCCAATCACCAGGAGACGGTGAGTTCTAGCCCCGCCTTAAATCAGCTAGGTGACTTTGAGCCAATCACCAGGAGACGGTGAGTTCTAGTCCCGCCTTAAATCAGATAGGTGACTTTGGGCCAATCACCAGGAGACGGTGAGTTCTAGCCCCGCCTTAAATCAGCTAGGTGACTTTGAGCCAATCACCAGGAGACGGTGAGTTCTAGCCCCGCCTTAAATCAGATAGGTGACTTTGGGCCAATCACCAGGAGACGGTGAGTTCTAGCCCCGCCTTAAATCAGCTAGGTGACTTTTGTTTACATTTTAAAATGAAAGCTTCTAGTCCCTAAGTCCCTAAGGCTGTAATGGGGAACCTATGGTATGCAAGCGTTGCACTAGCTCAGCTCCAGCATGTATGTGTGCTCCGGCCAGCTGATTTTCGGCCTTCTGGACCTACCAGAAATCGGGAAACAGGCCGTTTCCAGCCTGCGGAGGGCCTCCAGAGGTGGTGGGGAAGGCCGTTTTCACGCTCCCCAGGCTCCTAGAAAGCCTCTGGAGTCTGGGGAGGGTGAAAAATGGGCCTTCTGGTCCCACCAAAAGTTGGGAAATGGGCTGTTTCCGGTCTCCAAGGATGGAGTGGGATGGGGAAGGCTGTTTTTGCCCTTCCCAGGCTCCAAGAAAGTCTCTGGAGCCTGGGGAGGGCAAAAAAACGGGCCTACCGGACCCACTGTGCCATCACGTGCCAAAGGCAGGAGGAGTGCGGGGGCGGAGGTCACGCGCGCATATGCGAGGGGGTGCATTGAATTATATTTATGTTTGTTTATGTTTATTGGATTTATATACCGCCCTACACCCGAAGGACTCAGGGCGGTGAACAGCCACAAGTAAAATACATATATACAAAACTTAAAACCAGAATAAAACCAAATTAAGCACTTTGGCCCAAGACAAATATACAAATCTCTGTAATTTAAAACGGATTAAAAATTGCATTTTAAAAAGAAAAAGGGGAAAGATTAGGCCAGGCCAGCTTGATAAAATAAAAAGGTCTCGAGAGTGCAGCGGAAGGTGCGCAGATCCGGGATCCTCTGTATCTCCGGGGGGAGCTCGTTCCAGATAGTAGGTGCCCCCACAGAGAAGGCCCTCCCCCTAGGGGCCGCCAGTCGACACTGCTGCACCCGGAGGAGCCCCTCTCTATGAGAGCGTACCGGCCAGTGGGAGGTAATTGGCGGTAGTAGGCGGTCCCATAAGTAACCAGGTCCTAAGCCATGGAGAGCTCTAAAGGTGGTAACCAAAACTTTGAAGCGCACCCGGAAGACCACCGGGAGCCAGTGCAGCTCACGCAGGAGGGGGGTCACATGGGAGCGCCATGTCACCCCCATCATCACTCTGAGCCAGTTGGAGCCTCTGGGTACTCCTCAAGGGGAGCCCCATGTAGAGAGCATTGCAGTAGTCCAGGCGGGAAGTGACGAAGGCATGAGTGACCGTAAGGAGTATCGGTGTGGGCACGTGACCCCTGGTTTTGCACACGATGGCAAAAAGGTCATCGCTGCCCTAAAGCATTTAGGATTAGTAAACTCTCCAGGAACAACTGTGGGCGTTGCTACCAAATCAAGCTCCTCGTCTTTGCTCAGTCTTTATTTGGAGCTGTGATTGAATGAATATTTTTGCAAAGTGAATTTGTGTGCAAATATCCTTGATTTGGGTGAGGGTTGTTGGCAGACTTTCCGGTGACTCAGATAGCGCATTTGAATTGCAAGACCTGAAATTATGGCATTGCAAAGAGCCAGCAATCCTGGGTAGTGACAACAGCCGTTAGACAATACGTGTGTCTCTTTCCACACATGAATATAGATACATCACAAAACATTTAACATAATTACTGAATCAACCCATGTTTTAAGTTTCCGTAATATGCTGAGCCATCAATTAAGCTAACAGACTGGATTTGCAGAAGATGCTAAGGGACCTGTAGATACACAAATACACAAATACAAGAGATTGGACAACCAATTGTCTAAAATGGTATAGGGCAGGGGTGAAATCCAGCAGGTTCTGGAAAACCAATAGTGGAAATTTTGAGGAGTTTGGAGAATCCGCAAATGCCACCTCTGGCTGGCCTTACAGTGGGGTGGGAATGGGGATTTTGCAGTATCCTTCCCCTGGAGTGAGGTGGAAATGGAGATTTTGCAATAACTTTCCCCCAGGAGTGGGGAGAGAATGGAGATTTTGCAGTATCCTTCCCCTGCCACGCCCACCAAGCCATGCCCATCATGCCACATCACGCCCACCAGGCCACGGCCACAGAACCGGTAATAAAAAAATTTGGATTTCACCACTGGTGCACATGCCTGTTTTTTGGCTGTTTTCAGGACATTTTTCAGGCCAAAAACAACCCAAAAAAACCAGCCTGAAAATGGCCTGAAAAATGGTCCAGAAAACAGCTTGAAAAAGGCCCAAAAACAGCTCGAAAACTGGCCTTTTTTTGGCCGTTTTTAGTTCTAAGTTGCTTCTCTCCTTGGTTAGTTTCCATCCGTTATTTCTTGTCCTCCCTTCAGGTGCTTTGGAGAATGGAATCCTCTTCTCTGTGGCAGCCCCTCAGATATTGGAAGATTGCTATCAGAGAGAGAGAGAGAGAGAGAGAGAGAGAGAGAGAGAGAGAGAGATATGATGGATGGATGGATGATGGATGGATGATGGATGGATGGATGGATGAATAGATGGATGGATGGATGGATGGATGGATGGATAGATAGATAGATGATAGATAGATAGATAGATAGATAGATAGATAGATAGATAGATAGATAGATATGGATGGATGATAGATGGATGGATGGATGGATGGATGGATGGATGGATGGATGGATGGATGGATGATAAATAGATAGATAGAGAGTGGGTGGGTGGGTGAATGGATGGATGGATGGATGGATTGATGGATAAACCAGTTAAACTCCCTTTCAATGACATAAAAGAACTGACCCTGATGAAGTTGGAGGCTAACATAAATATCTGCATTTCCTGCATTGGATGAGGAGACCACCATTTTCTCCTTCGGCACAATGGAGAGCATTTTAACAAACTTCATCCCTGTTTGATTTGGTGGCGGCAGCGCTTCAGATAGAAAATCCATACAGAGAGTGGTGAGGACAGGAGATAGAAAGTCCCTACAGAGAGTGGTGAGGACAGCAGAGAAGATCATAGAAGCTCGCTTCCTGTAATTCAGGATATTGCTTATAAGCACTATGTCCTTAGAGCTGGAAGCATTGTTAGAGACAATACCCACCCACTTTATGGTCTGTTTCTGTTGATCCCCTCTAGGAAGAGGGTTTGAAGTATCTCTGGCAAGACTAGCAGATTCTGCAACAGCTTTCATCCCTAGGCCATCCGTCTGGTAAACTCCCAAGATTCGTTTCTCTCGCCATGTACATGTATACATCCGAACTAGACTGTGTTGTTTCTCCGTGTCATATAATATACGTGGGTACATGCATAATTTTGTATTTATTTATTTTGCCCTGGTTATATTGTGTATATTGGAGGTGGTGACCCTTTGAGAGCTGTAGGCAATGAAATTTCATTTGAATGCGTGCCGATTAGTGTACATTTAGACTTAGAACAACTTTATTGTCACTTTGAATGTCCACTAATCGGCATACACTAAACTGAAATTCCGTTGCCTGCAGCTCTCAAAGGGTCACTCCCCACCTCTAATACACACTACATAAACGGAACAAAATAAATAAATACAAAACCATGCATCTACCCACCTATATTATATGACGCAGAGAAACAACACAGTCTAGTAAAGTGACAATAGAGTTATTCTAAGTTTAAGCTGTTCTGAATACTACCTGACCTTCGGCTGATCTCCTAAAGCTATGAAGCAAACAAGATAAGCATGGAAGAGAGACAGCAGGATATCCCAGGGCTTGTAGGCTAAAGGGAAGCCCACTTATATTCTATAACAAAAACGGTAGCTGGGAAACCTAGATAGAGAGCTTTGTGAAACAACTCAAATGAAAGCTCAACTCTAGGAAAACTTCTTTGCGTGATGTAAATATTTGTAGCTCAGGGTTGAACTGTCCATGGTGCTCTCTAAGCTTGGTAAACATTTCATGACCCAACTAGGGAACATCATCAGTGCTAGAGGGGAGTGGGGTTTGCAGAGAGGAGGAGGAGGAGGAGGAGGAGGAGGAGGAGGAGGAGGAGGAGGAGGAGGAGGAGGAGGAGGAGACATGTCTTGCAGACATTTCATTCCCCAACTAGGCTACATCATCAGGGCTAGAAGGGTGTGGCATGGAGGAGGAGGGGGGGGTTAGTTTGCTCTCTGTTTATACACAGTGGTTGTCTTGGTCACTGTTGGTGGGAGTGTTCTTGGTGATTCTTTGACTAGGCTGTGGTTTATTGTTAGCTTGTTGGTCTGAGTTGGCAGTTCTGGGAGGGAGGGAGGGAGGGAGGGAGGGAGGGAGGGAGGGAGGAAGGAAGGAAGGAAGGAAGGAAGGAAGGAAGGAAGGAAGGAAGGAAGGAAGGAAGGAAGGAAGGAAAAAAGAGGAACGGAGAGAGGGAGGGAAGGTAGGAAAAAGAGGGAGGGAGGGGGGGAAAGGGAAGGAGGGAGGGGGGAAGGAAGGAAAAAAGGGAGGGAGGGAGCAAAACAAGAAAGGAGGAAGGAAGGAAGGAAGGAAAAAAGGGAGGGAGGAAGGAAGGAAAAAAGGGAGGGAGGGAGGAAAAAAGGGAAGGAGGGAGGGAGCAAAACAAGAAAGGAGGAAGGAAGGAAAAAAGGGAGAGAGAGGATGGAAAACAAGGAGGGAGGAAGGGACGGAGGAAGGGAGGGAGGGAGGAAAAAAGAGGGAGGGAGGGAGGAAAGGAAGGGAGGAAGGAAAGGAAGGGAGAGAGGGAAGGTAGGAAAGAAGGAAGAAAGGAAGGAAAAAAGGAAGGGAGGGAGGAAGGGAGAGAGAGAGGGAGGAAAGGAGGGAGGAAAAAAGGGAGAGAGGAAGGGAGGAAAAGAAAGGAAAGGAGGGAGGAAAGGAAGGGAGGGAGGGAAGGGAGAAAGGAAGGAAGGAAGGAAAAAAGGAAGGGAGAGAGAGAGGGAGGAAAGGAGGGAGGGAGGGAGGAAGGAAGGCCGTTTTGCGGCCCAATCAGTGGAAACCACTCAATCTGACACAGTCTCCCAAGGCCAGCCAAAAAACGCTTCCAGCTTATTACTCACTTTCTTCAAAGAGATTTACTGTTTATTGCAGGGAAAATCCTTTAAGCTGCCAGCAGCGCATGGCCTGACAGCAGAAATACGGAGAAGGGAGGAGGGGGCCAAGCCCTTCAGGACACGAGGAAGCCTTCACAACCGCCGTTTCTCCCTTCTCTTTTGCACAACGCGGATCACTGGAAGGATTTCTGGCTAGAGCCTGTTTCGACCCAGCTGATACCCGCCAAAATATTCTGTTTTGGCTTCGGTACAAATGTGCCGGAATCCAGGTGCTTTTGTTAACGGCGTCTGCAGAAAATCCTGGTGGGAATAGCGCGCCGTGTGTGTGTGTGTTACTGGCAGTCCTTGACTTACGACCGCAATTGAGCCCAACATGTCTGTCACTAAGCGAGACAGTGGTTACGTGCGTTTCGCCCTGTTTCACAATCTTTTTTGCTACCGTTGTTAAGTGAATCGCTGCGGATGTTCGGTTAATCACCCAGTTGTTAAGTGAATCCAGCTTCCCCCATCGACGTTGCTCATCCTGAAGATCGCCAAAGGGATCACGTGACACTGGGACGGTTCAACTGTCATAAATGTGATTCAGTTGCCAAGTGTCTGAATTTTTATTGTGTGGCTCTCGGGAGGCTGTGACGGTCATAAGTGTGAAAAGGGGGCCTCAGTTCCTTGATCCAGTGCCGTTGTAACTTCAAACAGACACTAAACGGACGGAGGTACTGTATTGTATTACGGCAACCCAATTTTGATCACACAAACGGCGTTTTTTTTGTGCTGCTTGTGAAGGCAAGAGCAGAAAATCCTACTTATTGCACTTGAAGATGGAAATAATTGCATCACACTGACCCCTGGCCACCCCAGGATATTCGTTGTTAGTTATTATCCAGGGGGAAAAAAGTCATTTTTTCTTTTCTTTTCTCCAAATAACATTTTGCACTGATTCCTTGACTTGAGCTCCATCACTCGCTCCGCCAAACCATTAATGGGTTTGCGTGACATTAGACAAAGGGAAAAAAACCCCGAAATCACTTTTACTACATTTTGCATCATTTATCCAGGTTGGGAAAGCGTTGCGTTAAACAGAATTGTGCCAGGCTGAAATAATTCTTCCTCTCCTTCCCTTTTGCAGGAAGTCCTCGACTTACGCTCACAATTCCAAGCGGAGATTCGGGTCATAAAAATCACTGCAATAGGCAGTCGAGGCACTCCTGGGACAGGACCCAGATTTCAGACTTCCTTTTTTGGAATATTGGAAAATAAATAATATTGGAATATGGCTTTCACGTCACTCTTAGTTCTTCCCTTCATTAGACAAGACATATCCAGTTCCTGCAACTGTTCATCCTATATTTTAGCCTCCGGACTAGGGGTGAGATTCAAAAATTTTAGCAACCCAGTCTCTGCCCGGTTACTGCATGGGTGTGGCCATGGTGGGCGTGGCCTACTTGGCCTCCTGTAGCATGGCGGGGGGGAGGGGTTTTGCCCTCCCCAGGCTCTGGAGGCTTTTCTCGAGCTTCCAGGAGGGCAAAAACAGCGTCCCCTGGGCTCCAGCGGTCCTCCAGAGGCTAGAAACAGGCCTGTTTTCAGACTACCGGCACTTCCAGTAGGCCTGTTTTTCACCCTCCCCAGCCTCCGGAGTTTTCCTCAAGCCTCCGGGAGGGCGACAATGGTTCCTCTGAGCTCCGGAGGTGCTCCAGAGGCTGAAAACGGGTCCATTTCCGGAACTTACATTTACCTGGCATCCAAAACGGGCCAGGTGTGGTGGACGGGGTGGGGAGAGGCCAGCCAGTCCTTGCCACTACCAGTTCGGCGAACAAGTTGTAAAATTAGCATCTGGTTCAAACTAAACCAATCCGAACCGGCTGAATCCCACCCCTGCTCCAGACCCCTTATGCATTTGTTCAGACAACCTTTGGAGTTTGATTGTCATTGCTGGCGTTCCCTCTTTTTTTTAATATATATATAATATTCTGCTCTCTCCACTCACTGCCGGTGGTCTTTTTGTTCGCCGCGAAGTCTCTTTGGTAGTTTATTTCAAACATCTCATTTTATTCCCCTTGAAACAGCCTCGTTTGTCATCTTAAGGGCCCTGCTGTGGGGAAAAGCAGAATAAAAATGTTGGGAGATTAAAGGACTATTGATGGAGCTTGACACACAACGAGGGACGCGTACAACAGGAAGTGCCTGGGAGGGGATGGAGAAGAGGAGAAAATTGGTCTCCAGCTTGTGCCCAGCAGGACCCTACCCCAAATTTGGAGAAAGTGGCTGGGAGGGACTTGTGCTGCAGTCGCTTTCTGGCAGCTTTGAGCTCCGAAGGAAGCCATCCCATTTCACGTCTCACTAAGCCACAGTATGTTTAACCATAGTTTAATATGTGCAATAGCGCATATTGGATAATATTCTTCGAGGTTATGTTTCTTTCGTGCGCTGCCCCACAGTTCCATTAGGCTGGATGGATTGATTAAATTAGGTCAGTGTTTTTGTAAGTGGGCCACTTTAAGATGGGTGGACTTCCACTCCCAGAATTTGTTGCTGGCTGGGGGATTCTGGGAGTTGAAATCCACACATGACTTCAGTGGCCAATGTTGAGAAGCAATGCTGTGGAGAAAAATCTGAAAAATGAATAATCCTCTTCTCTTCTCTTCTCTTCTCTTCTCGTCTCGTCTCGTCTCGTCTCGTCTCGTCTAGTCTAGTCTAGTCTAGTCTCGTCCCTCCTCTTCTCTCTCCTCCCCTCTCCTCTCCTCTCTTCTCTTGTCCTCTCCTCTCCTCCCCTCTCCTCCCCTCCCCTCCCTTCCCCACTCCTCTCTGTCTCTCTCTCTGTGTGTCTCTCTCTTTTTTCCTCTCACTCTCTCTCTTTCCTCTCTCTCACTAGTCAGGGAATTCTGGGAGTTGAAGTCCACATGACTTCAGTGGCCGATATTGAGAAACAATGCTGTGGAGCAAAATCTGAGAAATGAATAATCCTCTTCTCTTCTCATCTCTTCTCGTCTCGTCTCGTCTCGTCTCGTCTCATCTCATCTAGTCTCGTCCCTCCTCTTCTCTCTCCTCCCCTCTCCTCTCCTCTCCTCTCTTCTCTTGTCCTCTCCTCTCCTCTCCTCCACTCTCCTCCCCTCCCCACTCCTCTCTGTTTCTCTCTGTGTGTCTCTCTTTTTTTTCCTCTCACTCTCTCTCTCCCCTCTTTCTCACTAGTCAGGGAATTCTGGGAGTTGAAGTCCACATGACTTCAGTGGCCGATACTGAGAAACAATGCTGTGGAGAAAAATCTGAGAAATGAATAATCCTGTCCTCTCCTCTTGCTCTCATCCATGTATCATTTCATTTCTCTCTCTCTCTCTCTCTCTCTCTCTCTCTCTCTCTCTCTCTCTCTCTCTCTCTCTCTCTCACACACACACACACACACACACACACACACACACGTGTCTATTATGCTGTTTGGGGAATTCTAGGAACACATCTTAAAGTTGCCATGTTTGAAAAACACCCAATTTAAAATTTAAAAAAATGAATTTAAAAACTCCCCACTCAGAATGACAGAGTTGGAAGGGATCTCGGAGGTCTTATAATCCAACTCCCTTTCACCAAGGAGGCCCTAGACCACAGATGGTGAACCTATGGCACGCGTGCCGGAAGTGGCACGCAGAGTCATCTCTCCGGGCACGCCAGCCGTCACCTGTTGCTCTTCCGGGTTCCAGCGTGCTGGCTAGCTAGTCTTTGCGTGCATGAGACTGCCGGAAACCAGAAAACCAGATGACCGATACGCCTGTTCTGCCCCAGCTACGGACCCCAAAGAACGCAGCACATACAAAGTCCATACAAAATTTAGTTTACTAATTAAGGACTATTAATGAGCTTTCTTAGTAGTTGTTCGAATACCAGTACAGTTTAAATCAGTCTTTTCTGAACAAGAGCTGTCAATTTAATTTTATTAACAGCCAACAAGAATCCAAAGAATAATAACTCAATTCTGAGGCACAATATTTCAGATGAACCGTAATTTTTTTTTCCCCGATTTTATTGAATTTGTATACCGCCCTACTCCCGAAGGACTCAGGGCAGTTTACAGCCATAAAATAAAACATATAAATACAAAATTTAAGATATGATAAAATGAATTAAATAGTTTGGCTGCAAATTTAAAACCCCAAATAATTTAAAACAAATTTAAAATTCCCATTTAAAAGGGGGAGAAAACTTAGGTCAGGCCAGCTTGATGGAATAAGTGAGTCTTGAGCGCGCGACGGAAAGTGCGCAGGTCCGGGATCTTCCGTATCTCCGGGGGGAGCTCGTTCCAGATGGTGGGTGCTCCCACAGAGAAGGCTTTCCCCCTGGGGGCCACCAGTCAACATTGTTTGACCGACGGCACCTGGAGGAGCCTCTCTCTATGGGAGCATACTGGCCGGTGGGAATCTTACTGTGGTAATCTTACTGTGGTTGGCAGAATGCCCAGAAACAATTTGCCAGGAAAACTGACGAGAGAAACAAGAGCCGAATCAAACGTTTCTGGAATCAAGACGCGAAGGAATATGAACGAAGTTGTTTCCTGCAAATTGCCTCAGTCGTCGTCCTTCCTTAAATAGGCTAAGGGAGTGGCCAATTAGCCCCAAGCCTTACTCTCAAGGAGACCTCCTCCTGAGGAGCCACTTCTGCCTTTTGGTCGCTCTGCGTGCCCGTGCATCGAGAAGACGCTCCTCCTCTTCGTCCTCTTCACTTAAGGGAGCTTCTGGAGGTTCTGAAGGCCCTGGCTGAATCCCCGCCTCTGGCACCACCTCTTCTCCAGCCTCCTCATTGTCTGACTCGGCTGCCAGCTGCACAGGCTGCTGGCGCATCACCACACCAGCCTCCTTGCTGTTGGAATCAGCTACTAGCTGCACAGGCCGCTGACAGACGACAGTAATGCTGCAAACTGGAAGCTCAGTTTCCCGGTGCACATATGTGCACTAAGGAACTGCTCTTCTGATTTCTGACACTCCCGCGCATGCACCCTGGAGAATTGCTCTTCTGGTTTCCGATGCCCCACCTCCATGCGCAACACGCACTCTTGTTTCGGCACTCGGTGCCGAAAAGGTTCACCAACACTGCTCTAGACCATTTCCAACAAATGATTCTGGGTGCTTTCTCTAATGAAATAAATATTTCATGTTATTTTTTTCTAAACTAAAAAGAACTGGGTTTTGAAAACACCGCAAGTCAAAAATGGTTGCTTACAAACCTTAAACACGGTTGTACCCAAAATACTGTCACACACTATAATTTACACACCACAGGGGCTAGGCTTCCACAACACACCAAGCAATAACATCTGATTTACAAACCACTGGTTTGGCACAATCACATACATCTGGTTTACAAAACAGAAGCTTAAAAATTCCTATCTTTAAACAAAACAATTTAAGCAAGTCTAGCAGTTAAGGCACCAGGCTCAAAACTAGGAGCTGGGGAGTTCTAGTCCCACTTTAGGCACGAAAGCCAGTTGGGTGACTTTGGGCCAATCATTATGAGACGGTGAGTTCTAGTGCCTAGAACTTTCATGCCTATGGCAAAACTAGAACTCACTGTCTCCTGGTAATGGGCCCAAAGCCACACAGCTAGCTTTCATGCCTAAGGCAGAACTAGAACTCACTGTCTCCTGGTGATGGGTCCAAAGCCACCTAACCAGCTTTCATGCCTAAGGCAAAACTGGAACTCACCGTCTCCTGGTGATGGGTCCAAGGCCACCTAGCCAGCTTTCATGCCTAAGGCAAAACTAGAACTCACCGTCTTCTGGTGATTGGCACAAAGTCACCCAGCCGGCTTTCATGCCTAAGGTAAAACTAGAATTCACCGTCTTCTGGTGATGGGCCCAAAGCCACCTAGCCAGCTTTCATGCCTAAGGCAAAACTAGAACTCACCATCACCTGGTGATTGGCCCAAAATCATCCCACCAACTTCCATGCCTAAGGGAGAGACTAGAATTCACAGTCTCCTGGTGATTGTCCTTATTTTGTGGTGAGATGGACAGCAAACAAATATAACTAACTAACTAACTAACTAACGGGAGAGCTTTCTCTGTGGGAGCACCCACCCTCTGGAACCAACTTCCTCTGGAGCTCCGGATGGCTCCTGACCTTCGCTCATTCCGCCGTGATCTGAAGATTTGTTTCGCAGTTTGGACTGACGGGGATTTCTTAATTAATTTTAATTGTTTTAAATTCGAATTTTTAAAACCTCACTGTTTTAATGAGGGATTATGCATTTTTATTGTTGTGAGCCGCCCTGAGTCCATGGAGGTAGGGCGGCATATAAATTGCATAAATAAATTGCATAAATAAATAAATTGCACAAATGAATGAATGAATGAATGAATGAATGAATGAATGAATGAATAAATAAATGGGGGGATTCACACACATGGTGGGGGCTGCCATTTTGACTTTTGGGATACCACTCCCTTGGGGATACCCCTGCCCTGGAGACTCCCTTGCTTAGCTGATCCAGCATTGCTGTGCATCTTTTTTAAGCCTCCAAATTGCATTTTTGGGAATTACAAAACATCCCCAGCTTCCTTATCCCGGCTGTGTGTGAGGTCATGAATTATTAACACAAAACCTGTGAGGGTGGGCAGAGAGAGACCACAATTGTGATTCACACCAGCAATTGGGCTTTTTTTTTGGAAAAGGGATCCACCCATACAAGCAGCTGGCACACTTCCACTAATGCCTCCATCTGGTTTCTGGCCATTAGGCTCTCATTAACGAACGGAAATCCTGTTTATTTATGCTGTTTGGAAGCTGACATATTTCCCCTTTGAACAATACTTGTGGGTCAGCGTTTATTTTCTCCCTTTGCCAAGAAATAGCAAAGACATGAACTGCATGCAGTTTTCAGCGTCTGATGTCTTTTTTTAAAAAAATAAATAAATATTCATATCTTGTCTTTCTTATTTTTAGAAATAAGTCAAGGAATAACTAATACTTCTACCTCGACCTATTTTCTAACAACTCTGGGAGGTGGGTTGGGCTGAGACAGGGTAATTGGCCACCAAAGCAGGACAATCACCAGGAGACGGTGAGTTCTAGTCCTTCCTTAAGCATGAAAGCCGGCTGGGTGGCTTTGGGCCAATCACCAGGAGACGGTGAGTTCTAGTCCTATCTTAAGCATGAAAGCCGGCTGGGTGGCTTTGGGCCAATCACCAGGAGACGGTGAGTTCTAGTCCTTCCTTAAGCATGAAAGCCGGCTGGGTGGCTTTGGGCCAATCACCAGGAGACGGTGAGTTCTAGTCCTTCCTTAAGCATGAAAGCCGGCTGGGTGGCTTTGGGCCAATCACCAGGAGACGGTGAGTTCTAGTCCTTCCTTAAGCATGAAAGCCGGCTGGGTGGCTTTGGGCCAATCACCAGGAGACGGTGAGTTCTAGTCCTTCCTTAAGCATGAAAGCCGGCTGGGTGGCTTTGGGCCAATCACCAGGAGACGGTGAATTCTAGTCCCACCTTAGGCACGAAAGCCAGTTGGGTGACTGTGGGCCACCCAGCCCCTCTCAGCCCAACCTACCACCAAGGTTGTTGTAGGGAAAACAGGAGGAGGAAGGAGCATTAAATATATCCGCCGCCTTCAAGAATGAATAATAAAGGCAGGATATCAATGAGTAAAATAAATAAATTTCAAAGGCCAATCAACACGGCAATACTCCACCTATCTGACCCCCCACCCCAAAAAATAGATGAATTGAATGTAATTTTTTAAAAAAAACTTCCCTGCAGGCAGAACAGTAGCCCCTCGGGCATTTTGCCTGCAGGGCTAGATTTCTCCCTGCGAGGCAGTTGTTCAAAATTTTATCCCCTCCTCTTATTCAATCCACAACTGCCTCCTTTCAACATCTCTTATTCTGAGCGATGTTCCATTCAGCGTTCCTTCCCTCCCTCCCTCCTCCCTCCCTCCCTCTCTCCGAATGCAAAATAGACAGCTCACTTTTCTTTTTAAAGAGGTCCCTAAGCATCTAAAAGGAATTTGTGAATGTTTCTTTAAAAAGCGAAACACGGCCTTGGGGGAGCGGGGGGGGGGGGAATGATGGATGCTGGCTTAAAAATATGTTCTCTGTTGTGACTTGGGGAGGCGCCTCCCAGCATCCTGGTTTGAATTTTTAAACCGTCTTACTCATCGCGCACCCCCCCCCCCCACTTCACCAGAAGGCACTCAAACATCAAAATAAATATTTGTCAGGAATGTGTGATGTGGGTTGCAATTAAAAAAAAAAAATGTGCATGCAGCCAACACAACAAGGTATATCTTAAGGAATATTAGCAGGGACTACTGTTCTATTCTCTTTGAGATATGTCTAGTTTTTAGACGGTCCCGGCGGGGAAGTGAGTGCAATAGCAAAAAAATAAAAAAAAATCGCTTGGAATACTAATTGGCAGACTGTGATGGCCGAAACCCTCCAAAATTCCTCTAAACAAGAGACAGAAGCTCAGAGTGCAAATCCCCAAACCATAATTCCAGATCGGCTTTGTGCGAGCAAGCATTTCCAAAACACCCCCCCCCCAAATGTATGCAAAACCCATGGAAATTAGTACTCTTGTCCCATAACTTAAAGAGAAAAGACGCCATCCAGCCGCGGGGTGTGAGTAATAAGAAATAAAAGGTGATTACATTGGCGGGCTCGTCGGGCCGAGCTCTTTGTCCTGGATTAATCGTCTAAGAGGGTTTTGAACAAGTATCGGGCTGGGGTGGGGTGGGGGGGGGTTGAGATTTGCAGATTTGAACAGAGAGAAAAACATTCAAAGGAACGGGGGGGGGGGGGCGGGAGAGCCAGTTTGGTCCAGTGGTTAAAACTAGGAGGCTGTGAGTTCTAGTCGGTGGTGGGATTCAAATAATTTAACAACCGGTTCTCTACCCTAATGACCGGCTGTGTGGGCGTGGCCACTCGGCCTCCTGCACCCCCCCCCGGGAGAAAAAACGGGCCATGGGGAGAAGAGGGACTAACTACCTGTTAGCCCGAACCGGCTTAATCCCACCACTGGTTCTAGTCTTGTCTTAGGCATGAAAGCTGGTTGAATGATTTGGGCCAGTCACCAGGAGACTTGGAGTTCTAGTCCCGTCTTATCCATGAAAGTCAGCTGGGAGACTTTGGGATAATCACCAGGAGACGGGGAGTTCTAGACATGACTTGGGCAAGAAAGCCAGCTGGGTGATTTGAAGAAAGAAAGAAAGAAAGAAAGAAAGAAAGAAAGAAAGAAAGAAGAGAGAGAGAGAGAGAGAGAGAGAGAGAGAGAGAGAGAGAGAGAGAGAGAGAGAGAGAGAGAGAGAGAGGAAGGGAGAGGGAAAAAGAGAGGGGGAGAGAGAGAGAGAGAGAGAAGGAAAGGAAGGAAGGAAGAAAGAAAGCATTTGGGAGCCCAAGAATAACAAATCAAATGAGGCAACAGCTTGCTTGCTTGCTTGCTTGCTTGCTTGCTTTCTTTCTTTCTTTCTTTCTTTCTTTCTTTCTTTCTTTCTTTCTTTCTTTCTTTCTTTCCTTTCTTTCTTTTCTTTTCTTTTCTTTTCTTTTTTCTTTCTCTCTCTCCCTCCTTTCTTCCTTCCTTCCTCCTTCCTTTCTCTTCCTTCCTTTCTTAAGAAAGAAAGAGAGAGAGGGAGAAAGAAAGAAAAGAAAAGAAAAGAAAAGAAAAGAAAAGAAAAGAAAAGAAAAGAAAAGAAAAGAAAAGAAAAGAAAAGAAAAGAACAGTCCATCCCCCTTCTCAGGCAGAAGATCCTATACCATCTCAGAAAAATGGTTATCCAATGTTTTCTTGAAAACCTCCTCTGCCGTAGCACCCACAATATCTTTTCTCGTCCTTCCGATGCTGCCAAGACCTTCTCACCTCTACTACACCTCAACGAGATCATTGCTTGCTTAGCTATTCTCCTTCCGCTCACCTACAAAACTTGAGATCAACCCGTAGCAAGTTGTCAGAATAAAAAGCCCATGGAATGTATTTTAAGAATCTCCCCTCCAACTCAGCTCACCAAGGTTGCATTAATAGGTGCCTCTCAGCAGGTGGCGACACCAGGCTGTCTCTCAGGTGCGAAAGACCAGACCCACACCTGAAGATTCAATGGAACTGACTTACCTTCTCAACAAAGCATCAGCATTTGGTCTCAGTTAGATAAGAGACAGCGGGATTCAAGAGGGATTGGACTAAGTACCTTTGTGGCTACCTAAAGATTCTAGGCTGATTCCCCTTTTGACTCCTGCTCTTGGCTCTGTCGGACCTTCTTGTCAGGTTTCGAGGTCGTCTCAAATAAATTGCATTTCAAACAAAGTCTTCGATGAAAAAAACTCTTATTTATTCAGCACAACATTTCTTGGTCCAATTCATCGTAGCCAACACTGACTTCCGACCCAAAAACCCTCCCTTTCCTTCCCCCACTCCTCTGCACTCATTGGCCATCTTCCAAGTCACTCTACCCCTAAATCTACTGCTCCAGCTCAAAGGAATTTCCCCCCTCCCATCCCATCTCCTAGGGGATATTATCTCCAGGGAAAATAAGTAGGTGAAAAGTCAACCGTCCTTTTCCAGACGCCTCTACTTCTCCTTCTTATGTCAGCACTAGAGTAAATGCAGCTTGAAGTGCTGACGCTTCACCTATGTCGTCTTTGGGCACCACAAGATGGACAGTACTATGATCCTCCAGGCCGTCCATTGGCAGAAAAATAAGCTGGCATTCATTGGGATGCCTCGCGGCCAAACCTTGGCAACCTCAACTTCAAGATCAACAAGCCTTGAGACCAGTTAAGGAAAGAGATTGAGCTACGTAGGATCATAGGGCTGGAAGGGATCTTGGAGATCTTCTAGTCCAACCCCCTGCTGAAGCAGAAGACTCTATACCCAAGATGGCAAATCTATGGCATGCGTGCCACAGATGGCAGGTGGAGCCATATCTGCGGGGATGTGAGCCGTTGCCCTAGATTATTTATTTATTTATTTATTTATTTTGATTTTTATACCACCCTTCTCCAACAGGACCCAGGGCGGTGAACAGCCAAGATAAAACATAACATATAAAATTTAAAAACATTTTAACATAATTAGATAATTTGGTCTATAATTTAAAACAACCCAATTAAAATCAATTTCAATTAAAAAATTAAAATAGATGGACGGGATCCGGCTAAATGAAATAGGGGGGTTTTAAGGGCCCGATGAAAAGTCTGGACGTCCGATATCCTGCGTATCTCTGGGAGTAGGTCGTTCCAGAGGGCAGGTGCTGCCACAGAGAAGGCTCTCCCCCTGGGGGTCGCCAGCCAACATTGTCTGGCCGACGGCACCCGGAGGAGGCCCTCTCTGTGCGAGTGTACTGGCCAGTGGGAGGCTATTGGCTGCAGAAGGCGGTCTCACAAATACCCAGGCCCTAAGCCATGGAGCGCTTTAAAGATGGTCACCAACACCTTGAAGCATACCCGGAAGCCAGTGCAGCTTGCTCAGGGGAGGTGTCACATGGGAGCACCCCATCGCTCCCATAATCCCCCACTCAGCCGCATTCTGCACCAGTTGGAGCCTCTGGGTGCACCCCAAGGGGAGCCCCATGTAGATAGCATTGCAGGAGTCCAGGTGGGAAGTGATGAGTGCTTGAGTGACCGTGCGTAGGGAGTCCCGATCCAGAAAGGGACGCAACTGGCGTATCAGGCGAACCTGATAAAAAGCCCCCCTGGCCACGGCCGTCATATGCAGCTGGTTTTTGGCTGGCCCACACCGCTAGCCACTCACACTGCCCCTCCCCTTCCAAGAATCCCCACACGGCCCGTTTTGGATGCCAAATAAGTACAGGGTCGCGAAGAGGCTCTGGGCGGGCATTTTCAAGAAAGCTTCAGGAGCCTGGAGAGGGCAAAAAACAGGCCTTCCGGGCCCACCAGAGGTCAGGGAATGGGCAGTTTCTGGCCTCCGGAGGGCGTCCGGGATGGGCAGGGAAGGCCGTTTTCACCCTCCCCCAGGCTCCAAGAAAGCCTCTGGAGCCTGGGGAGGGTGAAAAGCAGGAAACTGGAAAGAGGAAACCTTGCCACCAGAAGAACTTATATTTAGGAAGGTACTAGAGTGTGCAGAGATGAGTAAATTAACCCATGAAATAAACAATGATGAAAACTCGGATTACTATACTGTGTGGGAAAGGGGGTACGAATGGATGAACGATAAAATTAAAACAGGAGCAAAAGGTGTGTTCAATAAACAATAGCAAAAAAAAGCAAAAGTGACACCAGGTGATATTATGTACATATGTATAAACACTGCATATCCGATATAAATAGAAATGTAAATTTTTGTATCTCTAAAAACTTTAATAAAGTATATTAAAAAAAGAAAAAGAAAAGCAGCCCTACTAGAAGTCTGGAAACGGGCCGTAGTTGTTAAGCGAATCACTGCAATCGATAAAATACTAACCAGGTTGTGAAGTGAATCTGGCTTCCCCATTGGCTTGTCAGAAGGTCGCAAAAGCGGGATCGCGAGTCACATTTTTCAGTGCCGTCGTAACCTGGAACAGTCACTAAATGAAATGCTGTCAGTCGAGGCATACCTGTACTTCAAATGCGGCCACACAAATGTCGTATAGAGCAGTACTATCACTTCACATGATCTTGAATCTATCCCTCGGTTGATACAGCCTAGGATTGCATAGGATTTTGGGGCTGCAGCAACACACGACTGGCTCCTATTTAAGTAGAGAGAGGGATCAGTTGTCCAAGATCCCTCTCTCAGTTGCTACGTTGAGGCAAAATATCACCTATTTTTCTATATCGATTCTCCGTCCTCCAGGTTATGGTTGTCTCAAAGGTGCTTTTTCAAGAGGCCCCTGGACATTTCGCTTCTCATCCAAGAAGCTTCCTCAGCTCTGATTGGATGGTGGGATTTCTACGCCTTACAGACAGCTGCTCCTTTGCATCCTTTGAGAGAGTCGTTGAGGCCACTTGGAGATTTATCTGTGTCCTCAGGGCCACCTGAGTGTGGAGATGCAAATGGGGGTGGAACCTTCTTGGAAATGCTGAATGCTCATTTGCACTACTCCCGGGACTCTGAGGACACAGATAAATTTCCAAGTGGCCCTCAATGACTCTCTAAAAGCATGCAAATGACCAGCTGTCTGCAAGACGTATATGTTCTGGCCCCGCTCCCAGGAATACACCCCCTCAGACAGTCAGAGTCTAATGAACTGGCAGGCAACCAAGTAAGCTGATAAAAAGCTTGGCAGCAATCCCCGCAGCTGCTTGCCAAGGCCTTTATTAATAGTTCAGTCAAATACACACCACCAAAATGTCCAGAGCTGAGACACAGGGCAGATTCGAAACTGGGATCCATGAATCTTTGTTTTGTCCGTCACAAAGATACAGGCTGCAATCCCTCTGTTTTATAGCCTGTGGGGTGTGGTCCACCAGCTAATCACGACCACGCCTTTTCCTCTGCTGGGCTCTCCTGTTTCTCCGACGCTGGCGAGGATCCAGCCAAAACTCACTCCCCTCATCAATGTCCTCCTGTGGCTGCGGGGATGAGCTTGGCTCTGGGCCTATCTCCTGCCCTTCGGTGTCCTCCGGAGGCATTGCCAGAGAGGAGGGTCCTGGAGAAGGAGGCCTTGCCAACTCCTCTCCCTCACTCTCAGAGTCCTCCCCTGCTGATGACGCAGGCTCAGGCAATGGAGCCACAACAGTATAAATCCTTCCAAGGTGCTTTTCTTCAAGAGGCAACTGAACTTTCTTGTTTTTCCTTTTGAAGATGTTTCGCTTCTCATCCAAGAAGCTTCTTCAACTCTGAATGGTGGAGAACGGAAGGAATTATTATTATTATTATTATTATTATTATTATTATTATTATTATTATTATTATTATTATTATTATTTAAATTTAAATTTATATGCCGCCCTTCTCCTGATGGACTCAGGGTGATGAACAGCCAAAAATTAAAATACAAGCAATATGAAAGTTAAAATGATTTAAAACATGATTAAATCAATTGTGGCTTCCCCAAATTTAAAACCTCTCACTAAAATTAACCCATTAAAATCTTCATGAAGCCAGCCCGGCTTGCTGAAATAGAAAAGCCTTCAGGGCCTTGCGGAAAGTACGGAGGTCTGGGATTAATCGTATTCCCGGGGGTAACTCGTTCCAGAGGGCGGGTACCCCCATCCCGCGCTCCCAGATGGAGGCGGGAACGGGTCACCTTAAACAGGGCAGCTGGGCGGTTATCTGCCGATGCAACAAGAGCGGAAAAGTAATTACGCTTTGCCGCTTTTATCGCCACTAGTAGGTCTTAATATGAGACCTAACTAGTGTTCGGTCGGATTCGGAGCGACTAGCCCTCCAACCACTCTCTAGGTGTCTTTTCCGGCGCTTCATCTCCCTCAGCTCCTCAGAGAACCGAGGAGCTGGGGAGATCTGACGCCAGGTCAGAGGCCGCAAAGGCACAACTCGGTCCAGACTCGGTCCAGAGCCTCCCGGTGGCCTCAACGACTTTCTCAAAGGATGCAAAGGACCAGCTGTCTGTAAGGAGTAGAAATCCTTCCCTTCCCCATCATCCAGTCAGAGCTGAAGAGGCTTTTTAGATGAGAAGCGAAGCGTCTTCGAAGAAAAACCACAAAATCCAGTTGCCTCTTCAAAAAGCACCTTTGGGATATTTCTTTTCTTTCTTTTTTTCCACATTGGCTTTCTACCCTGATAAATCTGTCAATTTTGAGGGGTTTTTCCCCCCAGTTCCTCATTTTTACAAAAATACCATTATTGTTTCTCTCCAGTTCCCCATTTTTTTGCGAATACTTCTCTTTCATTTCATCAAACGTTAAGTCCTTTTTCTTTTTAAGTAAGAAAAAGTTTGCACATCCGCAGTATTGGGTAACAATCTGCTTGCACAAACATATTTGGCTGGTGAGCTTTTTACTTGCAGACACGTAGGATGTCGTATCGCTTAATATTTACAGGTTTTGCAAACACTTGTAGAAAGCATTTATCTTCCTTCTTTTCCACGAATGTATGCATTTTCGTACAGGTTTTTCCCCAAGGTATTTTTAAATTGTTGATAAACTATGTCACACAATTGAGGGGGCTGTGAATTCTGTTTCGGCTGGTGCCTAGCTAGATAAATTTCTCCCCAACACGAAACTAAGTCAACTGAACATTCAAAAATACATCACAAATACCATTGACTGGTGCTAATGGTTGATACAGGTTGCTGCAGCCTCAGATAGCTCAACAGGCTAGATAGCCTGTTATTAACATTCAGCTGTCTGCAATTATTACAAGTTCGAGGCTCAAGGTTGACTCAGCCTTCCATCCTTTCTAAGGTAGGTCAATTGAGGACCCAGTTTGTGGGGGCAATAAGCTGACTTTGTATAAAAATATACAAAAGTATGAAGGCTATTACTTAACGCATTGTAAGCTGCCCTGAGTCTCTGGAGAAGGGTGGCATATAAATCTAATTAAAAAAAGAAGAAGAAGAAGAAGCAAAGGGTGGAAACTAATAAAGGAGAGAAGCAACTTGGAACTAAGGAGAAATTTCCTGACAGTGAGAACAATTAACAGTGGAACTACTTGCCTCCAGAAGTTGTGAATGCTCCAACACTGGAAGTTTTGAAGAAGATGTTGGATACCCATTTGTCTGAAGTGGTGCAGGTTTCCTGCCTAAGCAGGGGGTTGGGCTAGATGACCTCCAAGGTCCCTTCCAACTCTGTTATTCTGTTCTGTTATCTCGCCGTTCCCTAGGCAACATTTCTTCACCCCTTCTCTCAAGGTCTTCCTCACCTACCATTCCAGCACAGCTGAGCAGAGAGGAAGAATCAAATCACACAAGAACTTTGACACTAATATATCCCAAAATTGCACCTGCTGGGGATGACTTAATTTGGAGGCAACCCCAAGCAAGGTTCAAGCTATGCGGCTTCAAGGTTTGCTTCTCAATACAAAACATCCAGGGATTTTTTAAATCAAATTATGTATTTTTTATTTTTTCTTGGCTGCCTCGAAGCTCAGGCAGCCGAGTTTGGCACGGAAATGATAAAAACTTAATCCTTGAATTTGGCAGAGAGGCTAACGCTGCAGTGGCTTTTCTGCTCCTTCTGACAGCATGAACCGCAAGTACTTGAGGCAAAGTGAACAGCGTTCATTAAGATAAAGATTACCAGAGTTGGAAGGGATCTTGGGGGTCATCTAGTCTAACCCCTGCCCAAGCAGGAAACCTTACACTATTTCAGACAAATAGCAGTCCAGTTTCTTCTTGAAAGCTTCCAGTGATGAAGCTCCCATGACGTCTGAAGGCAACTTCATGTCGTTATAGAGGATATAGAAACTGATGATAGAAACCAGGAGATGGGGAATTCTAGTCCCGCCTTAGGCATGAAAGTCAATTGGGTGACCTTGGGCCAATCACCAGGAGATGGGGAGTTCTAGTCCTGCCTTAGGCATGAAAGTTAATTGGGTGCCTTTGAGCCAATCACCAGGAGATGGGGAGTTCTAGTCCCGCCTTAGGCATGAAAGTCAATTGGGTGACCTTGGGCCAATCACCAGGAGATGGGGAATTCTAGTCCCGCCTTAGGCATGAAAGTCAATTGGGTGACCTTGGGCCAATCACCAGGAGATGGGAATTCTAGTCCCGCCTTAGGCATGAAAGTCAATTGGGTGACCTTGGGCCAATCACCAGGAGATGGGGAGTTCTAGTCCTGCCTTAGGCATGAAAGTCAATTGGGTGACCTTGAGCCAATCACCAGGAGATGGGGAGTTCTAGTCCTGCCTTAGGCATGAAAGTCAATTGGGTGACCTTGAGCCAATCACCAGGAGATGGGGAGTTCTAGTCCCGCCTTAGGCATGAAAGTCAATTGGGTGACCTTGGCCAATCACCAGGAGATGGGGAATTCTAGTCCCGCCTTAGGCATGAAAGTCAATTGAGTGCCTTTGAGCCAATCACCAGGTGATGGGGAGTTCTAGTCTCGCCTTAGGCATGAAAGACAATTGGGTGACTTTGAGCCAATCACCAGGAGATGGGGAGTTCTAGTCCTGCCTTAGGCATGAAAGTCAATTGGGTGACCTTGGGCCAATCACCAGTCCCGCCTTAGGCATGAAAGTCAATTGGGTGACCTTGTGGCCAATCACCAGGAGATTGGGAATTCTAGTCCTGCCTTAGGCATGAAAGTTAATTGGGTGACTTTGAGCCAATCACCAGGAGATGGGGAGTTCTAGTCCTGCCTTAGGCATGAAAGTCAATTGGGTGACCTTGGGCCAATCACCAGTCCCGCCTTAGGCATGAAAGTCAATTGGGTGATCTTGGGCCAATCACCAGGAGATTGGGAATTCTAGTCCTGCCCTTAGGCATGAAAATCAATTGGGTGACCTTGGGCCAATTATCAGGAGATAGGGAGTTCTAGTCCCGCCTTAGGCATGAAAGTCAATTGGGTGACTTTGAGCCAATCACCAGGAGATGGGGAGTTCTAGTCCTGCCTTAGGCATGAAAGTCAATTGGGTGACCTTGGGCCAATCACCAGTCCCGCCTTAGGCATGAAAGTCAATTGGGTGACCTTGGGCCAATCACAGGAGATTGGGAATTCTAGTCCTGCCTTAGGCATGAAAGTTAATTGGGTGACTTTGAGCCAATCACCAGGAGATGGGGAGTTCTAGTCCTGCCTTAGGCATGAAAGTCAATTGGGTGACCTTGGGCCAATCACCAGTCCCGCCTTAGGCATGAAAGTCAATTGGGTGATCTTGGGCCAATCATCAGGAGATGGGGAGTTCTAGTCCCGCCTTAGGCATGAAAGTCAATTGGGTGATCTTGGGCCAATTATCAGGAGATAGGGAGTTCTAGTCCTGCCTAGGCATGAAAGTCAATTGGGTGACCTTGGGCCAATCACCAGGAGATAGGGCGTTCTAGTCCGGCCTTAGGCATGAAAGTCAATTGGGTGACTTTGATCCAATCACCAGGAGATGGGGAGTTCTAGTCCTGATTTAGGCTTGCAAGCTGGCTGGGTGACCTTGGGCCAATCACCAGGAGATGGGGAGTTCTAGTTCCACCTTAGGCACAAGAGCTGGCCGGGTGACATGGAACCTAAATTACCAGGAGACCAGGAGTTCTAATCAATCAACTGATCAAGGAGAGAAGCAACCTAGAACTAAGGAAAAATTTCCTAAAGTGAGGACAATTAACCTGTGGAACAGCTTGCCACCAGAAGTAGTGGGTTCTCCATTACTGGAGGTTTTGAAGAAGAGACTGGACAGCCATTTGTCTGAAATGATACAGGGAAGGGATGGCTAATCTTTTCTGGATTGAGTGCCCAAAGTGTGGGTGCGAATGCTCGCACGTGCACCCGGACCCCCAAAATGCAATGCATGTGTGATCCCTATGCATGCACCCTGCCCAGCCCATGCATTCACGTGTACAGCCCTCTGCACCTGCACTGCACATACATGCACATCCCCTGCATGCGCTGGCTGTCAGGAGGCGAGCACGCATGCATGGCGGAGCTGAATTGGGGTGATGGCTCGTGTGCCCACAGAGAGGGTGCTGCGTGCCACCTCTGGCACACATGCCATAGGTTCGTCATCACGGATATAGGGTCTCCTGCTTGAGCAGGGGTGTGGACTAGAAGACCTCCAAAGTCCCTTCCAACTCTTCTCTTCTCTTCTTCTCTGCTCTTCTCTGCCTCTTCTCTGCTTTTCCCAATCTTATCCCATCCCATCCCTTCATCTTCTCTTCTCTTCTCTTCTCTTCTCTTCTCTTCTCTTCTCTTTTCTTCATCTTCTCTTCTCTTCCCAATCTTATCCCATCCCTTCATCTTCTCTTCTCTTCTTTTCCCTTCCCAATCTTATCCCATCCCATCCCTTCATCTTCTCTTCTCTTCTCTTCCTCTTCTCTTCTCTTCTCTTCTCTTCTCTTCTCTTCTCTCTCTCTTCTCTTCTCTTCCCAATCTTATCCCATCCCATCCCTTCATCTTCTCTTCTCTTCTTTTCCCTTCCCAATCTTATCCCATCCCATCCCTTCATCTTCTCTTCTCTTCTCTTCCTCTTCTCTTCTCTTCTCTTCTCTTCTCTTCTCTTCTCTTCTCTTCTCTTCTCTTCCCAATCTTATCCCATCCCATCCCTTCATCTTCTCTTCTCTTCTTTTCCCTTCCCAATCTTATCCCATCCCATCCTTCATCTTCTCTTCTCTTCTCTTCTCTTCATCTTCTCTGCTCTTCTCTTCTCTTCCCAATCTTATCCCATCCCTTCATCTTCTCTTCTCTTCTTTTCCCTTCCCAATCTTATCCCATCCCATCCCTTCATCTTCTCTTCTCTTCTCTTCTCTTCCCAATCTTATCCCATCCCATCCCATCCCTTCATCTTCTCTTCTCTTCTCTTCTCTTCTCTTCTCTTCTCTTCTCTTCTCTTCTCTTCCCAATCTTATCCCATCCCTTCATCTTCTCTGCTCTTCTCTTCTCTTCCCAATCTTATCCCATCCTTCATCCTCTTCTCTTCTTTTCTCTTCCCATCTTATCCCATCCCTTCATCTTCTCTTCTCTTCTCTTCCCAATCTTATTCCATCCCTTCATCTTCTCTTCTCTTCTTTTCCCCTTCCCAATCTTATCCCATCCCATCCCTTCATCTTCTCTGCTCTTCTCTGCTCTTCCAATCTTATCCCATCCCTTCATCTTTTCTCCTCTCCTCTTCTCTCCTGTTCCTCCTCTCCTCTCCTCTCCTTTGTTGTGTCAGAGTGAGGTCCACAACATTTGATGTTTGAGGGATTGAAGGAAACCACAGTATAATGTCACTGCTTTTCATGCACGATCTTAATCACTCCATTGGCATTCATTTGCAGGCCTTTTAGATGGTGTCCGTTACTGGGTGATCTAGAAAAATAATTAGTGAATTTGCAAATTCCACGGTGTGTGTCATTTTTAAAAGCAGCCCCTGGGAACGTAGAAATAAATTCACAGATATGCATTGCACACACATCTGCGTTCTGTTAGCAGTGAATCTGAATGAGAAGAATGTGAATATGAATTTTTCCCCCCCCCCACACCTCCAATGTGCGTTTCTGTAAAGGGTGAATGTATACCGGTAGTCCTTGAGTTACGACCACAACGAGCCCAAAATTCCTGTTGCTAAGCGAGACAGTGGTTCAGTGAGTTTTTCCCCATTTTACCACCTTCCTTGCCACTGTTGTTAAGTGAATCCCTGCAATTGTTTGGTTAGTGACATGGTGGTTAAGTGAATCCGGCTCCCCATTGACTTTGCTCGTCAGAAGGTCGCAAAAAGGGGATCATGTGACCTCGGGACA